>OY755236.1:55537489-56057295 GCA_963576725.1 Azorinus chamasolen | reverse complement strand
AAGGTCACGAGAAACCCCTATAGATTCCTTATGAGGGTACTAAAATCCTTATCATGGCTTTACAAGAGTTACTTCCCTTATTTGACAGCCATATGCTTTTCTGTTATTTATAATAATATTTTATGTTTATCCACTACAGTTTTAAAAATGCATACATATAATTTATGCTTTAATTGGAGTTGAAATATAAAAATTAATTAGTTTTACAGTGATAAAAAAGAAAAAAACAAATATATAAACGAGATTTTAGGCAATTACAAAATATTTTATTTAATTCTACTAAAGGGAGGTAATTCCCTGCTTCCCTAGGGCAAGCCATACACGTAGACCTATGATGCAAACATGCGTATAAATACTTGAAATTTTCGCCTCGTCCCATATAAATATTTGCTGGCAGTGTATAGTCCATATTAGGGACACTAAGCCCTGCATAACTAATAATAACGTTACCATGACGTATCAAACATCACTATGACGCGTAGTAGTAGTAGTAGTAGTAGTAGTAGTAGTAGTAGTATGACGTTGAGTAGTTCTAAATAAGGCTTGTAATTGGTTTACTATACAAAAGCAGTGAATCAGATTGGTTAGATATGAGACCCCTATACAATTTTCAATAGACGCAAATGTTAGTCGCGTTGATACGCTAACCATTTCCTCCATAAATATTAAAGAGAGTTTCTACCCTTATGAATGCATGTAAATCTATATAACTAGATCTACCTAAAATTAAGTTTTAATAGAAACTATGAAGGAAAGGGTTAAATTGTTTATGGATAGCGTCCATCCGTTTCCCATATGTCGAATACACCTTCCCGGCTTTCAAAAGGTTTATACACAACTGCGATTCTTCATATTAACCAATGCACTCCTACATGACTATTCGTGAAAGCCTCCATCACTATGAATATACCGATATAATAAATATTTATTTAGGAGCAAACTGATAAGATTTTTGAGGAAGTAGATCTAGCCTATATTCTATATTTTAGTATATGTTCTAAGCAAACATAGAAGACCCTGGTTAGACACATCCTTCAGGAGCTATCTGTTCAGGGCCTACTCTGGCGTAGAAAGTTAAAATCTTGATTTTCTAAGGAAACATAATAGACCCTGATCTGGTAGCTCCTATAGGAACTGTCTGATGCGGGTCTTCTTTGTTTGCAAAAGTGGTGATAAAATGCAGCAATCACGCAGCAAAAATAATTCACTTCCACATAAACTTCTTCTGATTCGCTTACTTTGGGAAAATTATATTGCCCGAGTATCAAACAGCTTAGATCCTGATCAGACGCTTGTTACTTGTTGTCTGATCTAGGTCAAAAGTGTTTGCAAATCTATCGAGCCTCGCTAAGCGGGAAACAAGAAACCCCATAGATGAACAATTGACTCTGACGGAGGGTTCTGATTGGCTTATTAAGTCGTGCGCACGACTTAAAAAATTATCTCAGGAAAACGAACTTTGTTTCGTTTTCTCGAGATGATAAAAAAATTTATCTCGTTAAAACGAACTATTTCGTTTTCTCGAGATAATATTTTTTTTTATCTCGTTAAAACGAACTACTTCGTTTTCTTGAGATAATAAAAAAAATTATCTCATGAAAACGAACTTTTTTCGTTTTCTCGAGATAATAATTTTTTTTATCTCGTCAAAACGAACTACTTCGTTTTCTTGAGATAATAAAAAAAATTATCTCAGGAAAACGAACTTTGTTTCGTTTTCTCGAGATAATAAATTTTTTTATCTCGTAAAAACGAACTACTTCGTTTTCTTGAGATAATAAAAAAAAATATCTCAGGAAAACGAACTTTGTTTCGTTTTCTCGAGATAATAAAAAAAATTATCTCGTAAAAACGAACTTTTTTTCGTATTCTCGAGATAATAAAAAAAATTATCTCGGGAAAACAAACTTGAAAAAAATTCTTGCATATGTCACCTCAGTGCCACCGTATAAATTTGTTCTGGGCTTCAGTTTATACGGCGCAAACACAATAGAGTCATGGTCTTGTCGCTACATGTATCACCGACGAATTTATAGTTTCGATCTGGAAATGACTGCTGCTGAACAGGATTTCATCTCTTGGCTGGTGTGTCTTCTATACCTTATAATTATTCATGTATGAAATAGTGATATTATGAATATAAATTAGCTGATTTTTTATATACTGGCATATGAACATCGAAATGTGTGGCCGTGGCATATACAGTAAAACCCCGCTAATGCGACCACCAAAAACGGGCATAATTCTAGGTGGCAGAGGCAGGTGGTAGCTTAATGCTGGATGAAAATTATGCAGAAAGCTCCTATAGGAGCTTTGTGCATAACTTTCGTCCTGCATTAAGCAACCACCTGCTTTAGAATACATCAGTGACTGTTTATTAAGTGGTCGCATTAGCGGGGTTTCACTGTACTGCAGATTTAATTCAAGCAATCTTTCGCTGCCATTGTCGCATCTGTGACTACCTATATAAACTGTTGTAACTGTCGCATCTTTGACTACCTATATAAACTGTTGTAACTGTCGCATCTGTGACTACCTATATAAAATGTTGTAACTGTGACTACCTATATAAACTGTTGTAACTCTGTGACTACCTATATAAACTGTTGTAACTCGGCGTCTCATCAGAGTCCAAACTGTTTGTTACTGCGACTGTGTTTGAAAAAAAAAATGAAGAAAAAGAAAAAACATGCAGCAGACGACAAAGACGATAAAATTTGACAGCGAACTTTAGACAAGAATCTTTGTGAACAAAACTGAATAAAAGATAGAAAAATAGCTTTAACCCATTCCCACAGTGGCCATTTTAGACTCAACTCTCTTTGAATAAATCTAGTGAAAAGGAGCATTTACTTGAAAAAAAAGGAAAATTTAAGAATTGTGTTGTTTTGTAAGCATTGTGATAAATAGAGCATTTGCTCCTGTGGAGCAAATTCTCTATTTATCACACTGATTTCAAAAAGGGACATTTACAAAGGCGTCAAAGGGCAATTTGAGGGAAGGGGTTAACCCTTTCCTTCATATACATGTAAATACATTTTCACGCATTTGCAAACAGAGTAGACCCAGATCAAACGGCTCATAGAAAAGCCGTCTGATCAGGTTTTCTCTGTTTGCAAATTTGATTAATGTATTTCTTCAGTTTTTAAGTGGCTACAATGTTCCACTTTTCATACTTCGTACTATTTTAACCATGAACATGCAGGAGATATTGAACTTTGGAATTGATGTAGAACAAGGAAAGTGTTAAGGTATCATAAACCTATAAAATGTTGACATCCAAAGCTATAAAATACAGACATGAAAAGAATGTACATCTCAATTTAATGTAAATATTTATTTAAATCTCCTCCCTTCGGGTACATATATAAAAGTAACAAGCATAGAATATTAACGACATGACTGTGTACACAGCCATTTGTTGAAGAATTATAAGGACTATACATCGTATGTCATAGCTCATTGCACAGAGTACCGCATATTTAGAGAAATGTAAAACCTCGTGATTGTTGCTAATCTCGCGTAAAGAACTGCAGTATGACCATTTCATTAAAACCTTATTTTGAAAAAGTACTTTACCCCCAAAATGCCGTTCAGGAACCATTATGACCTTTCATTAGATAAAAGATTAACTGTTTATTTATTAACACATCGGTGCCAAATATGCAGTCCTTTCATTTTGTATTGTCTCTATAGTGGCTTATTGGTTTTGATGAAATGCTAAATCTATAGCAACGACACGTATACATCTACGTAAGATTACAGTAAAACCTCTCTATAACGGCTACACAATCGTGTTAATGAGTTTGTATTTAGGGCAGGTGGCTGCTTAAAGCAAGGTGAAAGTAAAACAGAACGCTCCTATAGGATTTTACAGCATTTTATTCTGCTGTATCTGTAAAAGTGGTGTTTAACCTTTTCTCTATTGAATATTCATGTGAGAAATAATGCCATCATTACCGGTAGTATTAATTAGATTATTTTTTATAATGGCATATGAACACATGACAGTTTGGCTCGGATAGAAACTGCTGAATTGGATCTACAGTAAAACCTCTCTATAACGGCCACTGAATTGTGTTAATTAGTTGGTCCTTAGGGCAGGTGGCTGCTTAAAGCAAGGTGTAAGCAAAACAGAATGCTCCTATAGGAGCGTTCTGTTTTACTTTCACCTTGCTTTAAGCAGCCACCTGCCGTTAACACAAAATACTTGATGTAATTTAGTGGCCGTTATAGAGAGGTTTTACTGTACCTACCAATCCGAAATAGCATACTAATAACGAGGTTTACCAAGGCTCTCTATTTATGGTCAGATTGCGGGGATTAGTCTTTAATCTATTAGTCTAATGCTTGGCACGCCAATCGATCATGTACTGAACATTTGAACTTTAGCCTACATGTAGATCCATAGTTCTTACGGCATTTTTCTCGGGGCCAATTTTTTTTTTTACATTTGTTGAAAATCGAATTGAGCAATTTGATAAAAAGCTACACTGTTTGCTTGACCAAGTAGTTTATTAGCTAGTCGACAGGGTGTCTTCTTTGTGACTTGAAAAGAACACATAGTGTCAAACAGTTTGGATACTACATGTAATAAGATATCATGTTGGTAACATGGGTCCATGCTTATAAAGCTTTTTAGCTGAGTCTGAGTTCGTTCTCAAACTTTTGATTGGTCAGATTTGAGAACGAACTCAGACTCAACTAAAAAGTTTTATAAGCATGGAACCTGGTGTATCATCTTGATCACAACCCTGTTTGGAGCTAAAACCACGATCTACAGTAGAACACCTCTAAAGTGACAACCCGACTGATCAAAAGGTAGATCCTGGGGTCCTATAGGAGTTATCTGATCTGGGTTTTTCTCTGTTTGCAATGCGTCAGAACGTGTCTCTATCAGACAATGGGTTAATCCTTTCCCTGTTTAATATTTACAAAATGTATTCAAGATGTCTTTACCTCATGACTATTCATGGACAGAATCAATAAAATGGAACATGGGAAAGGGGTTTTCACTGTTGTGGAAACTGCATAATCTGATCTATAAATTTCCATAAGCAAACAGAACAGACCCTGATCCCACAGCTACTTTAGGAACCGTCTGGTCTGGGTCTGCTCTGTTTGCAAAAGCGTATATATGAAGGAGAGGGTTTACGAGATTATGTTCTTCTGTTTCAGCGTTGTTAGTGCTCATTCCTGTGTGTCGACTGTTGAACATCATAGCTAACTGGCAGAGCTACATTTCATACAACACACCCTATTCACTGGTAGTCTCAGCCCTTGGCTCCCTGTTGCTGTTACTATGTATTCCTCCATATCTGATTTCGGTGGGCATGATACTGTGGGACATAAAGAAAGAACGAGAGAGGAGAGAGGACGCCAACTGTTTAACACTGCATCCTATATGAACAGTTCCAATATCTTGCATCATTAGTGGCTTATACTTACAATTGCCTTAAATTGGTATAACCCGGTGTCTTACTGAGTCATAGACAAACATGCGTATTCAAATATTAAAATGTCATTTCTCCACCAAACCCTATGTTGTGACCACTCGTTAGAAACCCTATGTTGTGACCACTCGTTAGAATCGTCTCTTCGAGAAGAGACGATTCTAACTAGTGGTCACAACATAAGGTTTGGTGGAGAAATCTCTTCGAGACGATTCTAACGAGTGGTCACAGCATAGGTTTTAGTGGAGAAATGAAGGTGTTATATATGACAATACTTTAGTGTGAACATCTTATCTATGCATATGAGTGTTATACATACGTTCACTGGGGAAGGCCGTGTTAAACCAGAGCACAGTCAAAGCCATTCCCCCAAATTATAGCAAAACTTAACTCATCCAGTCTTAGCATACTGCACATTGTCAGTCGAGCACAAAAATCAATGTTGATTCCAGTAGTACTTAGTCATTTTCCCCATTTTACACAATTCAGGAAACACGAGCAGATTGTTAAACAGTTTTATCATGATGAGATACGGAGATACTCGATGTCTCATCTGGGTACAATCTGTTTGCAATATCACATATGGCGTCCTGAAAATTAACTCATTCTCTCCTAGGCTATTTTTAGACCCAACCTTTTTGAATTAATCTACCGAAAAGGAGCATTAACTAGAGAATATGAAAATTTTAGAATTTTGTAGTTTGAAACCATTGTGATAAATAGAGCATTTGCTCCTATAGGAGCAAACGCTCTATTTATCACAATGGTTTCTCAATGTGAATTTTATAGATGCGCAAAAATGCGTCACTAGGGGATAATGTGTTAAGCCTTGCCTACCCAATAAAGTATAAGCCAGGACTAAATCTCCCACAGCCTGGGTCAAATGCATATTTTAGTTCACAAAGTACATGGCAATGTTAATTCGTTTTCCTAAAAGTCACGATTAACCCTTTCCCTGTTGAATATTCATGTAAGAATTAATGACATCTTGAATATTTATTAGCCATGTATTTTATAATGGTATATGAAGTCTTTGGCTATGATAGAAACTATGTAATCGGATCTATACGACTCCATAATCATACGGCAGATCCTGATCAGACGGCTCCTACAGGAACTGTCTAATATGGGTCTTCTTTGGTTTCAAAGCGTTTAAATGCGGGAAATGGTTTTAAAAGCGACCTACTAACCTGATCTCGCTACCCGCGCTCTTGCGGGCATGTGTAAACATCCTTGATCCAGATGAGACACCTAGTAACTCTAGTAACTCGGCGTCTGATCAGGATCCAAGCTGCTTGATGCTCGGTCAATAGTTTCTCAAAAAGCTTGATTGAATCGGAAGTACAGTAAAACCCCTCTAATGCGATCACCTAAAAGAGGTATAATTTTGGGTAGTAGAGGCAGGATGGTAGCTAGAGGAGCTTTCTGTATTACTTTTGTCCTGCATTAAGCAACCACCTGCTTATAACGACACTCATGTGTATTCATTAAGTGATCGCGTTAGAGGGGTTCTACTGTAGTCATAATTGCCCAGATCCAAATTTGAGCAGACATTATTTTTTGTCACTGTGGGGTAATGGTTAACATCAAACCTGTAGTTGAAGGAGACACTTTTCCTTGTTCACCAAGGTATTTATGCTGCCATGTTATGATTACGTCTTAACCGGGAAAATGACAATTACCAAACAAGGGTTAGACGAATAGAATTTCATTTGAGGTGAAGAGAAACCGTGTACTTGTCTACTTATCCCCTACCTCATATGAACGCTTTTCCACCACTTTGCAAACAGGGTAGACCAAAATTGTGATTAGGATCTACTCTGCCCATGGAATTTTATAGATCTGATCCTACAGTTTTTGTGTAAAAAACAACATTTCCTTGAAAATATTACAATAAGTAATTAATATTCATGAAGTGGTAAATCTATGCTTAGATGTTCGTTAGGGAAAGGGTTAACCGTTAATACATTATGTATAGCCACATGCTTGCTACCACGTGTCGCAGCTCCACTTTGTGCCATAGCCGTGTCTGTGTCTTGAGGAACTGTGATATTTGTCCAAATCCTTCAAATACTCGTGTAGAAGGTTTAGTATTCACCCGTTTTATGCACCCGCGATCTTGATCGGGAGACTGTTGATTAGGTTTGTCCATATATTGGTCTGTTTGTTACCCTGTCTGACATTTTAACATTGGCCATAGCGTTGACCTATTAGAGGTATAGACGACTCCATGCGTGATGTATACTCATCTCATTAAGCTGGCACTTTTGAGTGGTGCCATGTCAAGATCAAATTTTAATATCAAATGTCAGATTTTTTGTCAAAACACCTGTTGGGGCAGTGTTTAACGAACACTTCTGTTAGAATACAAGCAACGGCTGTTGACTGGATGGTCAACAGTCAGTATTTAACTCATTGTGCATGCTACATTACTAACACCGTAATGTCTCTCTAAAGAAATCTAAGTCCTGGAATTTTAAAACAGGTGGTAGCTAAATGCAAAAGTTATAGAGGAGCTTTCTGTCTGACTTTCACTCTGCATTAAGCTGCGACCTGTCTCTAAGACCGATATTTATACTAAATTGGACGTCCGGTTTAGAGAGGTTTTATTGTATATTGTCTTTTCTACAGACATGCGAGTGCCACTCAAATGCTAAACATATCTTTGAAAATGTTCATTGTATATGAGTTTCTTAAAACAACAGCACTAAAAAATCTATAACAAAAACAACTTTTAGTGTTGTGTTTTAAAGAAACTCATATACAGTAAAACCTCTCTATTACGGCCACTAAATTAATTAGTTGGTATTTAGGGCAGGTACCTGCTTAAAGCAAGGTGAAAGTAAAACAAAACGCTCCTATAGGAGCGTTCTGTTTTACTTTCACCTTGCTTTAAGTAGCCACCTGGCTTTAAGACAAAATACTTGATGTAAATTAGTGGCCGTTATAGAGAGGTTTTACTGTACGACGAATGCCAAACAGTTTAGATCCGACTAATGCTTATTACGGATTCGCTTATTACATTCTTTATGTTAAACAGCTTGAACCCGCCAGGATCTAAACTGTCTGGCAGTCTGGTTTCTTAACATATTCCCTGCTAATTGCAATTTCACTGGCATTTGCAAACAACTGTCTGGCACCCTAGGGCATTTGAAAACGGCTTAGATCCAGATGTGAAGCTGTGTAACCAGCCGATTGACACTTATTCACTAGATTCTTAAAAACTTAAACGAATCGGAAATATACATTTACAGAAGGATAAAAGTTCGGAAGTTTGATGCTAATTGCTAATTGTTAACTCTTTTGGCGCCAATTTTTTTTTTTATGCACACATTGTCGTCTGCTGTAAGTGTCACAGTGGAGTTTCCTTCATTGTTTTCCTCAAAACATAAGTGCAATGTCAAACAGTTTGGATCCTGATGAGACGTGGAATTACTCGGCGTCTCATCTGGATCCAAGCTGTTTGCAAAGATTATCAGGGATTCGCCTATTTTAACAAGCCCCATGAGTCGCTTTCCAGTGGCGATGGAGCTAATAGAGGCCATTGATTTTATCAGTGGACTGATAGTGTGCGTTATGCATAATAAAAACAGCCATCCAGTGATATACATATGTAGTAAAACCCCGCTAATGCGACCACCTGAAAGAGGTATATTTTTGGCTGCTAGATGCAGGTGGTAGCTTAATGCAGGACAAAAGTAATGCAAAAACTCCTAGAGGAGCTTTCTGCATTACTTTTGTCCTTCATTAAGCAACCACCTGCTTATGAAGACAACCATGTTGATTCATTAAGTGGTCGCATTAGAGGGGTTTTACTGTACATGCGTGGTGTATAGTTTACTGTTTTAAATGCTAGATTTAACCCTTTCAGTGCAGGAAACGAGTAACTAATGTTCTTAAGTTGTGTGGCCATAATATCTAAAGGCAGTTAATCGGACCAGCAGGTATAGAGTCATTGGCCTTGATTTACAAACACACAAAAAAGGTGATTTACATTGTAAGCACTGTGGCACCTGTATACCTTTTCATTGATCCTTATCATATTCTCAAATAATGAGTATGGCCACACGAATCCAGACGAGTTTCATTATAGGCAATGTACTTTTTGTCATTTATTTACCGTGTTAACTCTATAGCACCCTAATTTCAACATGTATCATTTTCATATCCAGAGATAATGTATGTCTACAAGATCTCCGCCAAGTGTAACATTGGACAAACTCATATTAATGGACCCAGGGTTATGTGACCATTGGTTGATCCAAAACCTGGCAAACTTTACCTTGTCAAAACACTAGCACTTCTTGTTTTGTTTTTTATCATTTTTATGTATCATAGCTATCAAGTCTCCGCCAAGTGCGATTATGAGCAAAGTCAGACTAGCTATGTGTACTTGATTGAAAACAATGACATGATGTAGAACCTGCTTTAAGCGACCATTCATTAAATGAACATAGAGGAGTCTTAAAAATCAGGTGGTTGCTTAATGCAGACAAAAGTAATGCAGAATGCTCCAACAGGAGCTTCTTGTATTACTTTCGACCTGCATTAAGCTATCACATGTCTGAAAGATCCAGATTTATACCCCTCTTTAATGGTCAGGTTCTATTGTTCTTTACCTTGTTAAAGGTTAAACACTAACTTTAGCATTAATATCTGGACTGATGGTATTACACATACATGTTTGTTTTAACCCTTAACCTGCTGGATAATTTAAACCGTCTCCTATCTTTCTGAATAATAATTAAACAAAAAGTTGTATGAACATGTATCACTGAAGAAAATGACTATTATAACAAACAATGCAGACCCTGATCAAAGGGCTCTCTCTACACTGTTCGCAAAGGTCCGATATACTCGGTATCCATTCATTAAGGTTTAACGACAGTTGGTGTATCCCCTATATACTACCCGCATGTTTTATATTTAGCACTCTGAACAGCCGATTGCTCAAAGTAAATTGTTTTCTTCAATTTCTTGTCAGAAACATTTTCTGAGTGTTATTCAGGGCCAATCTGGATCCAAACATAACTACAGTAAATCCCCTCTAAACCGAAATTGTAGGATCGAAGATATTTTTTAGGCAGTTGACTGCTTAACGCAGAGTGAAAAACATACAGAAAGCTTCTGAATTACTTTCACCCTGCATTAAGCTGCCAGCTGTCTTACAGACCAGCTTTGATCTAATTTTAATGTTGATTTAGACGGGTTTCACTGTATGTGCAAATGTTTGTAGAGTAATTAAGGCTAATTTGCAATATAATGAAATCATCTAATTTTATATTTTTGTACTGTGATACTCACTTTTTGCATTATTTCAATGATTTAATGAATATGAAATTTGACAGTTTTGTCTTGTTTATTATTCCTTGGCAGTATTGCTTCTGCTTCACTGATACAGGAAGATCAACACGAGAACTAAATTAAGCATTTACTCCTTCAATCTTCATGTCAGAAATAATGACATCATGGATATTAATTACATATGTAGATGAATTTTCATAATGGCATATGAACAGAGGATATTTTGGCCATGACATGTATACTAATAACTGCTTAACTCTTTCCTTTATATAAACACCTTTTCATATGTTCACAGAGTAGATCCAGATCAGGAGCAGTCTGATCAGGGTCTGCTCTGTTTGCTTATGGAATTATATAGATATAATTCTACAGTTACTGCCATAGCAAAAACATCTGTTCATAAACATAAAATAGGCTAATAAAGATTCATGCTGTCATTATTTCTTATATGAATATTCATCAGGGATATGGTTAAACCATTAAACTCTGTTAAAGTCACTTTGTGAAACCATTGTGATAAATAGAGCATTTGCTCCTATAGGAGCAAATGCTCTATTTTATCACAATGGTTTCAAACTACAAAATTCTAAAATTTTCCCTTTCTCTAGTTAATGCTCCTTTTCGGTAGATTTATTCAAAGAGGTTGTATCTAAAAATAGCCTATGAGGTAATGGGTTAATAGATGACTGGTCAACACTTATCAGTATAAATGCGTGATACTTTTTTATAATCAGTGCAAACACTGATCTGCTATGTTCTATATATATAAACTGGTCTGGGTCAACACTGTTTGCAAAATGTCAGAACTCCACTAGTCTCCTTTCTCAGGGATCACAGCTAGTACACATCAGCAATAGAGCATCCCTCTTGGGGAAAATAAATCATCCTTTGAAATGGAATGGTTCGTGAGTGTCAAACAGTAGGTTCAATTCAGCATATAAGGATTAAATTTGTTAGATTTTGACCGACAAAGAGTGCAAACCCTGATCAGAGGGTTCCCCTTGGAGCTCTCTGATCTGGGTCTACACTGTTTGCAAATGCCAGTTCAGTTGTTTCCAGCATTAAAAGGGTTAACTGCATAACATTCATTCCACTTCAGTGTGATATTTCCTCCTCAGTGGTTAAAACAATTTAAATATTTCAACAAAAGTACCTTGGACGACATTTTACAAGGTAGAAAAATCAATCGCAATTATCTATCTGAACCATCGATGAAATGCCTCTTGATCTTACATAACAAATGACTATGAATATTGAAAAGCAATCTATGTGCAAGTACTCCGACTAATACTGTTAAGGCATTGAAGGAATGTTTGCGAACTCAAAACTGTAGATTGTACTATTTTTTCTCTTATTTTTAATCCTTTCCCTCTACTCATATAAACGTGTTTTCACACATTTGCAAACAGAGTAGACCCAGATCAGATGGCTCCTAGAATTTCTTGATGGGAAAGACAAAAAATGAACAGATGGAGGATAAATGTAATTAATCCATTTCAATCCTTAGCAATTGATAATAAATACACACGTTCAACATATCAGTTCATCAAATTACCCATGCACACATAAACTTTAGGATTATACCAGTTATATACCAGAAGAAAGGTAAACTATAGTAGAAATAACGATCTCAGGAGTTCTAATTGTAACTTTTTAATTTTATAACCAAACGTTTTCGACCTACAAATAGGTCTTCATCAGGGTCAGATATATACCAGTATGCCTTTTGACGTCCTTGCAAACAGAGTACACCCAGATCGGATAACTCCTACAGAAGTAATCTGATCAGGGTCTGCTCTGTTTGCTTATGGAGTAATATAGGATAGATCTTGTTGCTGACATGGCCAACATTTCCTTGTTCAAATGCTATTGTAAAAATTCAGCTAATAAATATTCATTATGTTATTATTTCTTTCACCAGGTTAAAATATGTCAGACAAATTGTTATACCCAGTAGACTGAATTTAATTTAGTTAATGATTCTTGTGCATCCAGCGTGCAAAGTGTCTGTCAACTGAATGCCATGGCAACCAGAATCCTGCATGGATAAAAAACACCAGGAATTCTGTCAGAGGGACACTCATGGACCATTCCTGTGCAGTTTGATTGATAATGGCTCATTCATTTAGGAGATGTTCTGTCATTAACCCTGTCTCTCATATAAGCTCATTTTCAAACAATGTAGATCCAGATCAGATGGCTCATATAGGAGCCGTCTGATCAGGGTCAGCTATGTTTGTTTATAAGTCAGGGTCCATGCTTATAAAACTTTTAGTTGAGTCTGAGTTCGTTCTCAAGTTTTTGATTGGTCAGATTTGAGCCTTTGGCTGAAATCTGACCAATCAAAAGCTTGAGAACTTAAATCTGACCAATCAAAAGCTTGAGAACGAACTCGGACTCAATTAAAAAGCTTTATAAGCATGGATCTTGATTCTACAGGTTTTGTCAAAGCAAACAATTCACTTGAAAAGTTTACATTATAAAAAATCAGCAAATAAATAATCGTTATGTCATTATAAATGACATGAATATTGAACAGGAAAGGGGTTAAATCATTGTTGATGTCAGAAGAGGCAAATTGTATAAGGGAAGACTACTGACATAGCACTATTCCATTAGCTCAAATTGACACTTTGTGTTCACAAGAACTCTGCAAAGCTTGGTCAATGGAGAGAGACTAGTGAAGCTCAAAATGTTAATCACATCACAATTTTATGCAACTGAGTGGAAGGAAATAGAGCCTGGGGATTAAAATTCAAGCAAATCATATTGTTCATTGCCAGAAGACATGTTTATTTCCTTGATAACTCTTAAGTGAATATTATCGCAATATAAGCATGTCCATGTCAAGATACCAATGTAATTTTCTCTCCAAGCATTCTGTACTTCTCCTGATCCTGAAGACAAAAAAGAAAAGAAAACGACATTATGAACTTTTGGCTGTTGAGAAAACTTTTCATTGGTGTAAAATGTCACCTATTTCAGTTTTCACTATTTTATTTGAGCAAACTTTCTACATTGAATTTAACAAACTTTAACAAAAATTTGGCAAACTGTCATTGGTTGAAAATTTTGTCAATTTCAGTTTTCACATTCATTTTAACAACTTTAACAAAATTTTAGCAAACTTTCTTTGGTGGAAAGACAAGCATGAATCAGGTAAGACTTTAATTGTTTGTTTGTACGTGTATTGGGGTTTTACCTTGCTTTAACCCTTTACTCTATAAATACACCTTTCTACGCCTTTGCAAACAGTGTAGATCCATATCAGATGGCTCCTATAGCAGCCATCTGATCAGGGTCTGCTCTGTTTGATAATATAGATATGATTCTACAGTTTCTGCCTTGGCCAAAACTTCATATGCCCATGTGCTATTATATCAATTAATCTAACTAGAGGTTTTTGTCACAAAAACGGATGTCTCCCCTCTAATAAAAACAATAATAGCTTATTACTCCAAAAATACTGATACCAGATTTATGGCTCTTGTGCACGACACTTTCATCATGCTCTTTCCAAAAATAAAATGTCATTCCAATAGCATCAGTCGAACAGGAGTTATTAATCGGCCAAAAAATGTAACAAAGGGCAATAACTCCAAAAGTATTGAAGCCAGAATTATGGCCCTTGTTCATGACACTTTCTCTCATCATGCTCTTTCTGTGTATGAAGTTTCAATACGATGGCAAGAGCCATGTAGGAGTTATCGTCCGGACAAGAAAGAATTAAAAAAATGTACATGGGGCAATAACTCTAAATTTATTGAAGCTAGAGTTAAGAATCTTATGCATGACACTTTCTCTTATCATGATCGTTCCATGTATGAAGTTTCACTCCAATGGCATGTGTCACATAGGAGTAATCATCCGGACAAAAAATTGTGATTTTTTTTTACAAAAGGCAATAACTCCAATATTAGTGCAGCGAGAGTTATGGACTTTGTGCATGACACTTCCTCTCGTTATGATCTTTCCATATATGAAGTTTCAATCCAATGGCATGAGCCATATAGAAGTTATCGTCCGGACAAAAAAGTGTGAATTTTTTTACAAAGGGCAATAACTTCTATATTAGTGAAGCCAGAGTTATGTACCTTCTGCGTGACACTTCCTCTCATTATGCTCTTTCCATATATGAAGTTTCAATCAACTGGCATCAGGCATATTGAAGTTATTGTCCGGACAAAAAATTATGATATTTTTTACAAAGGGCAATAACTCCAATATTAGTGAAGACAGAGTTATGGACCTTGTGCATGACACTTCCTCTCGTCATGATCTTTCCATATATGAAGTTTCAATCCAATGGCATAAGCCATATAGGAGTTATCGTCCGGACAAAAAAGTGTGATTTTTTTTTACAAGGGGCAATAACTCCAATATTAGTGAAGCCAGAGTTATGGACCCTGTGCATGACACTTCCTCTCATTATACTCTTTCCATATATGAAGTTTCAATCAACTGGCATCAGGCATATTGAAGTTATCGTCCGGACAAAAAGTGTGACGGACAGACAGACAGACGGACGGACGGACAGACGGACAGACAGACAGACAGACAGACAACTCTCACGAAAACAATATGTCTCCCCCATATAAATATGGGGGGAGACATAATTAATATTCATGATGTCATGATTTCTTACATGAATATTCATGGAGTAAAAGGTAACAGTATTTCAGTCATATCGCGACATGCAGCTAATTACTGGTGGAGGAAGACCCAAGAGGTTTTTCTGTGCACAACCAAATTGCATTGTTTCATGCACAGACGAACATCCAGGTAGAACCACCGACCTACCGCAAGCCAGCATGAAGGCTTGATGACAATTCCCTCACATTAAAAATCCAAATGCCAACACCGCAATTCGAACCACAATGCAGTGGTGAGGGCCTAAGTGATTGTCAAGACATTCTACATGGGAATTACAAGACTTTTTAAAATTTCTGGCTTTCAAATACACACTTTTAATCATCGGAAACTTACTTTATGTGAAACTGAAGGTTTTATTTTACTGAATGCAGCCTCAAAGTGCTCTCCCCTGACTATTATGGTGTCTCCAGGTTGTCTCCCTTTATTCAAAATGGCTTCTTTCAGTGCTAGGACAGATGCTTCCCTAATAAATGCTGCTAAATCTGCTCCACTGCAAGAACAAATACAAACATATTAAATACAAAACCAGATCTTCAACTGAAAGCAGACAAGGGATGACTTGCAAATGGTATGGATTCAAATGACATAATTCTGGATGACAGAGACAGATGGTAGCATAATGCAGGATGAAAGTTATGCAGATAGTTCCTATAGGAGCTTTCTGCATAACTTTCGTCCTGCATTAAGCAACCACCTGATTTTAAACGACGCCAGTGGCTGTTTATTAAGTGGTCGCATTAGC
Source organism: Azorinus chamasolen (assembly GCA_963576725.1). Taxonomy (NCBI): domain Eukaryota; kingdom Metazoa; phylum Mollusca; class Bivalvia; order Cardiida; family Solecurtidae; genus Azorinus; species Azorinus chamasolen. The sequence goes on along the minus strand of OY755236.1, from coordinate 56,041,143 downwards.
AGGGTTTTACTGTATGCCTTTTAATGCCTTTGCAAACAGGGTAGACCAAGATCAAATGGCTCCTATAGTAGCCGTCTGATCTGGGTCTTCTCCGTTTGCTTATGGAATAATATAGATCCGATTCTACAATTTCTGCTTCGGCCAAACATTCCCATGTTAACACACGATTATAAAAAAATCATATTCATTATGTCATTATTTCTGACATGAATATTCATGAATTAAAAAGATATCCCTTTATTTAATTTGGTTCCAAAGTGCTTTACACTCTGATAACTGCATTGAAAAGAAATGGAAGGTCAATAAACATTGTGAATAAAATTGAGGAAAACTTCATAAAAACTAATAATGTCAGAAGAAGGACAAGGTGAGATATTTTCATAATCCAATGTTCAAAGATCAAAAGTGAAATAGATCAAACTTCCAATGTCAGAGAGTAGATACAGTCGACTCTCGTTATGTCGAGTTCTTAGGGACCCGTTATAAACTTCGACTCATCGAGAGTTCGACTCAAAAATCACATGCCATTTTTAAAAAAAATCCAGTTTCTTTCATTACGTTCACCTTAAACAAGCTGCCATACTAGAGGTTTTTGTCACAAAAACGGATGTCTCCCCTCTAATAAAAAACAATATGTAAAGGGAAATCACTAAAAATGTTATGGTCTTGATGAATGATACTTCCCCTCATTATGCGCTTTCCACACTACATTTTTCAAGAAGAAAATGATAACGGCTAATAACTCCAAAAATACTGATACCAGATTTATGGCCCTTGTGCATGACACTTACTTTCATCATGCTCTTTCCAAAAATAAAATGTCATTCCAATAGCATCAGTCGAACAGGAGTTATTGATCGGCCAAAAAATGTAACAAAGGGCAATAACTCCAAAAGTATTGAAGCCAGAATTATGGCCCTTGTTCATGACACTTTCTCTCATCATGCTCTTTCCATGTATGAAGTTTCAATACGATGGCAAGAGCCATGTAGGAGTTAACGTCCGGACAAGAAATAATTAAACAAATGTACAAGGGGCAATAACACTAAATTTATTGAAGCTCGAGTAAAGGATCTTATGCATGATACTTTCTCTTATCATGATCGTTCCATGTATGAAGTTTCACTCCAATGGCATGTGTCACATAGGAGTAATCATCCGGACAAAAAATTGTGATTTGTTTTACAAAGGGCAATAGCTCCAATATTAGTGAAGCCAGAGTTATGGACCTTGTGCATGACACTTCCTCTCGTTATGATCTTTCCATATATGAAGTTTCAACCCAATGGCATGAGCCATATAGAAGTTATCGTCCGGACAAAAAAGTTTGAATGTTTTTACAATGGGCAATAACTCCTATATTAGTGAAGCCAGAGTTATGTACCTTCTGCATGACACTTCCTCTCATTATGCTCTTTCCATATATGAAGTTTCAATCAACTGGCATCAGGCATATTGAAGTTATTGTCCGGACAAAAAATTGTGATATTTTTTGCAAAGGGCAATAACTCCAATATTAGTGAAGCCAGAGTTATGGACCTTGTGCAGGACACTTCCTCTCGTCATGATCTTTCCATATATGAAGTTTCAATACAATGGCATGAGCCATATAGGAGTTATCGTCCGGACAAAAAAGTGAATTTTTTTTACAAGGGGCAATAACTCCTATATTAGTGAAGCCAGAGTTATGGACCTTGTGCATGACACTTCCTCTTATTATGCTCTTTCCATATATGAAGTTTCAATCAACTGGCATCAGGCATATTGAAGTTATCGTCCGGACAAAAAGTGTGACGGACAGACGGACGTCCGCACTCACCAATGGGTAGTTGTGTGACTTTTTCTAACTAGTCGCACAAGTAAAATCATTAACCTGGCCATCTCTTGTGACATTAACCTGGCCATTTCTTGTGACATTAACCTGGCCAGTTGTGGGACATAGGGTTAGGGTTAGGGTTAGCTTCCAGATCATTCTTTTCCAAAGTTAGAGCCAAAAATAGTTTTTCTTGTGGGACTAGTCCCACAAGAAAAGATCAAAGGAAAAAGTCACACAACTACCCATTTGTTAGTATGTCCGTACTAACAGACGGACGGACGGACAGACAGACAGACAGACAACTCTCACGAAAACAATATGTCTCCCCCATATAAATATGGGGGGAGACATAATTACAAGCATACTAATGTGCATGAACAGTTTAGTCTTCACATTGTGTAAAAGAATCGCACTCTGTGTATATAAAATTGTACATGTGCGTGTTCATCCATTACTGCGAGAACAAACTTCTGTCTTTCCTACCCTCCATTAATGACACCATACCCTAATTTACAAGGCCCTGTCCAATTTTCAGACCCTTTTTGCCTTTTATCATTGAATTAATCGCTGTTTGTTTGGCGATTTTTAAAGCACATCGTTTGTTTACACCATTTCTGCGGGAAATCCCTTTTCCTCAACGGCCCCGGAAATACGCAGTCACATGTGAACTAGCTGGTTGCCGATTCGCGTACTTCCGGTACATGTAAGAGAACAGCCTTATTCGGGAAACCAGACGTTTAAAAATGTAGTCACCATTTTACATGTTTCGTCGTGAGCTGTTTAGCTATTGCTCAAATGACAAATTCAATTCAATGTTGAACTGCATGTATTGGTAATAAAATAAGGAACAGGCCTTACTTTTTATCCAATCTCTATAAAATCGTCCGGAAGCGAGGACGCTTTAGAGTTATCTTTCTTACTACAGTAGTCATGATTGACACTTAGGACGAATGAACGGTAATGTGTCATTTCACTAAATAACGTTCACTCAATGTAGCGTTGTTCCACAGTTTGAATAATTATCTGACATCAGTGATTGTTTACCCACAAAACACTGTAATTACGTGTGTCGCAATCACCTGGAGTACTTTGCCAGGGACGGATCAAAAGGACCAATTCACACCTCGAACTCAATCAGACTGAGATGTGTGACTTCGATACAAACAACGATAATTACATGCAAACAAACACTTTGGGGACGGAAAATGACTTCGACTTAACGAAAACGTGATCAGTTCGAACTCGTCTTAAAAACTTAAATTTATATAGAATATATAGGAAGAAAAGTTGGGACTTTACAAAAACTTCGTGTCAACGAGAAATTCGTGTCAAGCGAGTTCGCCATAACGAGAGTGGACTGTATAGTGCATTACGTCGACTTTCAACAATATGAAGGAGCAACCTCTTGCATGCCTATGGCAATATGGCAGGATAGGTAGTATATTGTTTCCATTAAAAGAGTGGCCGAATTTGGTGAAGTCTTAGGTAATGGAAAATCAAGATTTCGTCAACTTAAAGCAATTCAAGGGGAAAAACTCTAGAATGTCTAAAAGAGATTTAAAAGTTTATAAAACTTAAACAAGTTTTACAAGATTAAATTAATAAGATTTACCAAAGTTTGTAATAATCTACATGTATCTATAAAGATAAGCCAATGAGCAGACAGCATTAGTGTGCAAAACATCATACTTACCAGTCAAGAAAAATAATACTGACTAGTCACCAGCAAGCTTATACTAGGTAATAATAGATGTATGTATACACCATTTGAATACTACTTACGTAAAGCCGTTACATCTTTGGTCATTTGCTAATCTTACAAGATCTACATCCTGTCCAAGGCATGGTCTTGTACCATTCTGAAACACAAAAAGTTTCCATAGTGATGCATTCTGATGGCAAACCACAAAACTATTGCATCGGCTTCTTCAATATGCAATTGTAAAACTGTTTTCTTCTTTACTTCAGTTTTCAACTTAGATTTTGCTCATTTTTTTTTTTAACAACTGTCAATGAGCCGCAACCTGGATGAGTTGTCCAATTATAGGGGCGATTCAGGTAAGTACGGACAAGGGTATAAAACGGACTGCTGCATAAAAAAACCAATACATGTACAATGCAATCTGACATATATCTGTCAGACGTGTTATACTTAATTCTGGTATTAAAAGATATCCAGAGTCATCAACATTATCATCACCATCATCATCATAGTGACCATTTAACCATTTACTCAATGAATATTCATGTAAGAAATGACATCATGAATATTAATTAGATTAACTGTCATAATAGCACATGGACAAAGGAATATTTGAACATGACAGAAACAGTAGAACCATATCTATATCACATCATCAGCCAACAGCTTGGATCCACGAGAGGTTGAGTAACTAAAAGTCTCATCTGGATCAAAACTGTTTGACACTTGCTCAAAAGTTTCTCAAAAGCTTCAACAAATCTTAAATATTGCAACAGATCAGGACTATTAGCATGATAAGGTTTAAGCTTGTAAAACCTGGGCCAGTGGAACTACAGAAGGTTTAAAATGTATTTTATCACATGACACTGCTTGTATCCAAGTCAGTATAACGAGTTTGTATTTTTTTTAAACTATACACATGTAATGTGACACACGGATGACGTATGCAAGTCGTCATATAAATATACACATTTTCATTCTTTTTTGTGTCATGTAATAAAAAGAATATTACATTTGTGTTCATTAACTGTTTATTTTTACTAAACTTGATGACTAAGATAATTATGACACTAAGTTTGTCATATTATTTTACATAAATACTTGAATTGCTCTGATCTAATATTTCGACCACTAAGGGCCTTTTTCAAAGATTATCATGTCAAAATACACATCACATTTTTGTTACATGCATTCAGCCATAAAATCAAAGAGAATTATATTATAACAAAATATAACTTTTCTGAATAGATACATCTTGACCAGTTCCTTTAACATTACCTATGAATAGCTATTGACAGACGACTTTGATTTTATGGCTGAATGCATGTAACAGCAAGAGGGCCAGAATGGCCCTGAAGCGCTCACCAGACAATCAGAGGAGAAGATTTTCAAAGTTTTCACTATATGTTTCTATTGAAAACTAGCCCGCCCTGGGGTAAGGCAGGGCAAATTTTGACCCAATGGGCACAATTTATATAACTTTTGTAGAGGACCTGAACATGATGCTATGTGCCAAATATGAAAGCTGAGAACCCTGTAGATTCAGAGGAGAAGATTTTCAAAGTTTGCACTATATGCTTCTATTGAAAACTGGCTGACCCTGGGGCGGGGCCAATTTTGACCCCAGGGGCATAATTTATATAATTTTTGTAGAGGACCTAAACATGATGCTATGTGCCAAATATAAAAGCTGAGAACCTTCCAGTTTCAGAGGAGAATATTTTCAAAGATTTCACTATATGTTTTTATTGAAAACTGGCTACCCCTGGGGCGGGGCCAATTTTGACCCCAGGGGCATAATTTATATAACTTTTGTAGAGGACCTAAACATGATGATATGTGCCAAATATGAAACCTAAGAACCTTCCAGTTTCAGAGGAGAAGATTTTCAAATTTGCACTATATGTTCCTATTGCAAACTGGCTACCCCTAGGGCGGGGCCAATTTTGACCCCAGGGGCATAATTTATATAACCTTTGTTGAAGACCTGAACATGATGCTATGTGCCAAATATGAAAACTGAGAATCTTCCAGTTTCAGAGGAGAAGATTTTCGAAGTTTTCTCTATATGTTTCTATTGAAAACTGACCACCCCTGGGGCGGGGCCAATGTTGACCCCAGGGGCATAATTTATATTACTTTTGTAGAGGACCTGAACATGATGCTATGTGCCAAATATGAAAGCTGAGAACTTTCCAGTTTCAGAGAAGAAGATTTTCAAAGTTTTCTCTATTTGTTTCTATTGAAAACTGGCCACCCCTGGGGCGGGCAAATTTTGACCCCAGGGGCATAATTTATATTTGACCACAGGGGCATAATTTATATAACTTTTGTAGAGGACCTGGACATGATGCTATGTGCCAAATATGAAAGCTAAGAACCTTCCAGTTTCAGAGGAGAAGATTTTCAAAGTTTTCTCTATTTGTTTTTATTGAAAACTAGTCACCCCTGGGGCTGGGTCAATTTTGACCCCAGGGGCATAATTAATATAACTTTTGTAGAGGACCTTAACATGATGTTATGTGCCAAATATGAAAGCTGAGAACCTTCCAGTTTCAGAGGAGAAGATTTTCAAAGTTTTACTATATGTTTCTATTGAAAACAAGGCACCCCTGGGGCGGGGCCAATTTTGACCCCAGGGGCATAATTTATATAACTTTTGTAGAGGACCTGAATATGATGCTATGTGCCAAAGATGAAAGATGAGAACCCTGTTGATTCAGAGGAGAAGATTTTTAAAGGTTCAAATTGTTGACGACGAACGACGCCCGACGACGGACATCAAGCGATCACAAAAGCTCACCCTGAGCACTTTGTGCTCTGGTGAGCTAAAAATGTGACGTGTATTTTGACATGATGATCTTTGAAAAAGGCCCTTAGTGGTCGAAATATTAGATCAGAGCAATTCAAGTATTTATGTATTTTATTAATTCCCTATTTTGGAATATTTTCTTCAATATGATATTATTTTAGTCAACTTGTTTGGTAAAAACCAATGGTAACTGAACATTCATATAATATCCTCTATATATGCAATGCTGCTGTGTTTCTTTTTAATTTACTCTTTGTTCATTTAGCTCTTTATTCATAAATACCCCTTTTTATGCCTTTGTAAACAGAGTAGACCCAAATCAGAAGGCTCCTGTAGGAGCCGTCTGATCAGGGACTGCGCTGTTTGCTTGTGAAATAATATAGATATAATTATACACTTTCTGCCAAGGCCAAAATATCTTTTGTCAATGTGCCATTAAAAAAATATTCATGATGTCATTATTCTTTTCATAAATATTCATGGAGTAAAGGGTTGATAACAGTTGTGTGGGGTAAATTTATCCATACTTTTGTAATACATCTGAATATATCCAGTCTATCGTTCTGTGAGGGCAATCCTACATACAGTGTCTTGTCTAATCGTCCAGGTCGCAATACAGCTGGATCTATGATATCTGAAATTCAACACACATACAGGAGTTACTGGTAATACCATAAGACAAGATCAGATGGATCCGTTTGCTTAAGAAATAATATAAATATGATTTTACAGTTTCCATAAGCATTTAGAACAGACCCTGATAAGACGGCTTATCTGAGTCTACTCCATTTACAAAAGTGTCTCTTTTAGATACAGTGTTAATGAATACTGTTGTTGTTTTATTGTTAGTATACACATATACTTTTCCAATTCATATAAACACTGGCAAAGGAATGTCGAACCACAGTATGTACCTGGTCTGTTGGTGGCAGCCATAATGAACACCTGCTTCCTCTCCTCCAGTCCGTCCATCTCTGTCAGTAGCTGGTTCACTACCCTGGAACTAGAGCCACTCTGTAAGACAAAGCAACAATAGGCAGAGTGACGTGCTATATCTATATTGGTCATCTATGAACTAACAAGAGTGTTCAAACGAACACATGTGCCATCTGCTATTAAAGGTGTGATGAATAAAGTATGATGCAAAAAGCTAGACAGACAGATGGATGGACAGACAGACAGACAATGTAGAAGTGATCCCTAAGTTTCAACCCCTGCTCAACAAGGTGACACTAAAAGCCAATTTGAAAGAATATGAAATGAATCCATAAGATGTGGGTGCCCATTCTTTTGTATCATACCCAAGGAGCAGTTTGATCAGGACCTGTACTATTGGCTAATGTATCAGTATCATTTTAAGTTATCAAAATGGTGCCAACCTTTAATTTGCTTTGACAAAATCTGTAGGATCAGATCTAAATCATGTCAAAAGCAAACAGAGTAGACTCTGACCAGTCGGCTCCTATAGAAGACGTCTGGTCTGGGTCTACTTTGTTTACAAATGTTTCCAAATGCGTGAAAAGTGTTTACATGAAAGAAAGGGTTAAAGGAGTTTTCAACAGAAATGGAGAGACGACTGAAGTCTATATAGCTCTTGCTTTATTGAAGTATGGGTATAAAAAGACTAGCACATATACTTACATCAGCTGTACCAGATCTACGAGGACAAAGGGCATCTAACTCATCAAAGAAGATCACACAGGGGGAAGAGTTCCTTGCTCTTTGGAAAACTGTCCGAACTGCTTTCTCACTCTCTCCGACATACTGTGATGAGTAAGGAATATTTGTGGAATTTGTTATGATGGTAAGAAAGCAACTATTAAATGTAAAGCAGCCAAACACAAAACATTCATCGATTTATTTGTTCTAAGTGTGCACAAAAAAAATAAATCTATTTTATGTAGACTTTAAATAAATATCTACTGGTTCCTTTTGGAAAAATAAATACACTGTTGAGAGCAAGAGAATACCATTTACACATGTAAATCTATCTTTTGCACACTGCACTGCAATTACCCTAAGTTTTCAACCAAATTGACTTAAGCAAAATATGCAGACAAAAATCAAACTGTTCCTCAAGGAGTAGTTTGACCAGTGTCTACACTATTTGCTATTCCTTAAATTTGAAATTATAAGTCAAATTGACCTATTAACCCCATACTGCATCTTCTGATGAGTGACAAGCAGTGCAGCCCCTGACTGAACACCATATTCTAATGCGGTTGAATATCTGAAGGGCCTACTTACATAAGATCCTATGACCTTCTGCTATGCGAATACTAGCTATTGTTGCAAAGCAGGACTCAAAACAATTTTGGAGATACAATCTTTCGTAAGGTGGTTACTAAGGTCTCCAATGATTGGACATGCTGGAGGACTAGACTGATTTTGACACTTACATACACATTTTATAAGCCTAAACTTGCAATCTATCATATAACAGCATTTTAAAATTAGTCAAGGTTTATACCTTATTAACTTAAAACAAACACATTTTTATGCATTTGCAAACAGAGTAGACCCCAAGTCTGCTGTTTGATTATATGTTACAGATTCTCTACTGTTTACAGAGGTGATAATTTTCCTTATTTTATTCTTCAAAACCTAAAATCAGATTAACCCATTACCTGATATAAATGCCTTTCATGCTGTGGCAAACAGAATAGACCCAGATCGGACAACTCCAGTAGAAAGTTTATTGAATTATATAGATAAGATTCTAGAGTTTCTGCCAAGGTAAAAAAATCCTGTATTAACACTTTCCTTCAAAAATATGCCTTTCTACGCCTCTGAAATAGTTACTTCTTGAAACCATTGTGATAAATAGAGCATTTATCACAATGGTTTCAATACTACACAATTCTGACATTTTCCTTTTCTCTAGTAAATACTCCTTTTTGGTAGATTTATTCAAAGAGGTTGGTTCTACAATTAGCCTATGAGGGAATAGGTTAATGAACCATCATAAAAATCAGCTAATAAATATTCATGATGTCATTATTTCTTGCATGTATATTCACGAGGGAAAGGGTTATATAATATTCACAATAAGAGGAGTTTTGCAAGAATATTTATCAGGTAAAGACAATGACAATGTTTTACCTTTATCAACCTTTGAAAATAACAAGTGTGTAAATCCACTTACCATGTTGAGAAGTTCCGGTCCTTTCACAGATATGAAGTTAATGCCAGACTCATTAGCAACAGCCTGAAAGGTACGTGAATTATTAATATATATATATTTGTGTTTGCAAATTTTCATTGTTGAATTTTCTTCCTGTCTGTTTGAAAAATATAAGTATGTAAACATTCCGAAATCATTGCAATTAACCCTTTGCTGGATAGAAGACCCTGCTATCAGACAGACAGCTCCTGAAGGAGCCATCTGATCAAAATCTGCTGTTTTCGCTCAATATGAAATACATGTACATGTAGATATGATTCAGCAATTTCTGCCACAGACAAATCTTTCCTTGTTCATATGCAATTATAAAATTGAGCAATGTAATATTCATATTACAGAAATTATCTCATACATGAATATCCACCATTACCATTTGGCATTACCTCATAGGCTATTTTTAGATCCAACCACTTTGAATAAATCTACAGATAAGGAGCATTAACTAGAGAAAAGGAAAATTTAAGAATTTTGTAGTTTGAAACCATTGTGATAAATGGAGCATTTGCTCCTATAGGAGCAAATGCTCTATTAATCACAATGGTTTTGACTTTTACAGAGGCGTGGAAAGGCTTATTTATGGAGGAAAGGTTTTATATACAGCATCAAATATTTGGTGCATATAGCATACTTGTATGTTCAAGTTTGCTGCAGTGCCTCTTATTAAACTGTTCCTTCATAGATGTATACATCTTTTCACACCTTTACAAACAGAGTACAGTCAGTAGACCCAGATAAGACAGCTCCTGTAAGAGCTGTCTGATCAAGGTCTGTTTGCTTTATATATGAAATTATATAGATTCTGCCACAGCTGAAAAATTTTGGGTACAAATACCATTATATAATATACCCTTCTTAATGCACTCATTCGATTTGTATTGTCGAGAGGGGTGCACGTGCAGGTCTGAAAAAAGCGATATTGACCTGCAAAAATGATATTGACTCTAGTCATTTTTATGAACGCGCGACAAAAATGGGTAATTTTCACGAACAGAGAATTTTTAGAGAAGGGCATTTAATATAATAATTTTTTATTTATGATGAGTTCAACATGTGTTTTACGGACCTGTAAAAATGATATTGACCGAGGACGCATTTACAGGTCCATAAAAACACATATTGATCTCAAAATAAGTAACTAATTGTATAATACAAAATTCAGCAAATAAATATTCATGATGTCATTATTTCTACATAAATATTCAACAGGCAAAGAGTTAACATTGAAATTGAGTTACACCAATGCTACAATAAACCGGGAATGACACAAGTTTTTACTTTACATATTTCTTATTGTATGCAGGTAAATATGCGTATATGCTTACTTTTCATATTTTCTTATTGTATGCAAGTAAATAAATCATAGATGTATATATGTATACTTTACATATTTTCTTATTGTATGCAAGTAAATAAATCATAGATGTATTTATGTATACTTTACATATTTTCTTATTGTTTACAAGTAAATAAATCAAAGATGAACCATGGCACTGTAATGCTGGATCCTCATTTATGTCTACCATGGCACACAGTTTAGACCCTGATCATTGATAAGACAAAGAGTTCTTAGGCTGTTATGCAGTTGGCAAATGACTGAGAGACATTTTATTCTGGACCTTGGTCATCATGAACAAGACGATAAACACCTAATGAACCATGATGCAATGCAACCTGCATCTGATTTGCATACTTAACCCTTTAACTAATAGAGACACATATTTATCTATTTGCAAACACAGTAGACCAAGTTTCTGTTGCAACTGAATTGGCCAGGTCTGCACTGTTTGCTTAACCCTTTCCTTCATGTAAATGCCTTTTCATGCATTTGCAAACTGAGTAGATCTAGATCAGATGGCTTGTGTGAAAGTTGTCTGTTCAGGGTCTACTCTGTTTGCTTTTGAAATTATCATAGATCTGACTCTTCAGTTTCTACCATTATGAAAACCTCCTGTGTACATATCCCATTATAAAATTCAGCTGATTAATTTTCAGTCAGTATTTCTTTTATGTATAATTCATTTAGGAAAGGCCAAATCATTACAATTTTGATCAAACAAATATCAACTACAAGACACAAGAAATCATATCTAAGTAGATGACAACTGACCATTAGGAGCACGTTTCAGTACATCAGACCTGGCCCTGAGGTTGTAAAAGTTTTTTTCTTCAGTCCGACTTGATTTTCTTCAAGCATTAGATTGGTCAGTTGCTTGAAAATCAACTCTGACTTAGTGATCTCTGAGGTGGTCCTAAAATGAACCAAAACATGCATTACTTTAACAAAGAAATTGTGAAACCAGATTACCAATATCTCCTAAATAATCCTTATCTATAACCACTCTATACCGGTCTCTTACCTTAGCTAGCAGTGTTTTTCCACAGCCTGGAGGTCCTGCCAGCAGGACACCTTGGGCTCGGTTCAAACCAAGACTGCGGAACTCCTCAGCATGACGAACAGGAGCCTGCAATTAAAAGGATTAAGCTAAGTATTACTGTTTGATTAAAATAGTTGGAGAAAAAAACCCAACATTGTTTATCTGTGAAAATTTTAAGTAAATCCTTCCATTGGTATATGAGGAGTGAGGAGTTGGACACACAGCATTTGTTTACAGACGGATGGACAAGAACAAGGCATTATGCCTCCCACTTGTGTGTGTGTGTTGGGGTGGGGTGGGGTGGGGTGGGGTGGGGTGGGGTGGGGGATGGTGTGTGTGTTGGGGGGGGGGGGGGGCATGACATAGTACATCAATTATTCAGAAAAAATCAATCCCGATAATTTCAAACTTGAATCTCACATTAACAAATGTGGAGAAAAATATACCGTAATATATAATTATCACAGTTATATCATACCAGTATAGCCAACTGCAGCTCTTCCCTAATTTGGTGGAGAGCCCCAATGTCATCCCAAGTCACGTCAGGCACTGTTGCAAACCCCTCACGCTTTGCTGATGGCTGTACATGCTCCAAGGCCTCCTAAATGGGCAGAACAGAACAGTATTCTATTTGTTTTTGCTTCAGATTTTCTTGAACCAAATGTCCTCTTTAGAACCAAAGGCATTTAATCCCTATACTTCATAAATCATGCAAGATTCAGGAATATTAATTTAACTCCTGTATCAAAAATATTTATTGCCATGGCAAATAGCAGAGAATCTGGGCCCAAGGTTATAAACCTTCTGAGCCTGAGTCTGAGATCATTCTCAAATATCTGATTGGTCAGATTCTGAGCAAGCTCAGAATCTGACCAATCAAATGCTTGAGAATGATCTCAGACTCAAGCAAAACCTTTTATAACCTCGGGCCTGATCTGTAACATGTAAGCAAACAGAGCAGACCCTCATCTGATAGTTTTTAACTATTTGCAAAGTTTTAAACTATTTGCAAAGGTGTAAAATGGCAGATTTATCAAGTACAGGAACAAAGAGACAAGCACAATTCTCAAATAATTGTATAAAACAAGAGTGATAAAATGTCACAATATACGCCCGTCAAATGTCTAGATGTTGAAAGACCATTACTCCATATAAGGACTAAAGGTGACATAAAGTAAGGAGAGATAACTGTGGAGTGTCAAGGACAATCTTGCTATTTATCGAACTTGACTGAGACATTATGGTAACATACATGCTGACCAAATTCAAAAAGGATTGGATTACGATTGCGGAAAAACAAAAGTTCACCGAAATTCATAAAGTAAGGGGAGATAATTCTTAAATGTCAGAGACAATCTTGCTGGCTATGATTGAGTTAGAGAGCGAACAAGCAAATATTCACGGAAATTCATAAAGTAAGGGGGAATAATTCAGGTGCAGTCTTGCTAGTTATCAAACACTACTGAGACATTGTGGTAATAATACTAATAATACACATACAGACAAAATTTGAAAAAGATTGGATTACATTTGTTTGAGTTAGAGAGCGGAAAAACAAAAGTTCACCGAAATTCATAAAGTAAGGGGAGATAATTCTTGCATGTCAGAGACAATCTTGCTGGCTATCGAACTTTACTGAGACATTATGGTAATAAACATTTGTTTGAGTTAGAGAGCAGACAAGCGAAAATTCATAAAGTAAGAGGGGATAATTCAGGAGCGTCTGGCGCAGTCTTGCTAATTATTAAACATGACTGAAACATTATGGTAGTATACATGCTGACAAATTTTAAAAGGATTGGATGACATTTTTTTGAGTTATAGAGTGGACAAGCAAAAAATCATGGAATTTCATAAAGGGGTGATAATTCTGGAGTGTCTGGGGCAATCTTGCTGGTTATCGAACTTGACCGAGACATTATGCTAATATACTTGCTGACAAAGTTTGAAAAGGACTGGATTACATTTGTTTGAGTTTGAGAGTGGATATAAAGCAAAAATTCAAAGAAATTCATAAAGTAAGGGGAGATAATTCTGGAGTGTCTGGGGCAATTTTGCTGGTTATCAAACTTGACCGAGACATATGGTATTATACATACCAGTACTGACAAAAATTGAAAAGGATTGGATTGCATTTGTTTGAGTTAGAGAGCGGACAAGCAAAAGTTAACGGACCGACGGACAGCACCACAATATAATATATCCCGTCTGAAGACGGGCTTGTAATTTGGTGAAGTTTGGTAACATGCCTATTTATAACGATTCAATATAAGATCTACATGTATGAATCAAAATTAAGTCAAAACATCTTCCTTTTATTTACAACTCAAAATATAGAATCAATCTCATGCATGAAAACACTTTATGCCAGTTATCCACAATTATTCCATTATTGTCTTTAAAAAAATACCTTAAAATCCTCCATAGTTATGTACAAATCATTTAGCTGTTCCTCAGTCAGAGGGGGTTGCTCCTTCAGCCAGGACAAAACTGAAATACATTCAACATTTCCTTCATGAATATTCATCATGTACAGGGATAACCTTTCACTCCATAAAGACGCCTTTCTGTGCCTAAAGTTGCAAACAAAGTAGACCCAGATCAGACGGCTCATATGGGAGCTGTCTGCTCAGGGTCTGCTCTGTTTGCTTATGATATAATATAAATATGATTCATGAAAAGGTGTTTATATAGTGGAAAGGGTTAAATAAAGAGGAAGAAAATTAATAAATGACAAGGCAGTCCAAAGGACAGCTATATCCCCCACCGCCGCCACCTAAATTAAGACATTGACCTTAAGGTGATACAATGGGTTTTAACGTGGTTGACATTCAACCTTCCAGTTGTTAAGAAAATAGGACGCGGAAACAAATATAATGGAAACTGAAGGTAAGAACACGACTTTCAAATGTGACCTTGACCTTGAGCCGACATGACTGCCACATGTGTTCTGCACATCATCTCAATTCGGTTAATATTTGACTCAAGTTTTATGAAAATCCTTCAAATGGTTTAGAAGATATGGAGCGGACACGAAATGTAATGGAAATTGAAGATTAAATCACTTGGCCTTCAAATGTGACCTTGAACTTGAGCCGACATGACTGCCACATATGTTCTGCACATTGTCTCAACGTGGTTAACATTTGAGGCAAGTTTCTTGAAAATCCTTCAAGAGGTATAGGAGATAACGAAACTATAATGGAAATTGAAGGTAAGAACACTTGATCTTCAAATGCGACCTTAACCTTGAGCCGACATGACTGGCACATGTATTCTGCACATCGTCTCAATTTAGCTAACATTTAACTAAACTTTTATGAAAATCCTTCAAAGGCTTTAGAAGATATGGAGCGGACACGAAAATGTAACGGAAATTAAAGGTTAGAACACTTGACCTTCAAACGTGACCTTGACCTTGACCCAACATGACTGCCGCATGGGTTCTGCACATCGTCTCAATTCATTTAATATTTGACTCAAGTTTTATGAAAATCCTTCAAAGGGTTTAGAAGATATGGAGCAGACACGAAACTGTAATGGCAACTGAAGGTTTAAATACTTGACCTTCAAATGTGACCTTGAACTTGAGCCGACATGACTGCCACATGTGTTCTGCACATCGTCTTAATTTGGTTAATATTTGACTCAAGTTTTATGAAAATCCTTTAAATGGTTTAGAAGATATGGAGCGGACACGAAATGTAATGGAAATTGAAGATTAAACCACTTGGCCTTCAAATGTGACCTTGACCTGACATGACTGCCACATATGTTCTGCACATTGTCTCAACGTGGTTAACATTTGAGGCAAGTTTCTTGAAAATCCTTAAAGGGGTATAGGAGATAACGAAACTATAATGGAAATTGAAGGTAAGAACACTTGATCGTCAAATGTGACCTTGACCTTGAGCCGACATGACTGGCACATGTGTTCTGCACATAGTCTCAATTTAGCTAACATTTAACTAAACTTTTATGAAAATCCTTCAAAGGCTTTAGAAGATATGGAGCGGACACGAAAATGTAACGGAAATTAAAGGTTAGAACACTTGACCTTCAAACGTGACCTTGACCTTGACCCAACATGACTGCCGCATGGATTCTGCACATCGTCTCAATTCATTTAATATTTGACTCAAGTTTTATGAAAATCCTTCAAAGGGTTTAGAAGATATGGAGCGGACACGAAACTGTAATGGCAACTGAAGGTTTAAACACTTGACCTTCAAATGTGACCTTGAACTTGAGCTGACATGACTGCCACATGTGTTCTGCACATCGTCTTAATTTGGTTAATATTTGACTCTAGTTTTATGAAAATCCTTCAAAGGGTTTAGAAGATATGGAGCAGACACAAAAATGCAATGGAAATTGGAGGTTAAAACCCTTGACCTTCAAATGTGACCTTGACCTTGAGCCGACATATCTGCCACATATGTTCTGCACATCCTCTCAACTTGGTTAACATTTGAGGCAAGTTTCTTGAAAATCCTTCAAGGGGTATAGGAGATATGGAGCGGACACGAAATTGTTACGGACAGATGGACAGACAGACAGACGAAGGCCATTCCTATAACCCCCCTCCGCTATGCGGTGGGGGATAAAAATAGAAGCATAAAACAAGAAAGAGATAACCGAAACAAGATGTGTGAATTCAAATATTTTCAACAATAGTTCCTTTATTTCTCCACCAAACTCTATGTTGTGACCACTCTTTAATAGCTTCTTCTAGATGATTCTAAAGAGTGGTCACAACATAGGATTTGGTGGAGAAATGACTATTTTAGTATTTGAATAGACACATTTATCTTTATAATGCACTTTTATTTAATGCACTGACTTTATCACAACTACAGTTTAGCAAAACAACATTGAGATCTTTAGAGCCTAGAGATTCAAAGAACCATATTTAACCCTTTCCTCTGTAAATACGTCTTTCTACGCCTCTGTAAAAATCACCTGTTGAAACCATTGTGATAAATAGAGCATTTGCTCCTATAAGAGCAAATGCTCTATTTATCACAATGGTTTCAAACTACAAAATTCTAAAAATTTCCTTTTCTTCAGTTAATGCTCCTTTTCGGTAGATTTATTCAAAGAGGTTGGGTCTAAAAATAGCCTATGGAGGAATGGGTAAAATACCTGATGTAAGCTCTGGTGGTTTCTTCTGTCTGTCATTTACTGGAACAGGGATTTCATGTTCACTAGACACAATATCCTTCCCATTATCACCTTTCCCTGGAGCAGATATGTTCTTTGAACGTTTATCACCTATGTCCACTGCCAACATTTCTACATCACTTTGATTATCAGTACATTTATCACTAGCTAACAATGAATCACTAGTTCTTGCATCACTAAATAAACTTGATCCATCTCCTGGCAATTTTTCTGTCAATGATTTATCACTGTTGGTATCCACAGAATCACTTATTACAGCTCCTGTCGACTCCTTATCTTTATCATTTCCTTCACATACTTCTCCATGACTTTTAACATCAGATGTCACGGATTCAGCAGATTTATCTTGAACACAAATATCTTCTTGAGATGATATCTCTTTCTCTCCTATGCAACTATGCTTGGAGGTTTGAGTCAAAGTAGTTTCATTCTCAGATGATGTACTAATTAAAGCTCCCGCTGACTGTCCGTCAGTATTCTGCTTCTGTGTGTCAATTACATTGGGTTCAGCTGCTGCAGTATGTGAGTTACTGTCATTTTTACCACTAGATGGTTCATCCAATACTTTATCATCACATATAATGCCCTGAACTGGATCTGGATCATGCTCATCAATTTCCATAGCAGTCTGTTTCTCAAGAACTACTTGGGATTGTAATTCTTGGAAAACCCTGAAAGGGACATAATTTTTATCATACCCACATGCAGTAAAATCCGTTTAAGTCAGGAATTAATTATTATTATCAATACTGGTCTTTAAGACAGATGGCCATTTAACCCTTTCGCTCATATAAACGTGTTTTCACGCATTTGCAAACAGAGTAGACCCAGATCAGACGGCTCCTAGAGGAGCCGTCTGATCAGGGTCTGCTCTGTTTGCTAATAGAATTTGATAGATCTGTTTCTTTACTTTCTTAAATGGCTACATTGTTCCACCTTCCAAATTTCTTTGTAACTATTTTGTTAATGAATATTCAGCATGTACTGAAAATTGGCCTAAATACAGAACAGGGAAAGGGTTAATCCATTCCCTCATATTGACGTCTTCTGATGCCTCTGTAAAAGTTGATTTTTGAAACCATTGTTATAAATACAGCATTTGCTCCATAGGAGCAAATGCTCTATTTATTAAACAACATAATTCTAAAATTTACCTTTTTGCCAGGAAATGCTTCTTTTCAGTAGATTTGTTCAAAGAGCTTGGATCTAAAAACAGCTTATGAGGTAATTGGGTTAAGCCTTTATTTCATACAAACATCTTTTACGCTTTTGCAAACAGAATAGACCCAAATCAGAAGGTTCATGCAGGAGCTGTCTGATCAAGGTCTGCTCGGTTTACTTATGGAATAATGTAGGTCTAATTCTACAGTTTCAGAAATGCCCAAACATTCCCTTGTTCATTGACCATTACAAAAATTCAGTAAACAAATATTAATGATGTCGTTATTTCTACACAAATATTCATGAGGGAAAGGGTTAAGGCTACATGAAAGCCATTGTAGAGGAGCTCTCTGTATAACTTTCAATCTGTGCTAATCAGCCGCCTGCCTAAATTCTTCATTACTAAAAGTCCAGATTAAAGGGATTTTACTGTACATATGAGCCACATAAATTATCCCTAACAAAACAATGCAGACACAGACCAGAAGCAGAAATCTCTTATTTTCTCAGCAAAACCCTCTAGTTGGTTCTCATTAGAATTGCCATGTGCCAACAAAATAGAGTTTGACCATAAACTAGAACTATCAGTAAAGGTGATGAATACCCCAGCAAAAGCAGCCTTGATCGCAATTTGTGGACAAATTGATTGACCATCCGCCAAATAGACAGGCTGATTCAAAATATACCCACCCCCTTTAAAACTTTGTTGGGGTATAAATATTTTACTTAGTCTTCTTATCTACATCTCTGCATATATCTAGTCCAGCTGTCATCAGCATATGCAGAAATGTCTATATAGTGTAGACCCTATTCAGACACTGTTGCTGGCAATGCAGCTGGTCTTCCCCCACCCTCCTCTCCAGTTTGTAAAGCCAAATACATTTGTTAGTCAATCTGGCACCATTTAATTCTAGTTGATTTCTCTAACCATGCCCACTCACACCGTCTACCTACCTGTTGACTGCTGACATGGCTGCCTCCCTAGTCAGAGCCATAAGGTCAGCTCCTACATAGCCAGGAGTGTTCTTGGCCAGGAACAGGAAATCAAAATCTGAGCTCAATCTAAGCCCTCTACAAAGCACTTGCAATATTCTGTAATGAAAAACATAACAAATGGTTTCCTTCAGCACTCGAGTAAATAACATGTTACCCCTTTACCTTGTACATACTCATTAAAGCATTTGCAAACAGAGAAGACACAGCGTCATAAGAGCTGTCAGACTAGGGTCCGCTCTGTTTGCAAATATAATGTTATAGCTTTCATTCATCACAGTCTACCACGACAAAAATTCCTATGTTATATAAAATCCGGTAATTAACCCTTTACTCCATGTATATTCATATATTAAGAAATAAGGACATCATGAATATTAATCAGATTTTGTTATAGTACCACATGGACACAGGAATTTTTGGTCATGGCAGAAACTGTAGAATCATATCTATATTAAATCATAAGAAAACAGAGCAGACCCTGTCTACTCTGTTTGCAAAGGTGTAGAAAGGCGTATTTATGGAGTAAACAGTTAAATAAGTAAAGGCTTGACATTACTAGTCGTTTTATTCATGAAGTAAAGGGTTAGACGTTGTTGTATATTTTGGTATACTTGCCTCTTGTATCCTTGTTAAAATGCAACTTAACCCCCTTTCCCTCATACAAACATTTTTTCACAACTTTGCAAATAGAGTAGACAAAATCAGACAGCTCCTGTTTGCTTATGAAACTATATAGATCTAATCCTACAGTTTTCTAAGGATATAAGTTTAACCCTTACCTTCATATAAATTCCTTTCAAATCTTTGCAAACAGAGTAGACCCAGACGACTCCTTATAATTGATCTGACTCTAGTTTCTTCGAATACTTATAAACTTCTGTGCATTTATGCCATTATAAAAGCTAATAAATGTTCATGATGTCACTGTTTCTCACATGAATATTGAACACGGAATGGCTAAAACAATGCATATATCTTCAAATATTTCAATATTACAGAAATATTAACCCAATACTGTTAAGAGTCTATCAAATGCATTGTATGTAGCTTTCTCATGTCAAGATTTAACCCTTTACTCCATAAATAGGCCTTTCTGCACCTTTGCAAACAGAGTAGACCCAGATCAAACAGCTCTTATAGGAGTCACCTGATCTGGGTCTGCTGTTTGCTTATGAAATAATATAGATACAATTCTATAGTTCTATCATGGACAAAACTTCCTGTGCACATGTGCCATTATAACAATGAATCTAATAAATATTTCATGAAAATTATAAATAAATTATTTCTCACATGAATATTCATGGAGAAAGGATTAAATTGCTGACATAAATCTCAAGAAACAACCATGTGACCTTTACCTAAGCCTGGACTGCTCATCTGGAATGCCTAGGCATATTTCCCTGTCAAACCTCCCTGCTCTCCGCAAAGCTGGGTCAATAGAGTCCGGTCTGTTTGTGGCACCTATCACAAGCACCTGGGCATCTGGATTGGCATTCAGGTCTAGAATGAAGAAATGATAAGGTATGTTTATCTGTTCTACAGGTTGGAAAGGACTGTACATATCATCTACAAGTCTATTCTTATATGAAAACCACAACAACTACCTCTGAAACACAAATCAGCGTTTCATAATAATACCAGTGACACTATAGAAAATACAGGTATCTAAGATACAGACAAATTTCCAGTATGTTTCCAGTATTTATTACACAAAAGCACCACATGTGGGTGCCAACACTCATCTATTTGATTGCAGCTGCCAACGTTAAAGATATTAATGACGAAAAGGCATATGCCTGAGTTATGAAAATAACTCGTATTTTCTTCTACGAAAAACAGACAAGCTAAAAATGACTGTATTTTTACTTAACTTCTTATGCCATCACAAACTGCAATCAAACTCTGATAGTTTTATTTACTCCATTGCCCAGCTCAGGTAAATACAAGGATTCCTTAGACTTAGACCTACCATCCATACAGGCGAGAAGTTGGGCAACAATCCTCCTCTCCATGTCTTTGGACGCTGTCTCTCGTTTGGGTGTTATAGCGTCTATCTCATCAATGAACATTACACATGGTGAACATTGCTGAATATAAAACAGTAATCTAGATCAGAATAAATGACAAAGTCATCAAAAATCATACCAAGGTACATTCTTTAAATTATATGAAAAAGACTTTTCTGAATTACAATTGTCAAAGACTTTATTACAGTAGAAAATCTGTATCACACAAGCAAGTTTGCTTATTTGATATTCCCCCGCCAACCAAGTGCTGGATTCAGTATTCAACTGAGTTTTTGACCAGGCAGACAAAAATGTTAAGTTTTTGGAAACAACAGATCATAACTTTGGTGTTCGCAGATCAATGTGGACACGACTTGTCTTCTTACAATACTAAAAATTAAAAAAATTATAGAAAGTTTCATTGAAAAATACTAAACCGTTTCTGAGATAATGCCATTATTTCTCACATGACTATTCAACAGGGAAAGGGTCAATACCATTTGAAGTTCTTACTAATTACAACATACCACAGCTTTTTCAAAAAGTTCTCTGATTTTCTCCTCGGAGTCACCTGACACCCCTGACACAATCTCTGTGGCTGCTAATTTTATCAGTGGCAAGTCTAGCTCCTGTGAAAAAAGAAAAAAGAATCTTTAATGTTTCCAATCACTCAAATTTTCTAAATACTTCTTCAGAGTTCACATTTCAGAATTCCCGACCTGATAAGTAGCATTAGCATGGGCTCTGAGACTTAAACCTATTTTTGTTCCAATACCTACTGAATATTCATAGACAAAATAGTTATACATGTAATGAAATATTGAAGGTGGAACACTGTAGCAATTTTAGAAACTAAAGAAACAGATCTATCAAATTCCATTAGCAAACAGAGCAGACCCTGATCAGATGGCTCCTACAGGAGCTGTCTGATCTGGGTCTACTCTGTTTGCAAATGTGAAAAGGCGTTTATATGATGGAAATGGTTCAATCTTCAGTGCTCTACTGGGGAATTCATAGCATTTGACAAGCAGTATGTGTCAAGATGAGATGCTGAGCAACTGTCTCATCAGTATCCTAACAGTCTGACACTGACCATTTTTTCTCAAGAAAGAATCAGCAAATACAAATTATTGAGACAATTGCTACAGACAATAATATTAACCCTTTACCTAATGCATATTCATGTAAGAAATAATGATTATGAATATTAATTACCTGGATTTTTATTTTAACATACACGTATAAACATAGAAAGTTTTGGCCTTGGCAGAAATTATAGGAGATCTGTATTATGCAGTGAACAGAGCAAATCCTGATCTGAGATCTGGGTCTGCTCTGTTTGCAAAGGTGTGAAAAATTGTTTCAATCAAGAAGGGTTAATTTACCAACACAGTATCAGGCTAAAAACTCGAGAATTTTCTTAAGATTCGTTTGATTCCAAGATAGGTAAAAGCTAACATGTATGAAATGTTCTTGAGCCTTTAATTTCTTACCTGATAAATATTCATTAGATAAATAATGACATCATGAATATTTATCAGCTGAATCTTATAATGGAAAATGAATAAAGGATTTTTTTGGCAATGAAAAAAATTGTAGAATCAGATCTTTATAATTCCACAAGCTGACAGAGAAGACACTGAAGAGATGCCGTCTACAGTAGCCATCTGACCTTGGTCTACTATGTTTACAAAGGTGTCACAACACATCTCTACCAGGTACTTGAAAATGTGGGGAATTATCACTGAAAGAAATTTTTACAATCAAATTTCTTCAGTTTTATTAATTTTGTCCTTACTCCTGCTATGGCATTGGCCAGTAGTGTTTTCCCACAGCCAGGGGGGCCATGTAGCAGGAAGCCACGTGGTGGTGTAACACCAAGCTTCAAGTAGACTTCTGGATGCCTCATGTGGACAAGCAGCTTGCAGATTTCCTATAGAATCATAAAGAAGGAATTTACACATGCGTTTATCGAAAAACAAGTATAAATGAGAGCATTGAAAGCAATGCCAGAAAACAGTCTAGAAAACTGAAGTGTGACTGACTGACGGAGAGATGGAGTGCAAACCTGTAGTCCCCTTTGGCCCTGCCGGTAGGGGCCTAAAAATGAATGTGTTAATACTAATTGCTGTACTTATACAACAGCAATGTGAACAAGGGATTGTTAACAAAACAGAAACTTTAGAATCAAATCTATATAATTCCATAAGTAAACAGAGCAGTCCATGATTAGACAGCTCCTACAGAAGCAACCTGATCATGGTCTGCTTTGCATTTAATTCCTTAAGAAAACATAGCAGACCTTGATCAGACAGATCTGGTAGGAGTTCTCTGATCTGGATCTACTATGTTTGCAAAGCATAGAAAGCCATATTTATGCAGTAAAGCGCTGATGAACATGTAGGTATGAATTGATTATGTCAGGAATACTCATTAACTTAATCTTTATAATGTAATTTTTTCAAGGGAAGTTTGGGCTTCTACAAAAGCTGAAGTACCAGATCAATATACATGTAATTCCATAAGAAAACATAGCCGACCTTAATAACACAGATCTGATAGGAGCTATCTGATTTAACTTTTATGGTTGGAAATTGATCAGAGGGTCAGCTATTCTGCTGATGAAGTTAGGCAAGTTATTATTTTCAGTTCCATATGGTATTTATATCCAAAATCCCAAACTTTTGGGCCAAGATTCAGATGCTGGAACAGATAATGATTCGTCAGATAGTGAAACTGATACCCACAAAACAATTCAAACAAATGAAATATGTCATAAAAATGTATTGGAACTAATATTGAAACCTACTTGATATCGCCTGAGCTAATTTGCATATATGAATATTAATTATATGCAGACCTTTAGCAATTTGCATAATCTATAGTGTAAGAAAATTTGACACCCGTTTCAATGATTTATAGTTTTATTGGGTCTGTAACTCTATTACAAAACACATAGTAATGATTATATACACAGTGTCACCACTTACTTTAAAGTATGCAAATTGGTAAACAAATGAATTTCCCAAATATATTATACAAACGAAAGCGTTAAGTGGCCACTATGAAGAGTTTCTATAGTATACTGGTGAGTTCGAGCCATAATACCTGAAGGTTGTGTTCATTTCCACCAATATCAGCAAATGTAAGGGACGATTTCTGAACTGCTGGTCCTGCAACAAATAAATAGTCTTTCACTTGATTTATCTAAACAATGTTTAACCCATTACCTCATAGGCTATTTTAAGATACAACCTCTTTAAATAAATCTACCGAAAAGGAGCATTAAGTAGAGAAAAGGAAAGGAAAAGTTTAGAATATTGTAGTTTGAAACCATTGTGATAAATAGAGCATATGCTCCTATAGGAACAAATGCTCTATTTATCACAATGGTTTCACAAAGTGACTTCTACAAAGTTGTCAAAAGTCGTCAATATGAAGGAATGGGTTAACTCTTTTCGCTGTTGAATATTTATGGAAAAAAATAACACCATAAACATCTATTAGCTAATTTTACCATTATAAGTACACACGAATGTTGATATTGATAGAAACTGTAGAGTCAGATCTATTTTAATTTCATAAGCAAACAGAGCAGATTCTTGGTCTACTCTGTTAGCAAAGGCATGGGAAAGTGTTTATAAGAAGGAAAGTTAATTTCAACATACCGGTAGGTTATAAACTGATCAAGGCATAAAAGCTTTAAAGAGAATTTGTGAAAATACATGCATCCGGATGAGATGCCAAAGATTTCTTTTTATAAACAGTGCCAGAGTGTCCAACTGTTTTGATCCTGATGAGATGCAGAACTACTCAGTATTTCACTTGGATCCAAACTATTTGCCCACCTTAAGCCTTTTCCTGTTCTGTATTTATGCCAAATTTCAATACCTACTGAATATTCATCAACAAAAAAGTTATAAAGAAATATGGAAGGTGGAACAATGTAAACACTTTAGAAAGCAAAGAAACAGATGTATTAAATTCTGTTAGCAAACAGAGCAGACCCTGTTCAGACGGCTTAGAGGAGCCGTCTGATTTGGGTCTACTCTGTTTGCAAATGTGTGAAAACACATTTATATGCGGGAAAGGGTTAAACCAATTGATGAAAAAGTTGAAAGTGTAAGACACATGTACACACCTTTGTCTTTCTTGGATTTTTCCTTTTCTTCATCCGAGTCATCCTTCTTTCTAGACTTAACTATTCTCTATGAAATAAATCAATATGACATTGAAAGCATTTACTTATCAGCAGTGGGTTTAACCCTTCACTTATTATGTCTGCTCAAACTCGTACATTTTGCAATAATTACTTTTTTACCATTCATTAACCCTTTCCTCAATAACTACGCCTTTCTACGCCTCTGTAAAAGTCACCTGTTGAAACCATTGTGATTAATAGAGCATTTGCTCCTATAGGAGCAAATGCTCCATTTATCACAATGGTTTCAAATTACAAAAATTCTAATTTTTTCCTTTTCTCTAGTTAATGCTCTTTTTTGGTAGATTTATTCAAAGTGGCTGGATCTAAAAAATAGCCTATGAGGGAATGGGTTAATGCTTTTGTGAAACGATTTATTAAGTGATTAAGACTGTCAAACAGCCTGAATCCTGATAAGAAGCCAAGTTACTTGGTTGTTGCTAAATGCCAGTCAGGTTGCCCTTAGCAGGATAAGGGTGGACCTCATCCTACATGTACATGTATACAGTAATTACAGGTAGTACTGTATATTTCACAGCTATAGATTAAGGTGCGTATTCAAATAAAGAGTGGTTATAACATAGGATTTGGTGGAGAATTAAAGGAACTATGTTATAATTTATGCCTCTTATCTGGGTCTCTGGTACTCATTTTTTTTAAAGAAAATGTTCTGTATTTCTACCATCATATGGGGCATCTAAAAGAAACAGAGAAAGTCTATTGATAATAAGAGTAGTGCATTGCGCCTGGGTTTTTCAGTATCTGCTCCCCTCTCTCTGGGGCATCCAATTAGCCAATAATTGGCAGAAACAGGCTTTAATCAGCACAACCAATCACCATACAGGTACTTATTGACCCTTAAACCCTTTCATTGCTAAGAGCAAGTCCCCCGCTACCTGAATAACATTTACAAACAGCTTAGATCCAGATGAGATGCCAAATAACTTTGCATTTCATCAGGATCCAAGCTGTTCGACACTCAGTTAACAACTTTCAGAAGTTTAAATGAATCAAATGTAAGTAAAACTTGTTTCACAATATTTACAGCAGGCTAGGATTCAATTCAATGTACTAAATGTATAAAAGAAAAAGCCTTAACCCTTTCCCTCATAGAAACGTGTTTTCACACATTTGCAAACAGAGTAGACACAGATCAGACAGCTCCTAGAGGAGCCGTCTGATCAGGGTCTGCTCTGTTTGTTTATGGACTTTAATAGATCTGTTTCTTTACTTTCTAAAATGGCTACAATGTTCTACCTTCCGTATTTCATGATAATTATTTTGCCATGAATATTCAGTAGGTATTAAACTTTGAAATAAACATAGAACAGGGAAAGGGTTAAACCCAAATACGACTTGCTTCCACGACAGCTCAGCTTGAACTCTTTGAACGCTAGCAGCAAACTTATAACAACTTCAAGCATACAGTTTGGATCAAGTCGGGATGCAAAGAACTTGGTGCCACATCAGATTCAAAGTTGTTGCCACTATGGGTGTATAAGAGAAATGGCAGAAACTTTACTTTAGATGAAGCGGCAGATGACAAATTCTTGAAGACCACAATTACTAAGAATGCAAAGAGTTCCATATTTCATATGTGCATATAACTTTTGCTCCATAAATACGCCTTTCTATGCCTTTGCAAAAAGAGTAGACTCTGACCAGATGGGTCCTATAGGAGCCGTCTTATCAGGGTCAGCTCTGTTTGCTTATGATATGATATAGATATGATACTACAGTGTCTGACATGGCCAATAATTCCAATGTCCATGTGCTATGATAACAATTTAATCCAATTAATATTCATGATGTCATTATATCTTATATGAATATTCATGGAGGAAAGGGTTAATTACATGCAGTTTACAAACCTTTGTTTTCTTTGAAGTTTTCTCTCTCCTGGATTTGTTGGAAAGCTCTGTTGTTTCTCCTTCTGTTCCTGGACCTAACCTTCCTGACATCTCTAAGGTATTGGTAGGCTTTGTTTGTTTTGAACTTGTTTCCTCTATTGCTCCTTCTTCAAGTCTTTTTTCTTCAGTTTCTTTCTGAGTGACACTTTTCATAATCTCTCTATTGTTGTTATCTTTAATAATGATTTTTGATTCCAGACCCGTATCTGTCTCTTTACTTGGAAAATTTAAAGTCCTAGTAGAGGGAGCACTATTGTAGGATGGAGTAATCTGAGAAACCTCCTTTAGTCGATCCCCAGAGTTATTGACACCTTTCCCAATACTATTTCCTTTCCTGTCAATGTAAAAAGCAGCAGCTGAACCATTCTCCTTGTCTTTAGGGGTTCTTGGGCCTATGTTATTGTCAAGAACACTAAAATCCTCAATTTTCTGTCGTTTTTTTACCGAATCACTCAAGGAAGATTTACGCTTTTTGTCCTCCTGTTCGGGCGTGTCTACAATCTGACTTGGACTGCTCCTGTACAGGTTTGACATCATATTGTTCACTGCATTTGTATCCTGCAAGAGAATGCCAAAAGAAAGTTCAAATACACAAAAATCTTAGATTCTTGATGAGCAACATATGTTTGTTAAACATGTATGCCTATTAACCCATTCCCTCATATTGACGACTTTTGATGACTCTGAAAAAGTTACTTTGTGAAACCATTGTGATTAATAGAGCATTTGCTCCTATAGGAGCAAATGCTCTATTTATCCCAATGGTTTCAAACTACAATGTTTTAATTTTTCCTTTCCTCTAGTTAATGCTCCTTTTCGGTAGATTAATTCAAAGAGGTTGTATCTAAAAATAGCCAATGAGGTAATGGGTTAATTGCAGATGTGAAAATGAAGTACATACCTTGTATTCTATGAGTATTTCCCCCACACTATCTGAATCAGAACCACTGCCTCCATCCGACCTGCCAGATAAGTCTTGTCCTGACGAACCAGTCATCTCCTCTGACACTCTCTCTTGCTTCTCCACCACTGCATATGCTAGAACCACAGAAATTCAAGAATGCAAGAAATAATGACATTATGAATATTAATTAGATCAATTGTTATAATAGCACATGGACACAGGAATTATTGGCCATGTCAAAAACTGTAGAATCATATCTATATTATATCATAAGCAAACAAAGTACACCCTGGTCAGATGGCTCCTTCAGGGTCTATTCTATTTGTAAAGAAGTAGAAGTAGTATTTAAGGAGTAAAGGGTTAATCAAGAAATCTTAATTCAAGGGAGAAACTGAAATGAATATAATCATATACCATCATTATTTGATTTTATCCATTTCAATAGAATAGTATCAAAAATATTAGAAAGGGATTGTACTGCTATGGCATAAAGTAGAGCATCTGTATAATATAAGCAAACAGTACAGACCCTGATCAGACAGCTCCTACAGGAGGCATCTGATCTGGGTCTACTGTTTTCAAAAAGCATAGAAAGGTGTATATATAGAATAAAGGACTATTAAAGGGTTAATCAGTATTAAAGTGGTTGCTTACAAATTTTTACTGTAAGTTTCAGATTCAGCAGTTTCATTCTTTATTTCAGGAGTGTTTACTCTACAATACAGAGCGGGCTAAATAATAAATAATGATAAAATATTTACCTCTTTCCACATACTGAGCAAACATATTCTTCTTTTTCCTGCCATACTCTCTGCAATATAGAAAACACCAATATAACTTAAAGACTGTTTTTAGACAAAAGCAAGTTTCCCTCCTCCCTGATCTCCCATCACACCAGCACTGCTTCTAATCTAGACTTGGTTTTTGTGATGAACAGATCCACAGATGGGCAGTCAGATTGGACAGATATATCTACAGACAAACAAACCCCTACTTGCATAAATTCGCATGCTGATAAACATTCCTACAAACTTTCACAACTCTAACTCAAATATTGTTTGAAAAACATATGGCAAAATACCATCTCGATTAATAGGTCTACAAAGTTTCATGACACTAACTCAAATACTTTCAAAGGTATGTATGACTTTCTGAGTCTGTTATAGAGTAACAGATAAATGTGTGTACTTAGATACTAAAATCACCATTTCTCCACCAAACCCTATGTTGTGACCACTCTTTAACTCATTCTTTCCTAGGCTATTTTAAGACCAAACCTCTTTGAATGTATCTACCGAAAAGGAGCATTAACTAGAGGAAAGGAAAAATTAAAACATTGTAGTTTGAAACCATTGGGATAAATAGAGCATTTGCTCCTATAGGAGCAAATGCTCTATTTATCACAATGGTTTCATAAAGTGACCTTTATAGATGTGCAAAAATGAGTCACTAGAAGATAATGTGTTAGAATTGTCTCTTCAAAAATGTATTATCTGGACCTCTGATGGAATATACATGTATACGAACACAGGCTTGTTTGACTATGGCACTAACTGCAGACTAAGCAAATAGAGCAGACCCTGATCAGACGGCTCCTACTCTATTGTCAATGTCATTAAAGGCATTATATATGGAGTAAAAGAGTTAGTACAAGTACTCACTGATCTATATTTTTCCATAAGCAAACAGCAGACCCTGATCAGATGGCTCCCACTGAAACCATCTGCTCTTGGTCTACTCTGTTTGCAAAGACATAAAAAGTGTTTATATGAGGGAAAGGGTTAATCTTACACCTACAATGTGAAGCACAGTGATTGATAGAACCAATAAAAGAAATCATCTATGACCAGTCAAATTTCTGCTTTCTTATAAAATATCTGCAGAAGCTAGTAGCTGTCCAGGTTTATTTCTCTGCAAACAATGATACACAGACCATTACCACTGAGTACCAAAGATATTACTCTGTAAATCAACATTCCAGAATAGATATTTCAAAAATGCTATGGGTAAATCATTGATATTTTGAAAAGCGAATACATGTAAACATGAACTGACATAAAAAATAAATATGCTAATTACAATTTGCTAAAACTGATAACTTGGGTGTAAATACTATATTGACCCTTTACTCAATGAATATCCAAGCAGGCAAGAAATAATGACATCATAGGTATTAATTAGATGAGTTTCTATACAAGCATTTTCAAACATGCAAGAAACTGCAGAATTAGTTCTATATAACAAACAGAGCTCACCCTTATCAGACAGCTCCTTCAGGAGCCATCTCAAATGGAACTACTCTGTTTTCAAAGGCATTAATGGGATATCTATGGAGGAAAGGATTAGCACAAGTACTCACGGATATTTGCTTTGAAGATGGTCCACTAGTGCTGAAACACTCACAAACTTTTTGTTCTTTCTTGATTCAAGATACTGAAAAAATGAGAGAAATCAAAGCATTTGTATTTTTTTGCAGATATTAACCCTTTGCCTGATAAATATTCATGCATGAACCAGCCCATTATGAATATTAATTATTATTCATGCATGATCCATTAATTATTATTCATGCATGACCCAGCCCATTATGAATATCAATTATTTTAATTCATGCATATGAAGTATAACATAGAAAATATGCACTGCCAAAGCAAACATTATGAATAAGTAACATACAAGCAAACAGAGTAGACCATGATCATACATCTCCTCCAGGCACCATCTGATCTAGGTCTACTCTGTTTGCAAGTCTCAAAATCAAAATTTAAAACGGACATAATTCTGTCAATAAGCATGCTAGCATTTTGGACCTTAATCAAATATGTACCTTCATTGTAACAAGTTGTAGATAGCACAGTTATTGGGGAGATTGGGTTGTTATTTGCAAAACAATAAACATGGCCATATAACAAACCATTCACTCCATGAACATTTATGTTAGAAATAAGACTAAGTGCATCACGAATATCCATTAGATTATTATTTATCATGGCATAATATGATACCAGAACATTTTGCTCATGGCAGAAACTAAAGACTCATATCTGTCTGATTCCATATTAAAGCAAACAGAGCAGACCCTAATCAGACAGCTCCTAGAGGAGCCATCTGATCTGGGTCTACTCTGTTTGCAAAGGCGTAAAAAGGCATATTTATGGACTAACGTGTTAAGGCAACAAAATTGAGGCTATAACAAATTACAATACATTTAAAACTTCTCAAAAGATTTTAGCATTTATAAAGTTTATAAATAATAAAGCTGCTTGTTAATTCTAACATAATAATGTTCCCTCTGAACTGCTTTAGAATTTGATAAAGAAAATTACAACAAGCAAAAAATGCGGAAACCGCATTAAAGCCGGAATTTTCAACAGAAAGATCTTCACCCAAGCTATCTGCATACCAAATTTAAATTGTCTAGCATATACCAGGTACATGTAGTTCAGAAGTTATAACAAAATTTTAATGACAGCCAAGTTTTCAAAATATAGACATTGACCTTGACTAAATTTCATGTATCCTTGTATCAACTGAAAGGCCTTTACCAAAGCTATCTCCATGCCATATATGAATTGTCTAGCATATGTGGTTCAGAAGTTAAGACAAAATGTTGAAGTTTTTCAATAATGGCAAAATTGTCAAAACATTGACCTTTACCTAATTTCAAATATCTTTATATCAACTGAAAGGCCTTTACCAAAGCCATCTGTATACCGAAGATGAATTGATTGCCTAGCATTTGTAGTTCAGAAGTTATAGCAATGTTAAAGTTTGTTAAAAACGGCAAAGTTTTTTAAATAATGACCTTAACCTGATTTCATGTATCCTTGTATCAAGTTAAAGCCTTCACCCTAGCTATCTGCATACCAAATATGAATTGTCTTGCTTAAGTAATTCAGAAGTTTTAAGCAATGTTAAAATTTGTTAACGACGGCATGCAAGCAGATTAGACTTAGATCAGACGGCTC
The DNA here is from genome assembly GCA_963576725.1 of Azorinus chamasolen. Classification (NCBI taxonomy): domain Eukaryota; kingdom Metazoa; phylum Mollusca; class Bivalvia; order Cardiida; family Solecurtidae; genus Azorinus; species Azorinus chamasolen. The sequence continues at coordinate 56,008,921 of OY755236.1, read as the reverse complement.
CTATAGGATCTGCTATGCTTACTTTTGAAATGATATAGATCCGATTCTACTTCTTGTCAAAGCAAAAAAAAAAAAATCTTGAAAACTTTAAATTATAAAATTTTAATGTTCAGCTAATACATGCCATTATTTCTGAAATGAATATTGAACAGGGAAAGGGTTAAGCAACCCCCTTTATTCAATTATTCATGTACGAAATAATGACATCATAAATATTAATTTGATTAGTTGTCATAATAGCACATGGACATAGAATATTTGGCCATGGCAGAGACTGTAGAATCATATCTATATTATATCATAAGCAAACACAGCAGACAGCTCCTGCAGGAGCAAAGGCATTGAACTATGTACCGTATTTATGGAGAAAAGGTTAAAGACAACTACCGGTATGCTTATTCAATTAATGGTCCACTGTACATAAATGGTTACCTCTTTTATTCTAGGTATCAAGCGTGAATCCTTAATTGTGTTGTTGGTCCTTGTTGACTTTGTCTGTTCCTGTTTGAATCCACTTTCTGGACCTATCATAGCTGATGCAGTCTCTGGAGAGTCCTCAACTCCTAGAGCCGATCCTTCTGTGACAGTTGAGCTTTTTTTCTTCTTTTTTCCCATCATCTAGTTTACCTAGCCCTTTACCTGTTGAAAATTCATGTTAAAAATTAGATGGATTTTAATTACAAACACAAAGTTCTGGTATTGTCAGGAACTGTAGAATCAGAGAGATCTATGATATTTTATAAGCAAACAGGCCTGACAGCTCCTACAAGAGCCATCTGATCTGGGTCTACTCTGTTTGCAAAAGGCATATCTATCAAGGAAAGGTTTAATACATTCAAAATATAATATAATAGATATTAGGTTAGATTGTAGGTGGCGGTGGTCTAGTGGTAACGCGCTTGACTATTAGTCCGGAGGTCCGGGGTTCAAATCCCGGTCCCACCCGGAAATTTCAGAGACGCTTTTCCGTGTCTCCCGCCTGCACATCCTCTCCACCCAGGGGTTAAAATGGGTACCTGTGAGGGTCACTCGCCGGTACTGCGGCTGCATGATTGCGCCATATGTTAGCAGTGCTCAATATTGTAGGCCAATGACTCAATGACCAGGGGAGTAAATGTACAGTCGGCTGAGCGGTCATTCGGACTGAAAGTAGACTATAACTAGGTACTTTACTTTATTAGCCAAGACACAAAATAACAATACAAATGTCACAAAGTGTAGTTTACCTATATTAACACTTGTACACACTGGCTGTGAAAGCTGACTTTTAAGGCAATGTAGTTCGAGTGTTTGACTTTGACTAGGAATCTTTTAGGTTTCGATTTCAATCCCAACATTGGTTAGGTATATTTTCCACCAGAACAACCATGGATACATTTGGTGCCCAAAGTGGGGCCGTAACTGTTTGTGCTTTAGAGTCAATGAAATTGTTCTCCGAAACTTTGGGTGAATTTGATAGTGTGGGGCTGGAGAGGGGGTTATATAGTTTTACTAACCAAGCCAGCTTTTATGGAGATGTGGTAGAGTGTTTGACTAGAATTGTGAGGTCTCAAGTTTGATGCTCACTTTTGACCGTTATATTTCTCTCAGAGAAACCCGGGTTCCTTGGTTACACAAATTCCCATTATATAAATAAATACGTAACAATAATTGAATTTTAACATATCTGGACCAACTAAAAAAAGTCATGTAGAGGAAGAGATTTTATCAACAATTAGTATGTTTATGACATTAGACATTCCTTGGTCTTCTACCATAACTATATATACATGTGCATATTCTATCTGAGGTCAGACCATGGACTTATGTGACAGGCCGGGTACAGGTACTGGGTGAAAGACAGTAAGTGGTTCGGATAGCTCAGTGGTTAGAGCACTCGCCTTGTAAGTGAGGGGTCCCGGGTTCGATCCCCGGTCTGGCTGCATGTTTTTCACCAGTCCTGTTACAGTTGGCGCCCAACTTGAAAATCGGACCCTGTGCACGCCCATGATTTCAGTTGCAGATGCGGCGAGAATCTCAGGGAAAAAGGGGGAGTAGTGTGACAGGCCGGGTACAGGTACTGGGTGAAAGACAGTAAGCGGTTCGGATAGCTCAGTGGTTAGAGCACTCGCCTTGTAAGTGAGAGGTCCCGGGTTCGATCCCCGGTCTGGCTGCATGTTTTTCACCAGTCCTGTTACACTTATATGCTAATTCTCTATATTTTTCATTTTGTAGTGATGTTACTTTTGAAGGATCCTAGCATTTTATTAACCATTATTGTTACACTGGCAAAGTGGTGTTGAAGTTAAACCTTTGCTCCATAAAAACGCCTTTGCAAACAGAGTAGACCCAGATCAGACGGCTCCTATAGGAGCTGTCAGATCAGGGTCTGCTCTGTTTGTTTATGATATAATATAAGATTATAAATATGATTCTACAGTTTCTACCATAACCAAAATTTCCAGTGTCCATTTCCTATTACATATGTACATACATGTGATAACCTGCTGAGGCATGTCAGGTAGATTTAGGAAATTTGTCAGGTAGATTTGACTTTTGTCAGGTAGATTTTACTGACGCGACAAAATATATGGAGGAGAAAAAAGAAATTTTCTTGATACCTATGTTTGTTATACTTTTTCACATTATCATTCATACTTTACCATAAATGAATATCATACCATTATAAACCTTACCATAAATGAATATCATACCATTATAAACCTTACATTACACACATAACATTTACACACTTAACCCTCTCCCTCATATTTATAAACACCTTTTTCACGCTTAAATTTGCAAAGAGAATAGACCCAGATCAGATGGCTCCTACAGGAGTTGTCTGGTCAGGGTCTGCTCTGTTTGCTTATGATATTGGAATGATTCTACACTTTCTGGTTTGGCAAAAAAATCCAATGTGGTGTTAAAACCCCCATTAACCCTTTCCTTCATATAAACCAAGGATTCACACATTTGCAAACAGAGTAGACCCAGATCAGACAGCTCCTATAGGAGCCATCTGATCAGGGTCTGCTCTGTTTGCTTTAGGAATTTTAAAAATGTTTCTGTACTTTCTAAAATGGCTATAAAGTTCCAATCTCCATATTTCTTTAAAATTACTTAAGAATAAGAATATTCAGTAGGGACTGGAATTAGGAATAAAAATGGAACAGGGAAAGGGTTAAAAACAAATACTAGTAATTGACATGCAGTAAATAATTCTAGATATTTTTCATGGGTCAAAAGGACTCTTTGAAATCAATAGGTCTCAAGCCCAAAACACTGGGTTCCTTATTAAATAATGTCATGAAAAAAATCAAGATTTATTACTGTTTTATCATATAATGAAAAAGATATTCTATTTTATCTTATTTTATAATAACATTTTTAGTGGGGGGGGGGGGGTTGCTTATTTCATAGCCCTTATTTAGCTATACTCCCCAGGGACAACCTTTACTCAGTTCAAGTTAGTTAAACCTTTACTCAGTTCAAGTTAGTTACTGCAAACATTGAGCAGTCACAGAAATGTTGAAATCCAACAGGTCCAGAGTCCGTGTTTTAACCCGTATCTACAATCGTCGCGAAAACTGATGACATTTCAACTTGATATAGTTATTATTTTTTGAAGAGTTTGCAATGGTAGACAATAACTCATGGTGATTTCAATTACTTCTTTAGTGTCCTTCCCACTTATTATATTAATGAAAAATAATTTAGTGTACAACTCAAATTCATGATTATCAGTCCAAGCACTGTTGAAGCGGTCTTATTTTCGAAGTGTTTCGGCCCATTGCAACGACGAGACCAAGCACATCTGTCTTTGACAAGGAAGCAGAGAAGCATTTCCATGTCTTATAATTTAATTATGAGAATATAATTCCTATTATAGGGTCATGACACTCCCATGTCGCCTCGCTTGAGTAATAAACCTGCTGCATGTGATATTTGTGGTAGACGTTTGCATTTTGACACGACTGGTTCCCGAACAATTTATTTGGTAAAGTAGTAGAGTAAAAACCGGAACCACCTCGTGATTATGTAATTCGGGTGTTCTCCATGGTCTCCACAGGGGATTCCCTTGATTGGTCCCTACCAAAACAGACCAAGCGTGGATCACAGCATGATAACAAGCTAAAGGTGGTCTGTGTGTGTAGAGAACTAACAGATAAACTCCATCAGGGATGAAAATATATGTCACTAAAAACATTGCCTTGGTCAAATTTCAAAACGGTAGACCGTAAAAGTAGAACGGTAAACCACCTCTGAAAACGGTAGAATTCACCTACCGTCGGTAGTTATCACATGTATGCACATATAACGGTTAAATCTAATTAATATTCATGACATCATTATTTTTTTCATGAATATTCATGGAGTAAAGGGTTAAAGCCCCAAGGATAAGTCTAGACCTAGGTAATTAGCATGAAAAACAGATTCTTGGATCTGGTCATTCAGATTCATGATAATTAAATCTGATGCCATATTTGTTTATTGTACATGTGTAAGAGTGATGGTATTAATATAATTTCAGCACATATAAAGTTTCTTTTATTCCAAAATCGAGGTATAATGAAAGTCAAAAAGAATATTCATTGATTCGATGGAGAAATTTAATTCTACGGCTAGATTGATAACAAAACGCTTATATCCGAAATACAGGTTTGTACCGAAAATATTGATAATTGACCTGAACTGTGGCATAATTCAACTAATGTCTCCACGTTAAAATCTAAAATTGTAAAACTTCTCAATTGTGAGTATGCTTGGGACTACTGTCACTTAAAATATTTTACTTTAAAAATATTTTTGCACCTATTATCCCATATCTACCTCGTAATATCTGTGGACATGTGTCTCACGAACCGGAAGTTTTCGTACGAGATTGGTGAATCTCCGTGCAAGAGAGTGGAGATTGGTAAGTGAGTGTTGTTATAAAACGCGGACAGCTACGTGGGAACCGCACCGCAAGAAAACTTTGTAAACAGAGACAATATGTGCATGAGGAAGCATTTATCGGAAATAATGGAGGTTTCGCTAGACTCTCAGTTGTTCAAACTTAATTTATAAGGTAACGGAGAAGTGATTTCGTCAAACACAATAATTTGGATCGTTAAACTGGATAATAACTGGATTGTACATTGGTTTGGTCTAAAAAGTGGAATTTTAATTATATTTCGGATTAATTTGTTGGACATATGAAAACATAATGGAAATTTAGAGAGATGAGTTTAGACAACTATAGTGGCACATATCTGTCTATATAATAATTATATTAACTCTGCTTATCCCCCTGAAAAAAGAAATAAAAAATAAAAAATAATAAAACAAAAATGAATAAAAAGATAAATAAAAATAAGTCTGCTCAAATTTAGATATGGTGCATATTTTGTTTCATTTATGTTTTTGAGGCAGTACTGACTAGAGTCAACGACATGGAGCCTGATGAGACACTGTTTGCAGGCATTGGTCCAGTCGCTGATAGGGGGTTAATGGTTATGCTATAATAAAAATTCAGCTAATAAATATTTATTATGTCATTATTTTCTATATGAATATACAGGAAAAGGGTAAGCAAATCTGTCAGTGTGTCAAACAGTTTGAATATCGGTGTAGTCACATCAGGATCCAAACTGTTTGCATCAATTATCATAAAAAAAATTCACTGTACAGAGACTGAAAATAATGACATCATTAATATCAATTAAGATATATAAACTTAGAAATTTTTGCTCAGGTAGTTTCTGTAGAATCTGGGTGAACTCTGTTAGTAAATGCATGAAAAGGTGTTTATATGAAGGAAAGTGTTAACCTGCTGAATTATTAAGCTGTCACTGCTTCGATCTTTCTGAATATTAATAAAACCGAAAAAAATATCACTGAAGAATTTTATTTTTAGCTCACCAGAGCACTTTTGTGCTCAGGGTGAGCTTTTGTGATCGCCTGATGTCCGTCGTCCGTCGTCGTGCATCGTCCGTCGTCCGTCGTCGGGCGTCAACAATTTGAACCTTTAAAAATCTTCTCCTCTGAATCTACAGGGTTCTCAGCTTTCATCTTTGGTACATAGCATCATCTGTAGGTCCCCTACAAAAGTTATATAAATTATGCCCCTAGAGTCAAAATTGGCCCCGCCCCAGGGGTGCCTTGTTTTCTATTGAAATATATAGTAAAACTTTGAAAATCTTCTTCTCTGAAACTGGAAGGTTCTCAACTTTCATATTTGGCACATAACATCATGTTCAGGTCCTCTACAAAAGTTATATAAATTATGCCCCTGGGGTCAAAATTGGCTACACCCCAGGGTGGCCAGTTTTCTAGCAAACTTGAAGCTGACTGCACTTTTAAGCATCTTATCTTTACTCATAAAGGCCATAGAGAGGGGAGACTGACCTAGTATAGCCAGTTCTAGTGTTTGTGCAAGTTTTACCCTTAGTCTGATCAGTAGAGTAGAACTTGTGTTTAGCCAAATAAATAACAAACACTCATTTTAGATTGAGAAAACTAAGTGGATAATTCTCAAAATGCTCTTTGCATATCTATGTCCTGCATTAAGCTCTCAGATATCAATATAGAGTCTTATCAGTATATCTTTGTGAAGTTCAGCTGAATACAAGTCAAGTGTTCTATGCTGTAGCATTCTTTATCAGTATTATATGTCTGCTTCAGAATTGTTGTCTGCTTGTCTAAGATTGTTCACATTGTTTTTTAATACATGTCAATCTTACAATTAACTCTCTTGTACAAAACAATTATGAAGTACAATATTGGATTCTGATCTGACACATATGTAACTTGAAGTTACATATGCATCAGATCAGAATCCAAACTGTGCTAGGTCTCCCTTTGCACTTTTGATAACAACTGGATTGCCTCCCTTCTGGGTAGACAACTGATATTTTTAGATCTGGCCTATTGCACAGACAATTAACCCTTTACTCCATAATTATGCATTTCTACACCATTGCAAACAGAGTAGACCCAGATTAGATGGCTCATTTAGTAGCCATATGATCAGTCTGCTCTGTTTACTTATGATATTATATAGTGCAAATTGCATTAAATTATTTCCATTTTGTGTACAATATACAATGTACTTATAATATGTTTACTTAACCCTTTCCCTCATATAAATGCCTTTTCATGCATTTGCAAGCAGAGCAGACCCAGATCAGGCGGCTCCTTTAGCAGCTGTCTGATTAGGGCCTACTCTGTTTGTTAATGGAATTTGAAAGATGTTTTTCATTACTTTCTAAAATGGCTACACTTTCTATTTTTCATTATAACTATTTTGTCCATGAATATTCAGTAGATATTGAAATTTTGAATAAACATCGAACAGGGGAAGGGTTCAAAATAAGTTAAGATATGAATAATAATATGAACTCATGTAGAAGGTATATTGAAAATATTTTGAACATAAGTATAGATTAATTTATTCTTTCTGAAATTCAACCATTTTGCCCAGGGAGATGCTATACATACTTTTTTATATGACCTTCTTTAGATTTACATTGTTATAATATGTTTACATTTACATTTTTCTTTAATTTCTATTCACTTGAGGTCCTCTACAAAAGCTATATAAATTATGCCCTTGGGGTCAAAGTTGGCACACCTCAGGGCCGGCTAGTTTTCTATAGAAACATAATAGTGAAAACTTTGAAAATCTTCTCCTCTGATTGTCTGGTGAGCGATGTCAGGGCCATTCTGGCCCTCTTGTTTTTGACAATCAGGAGCCCTTTGATCTGGGTCTACACTGTTTGCAAAGTTCTTATACACTTGCTTTCCACACTTTAAGGGTTAAATGTATTTATGAAACTATTTTTATTGATTATTAACAGTATGTACATGTAAGCCTATCGATACAGTACATGCATGAACTTATCATATCTCTTAGCCTGTAATGTGAAATAACCATTTGGATCCACAGGGGTCTGAAGTGTGCCTGGACCCCAAAATGGCTCACCTGTGTAAAAAAAATCCATTCTGGGTCGAAGCCATTGATTTCATATATATATATTTCTTATGTATATATATGAAATCAATGACTTCGACCCAGAATGGATTTTTTTACACAGGTGAGCCATTTTGGGGTCCAGGCACACTTCAGACCCCTGTGTTTGGATCTGGATCTAGTAAATTGGTGTCTAATCCAACTGTAATCTGTATGAAAGAAATAAGAAAATAATATGAAAAAAATGTATTTTGAATAGGTATGCATGCAGCCAACAAGTTTTACAGACAGCTGCCACAGTATACAAGTGTTTGTGGTATTGGTAAAAACTGTTGAGTCAGATCTATTATAAATTTATAATTCACAAGCATACAAAGCAGACAACTTTAATAGGATTGTTTGAAAATGCGTGAAAAGGCGTTTATATGAAGGGAACCGGTTATATAATTGAATCTTTCTAATATTGTATGTTATAATTTGCAATTAGTGTATACCCATATGAGTCAGTTCCTCTAGGACATGTCTCATATGGATCTACACTATTTGCAAATGCAGATGTGTATGCTAATAGCATCAGAAGGGTTACTTTACTCCATGAATAACATCAGATTATTTTGTATAATGGCATATGATTAATACAGGAATTTTTGGCCATGGCAGAAAACTAGGATCAGATCTATATTATTCCATAAGTTAAAACAAAGTAGACTCTAAACAGATGACTGACCTACAAGAGCTGTCTGATCTGGGTCTGCTCTATTTCTAAAGGCTTAGTAAGGTGGATTTATGGAGCAAAGGGTTAAACAAATCTTACTTCATTAAAGCTTGCAAATATAGGAGCCATAAGACCTGGGTCTACTCAGTTTGCAAATTCGTGAAAAAGCCTTTGCATCAAGAAAATGTATTTGTTTTGCTTGAAGACACAAGGTGAGAAGAAGAAGAAGAGTATCAGGGTTAAGTGTTGACAGGCCAGAAAAACTCAAGACATATCTGGACCATTTCGACAAGAAAACGTCTGTTAGAGATGGCAGATTCTGAAAACAGTGAGTTCTAATATTCTTATTAGCATCAAAACTTTATTGCCGGTGTAATGAGGAAAAGTGACTCCCGTAGTAGATAGACCAATATATTAAATAGTACCATGACTGCCATGTATATCGAATCCCCCATCGTGGATGTATTTTGGCAAGGGAGTCACTATATTGTATAGTGAAATGACATGGGGGTCATATTACTATATAATATATCGACCCCCTGGTAGATATATTTTGGCAAGGGAGTCACCATATTTTATAGTAAAATGGCATGGGGGTCATAGTACTATATAATATATAGTATATTATATAGTAATATACCCGGGGTCATAGTACTATGATATATCCACCACCGTGGTGGATGTAACAATTTTGGCAAGGGAGTGACTATATTTTTATAGTAAAAAATTCATAGTAATTATAGTATAATTATTTATAGTAAAATGACATTGGGGTCATAGTACTATATAAAATATCAACCGCACTGGTGGATGTATTTTGGCAAGAGAGTCACTATATTTTATAGTAAAATGACCATGGGGGGGGCCATATTACTATATGATTTGACCTCTCGGTCGACCTACTACGATAAAAAAGAGTGGGTCACAATACTATAAAGGGGGGCTCATTTTACTGTGGCAAGGGAGTCACTATACTTTATAGTAAAATGACCGGGGGTCATAGTACTATATAATAAATCATCTTTAACCCTTTACTCCATGAACATCCATGTAAAAAATAATGACATCATTAGTAGTTTTAGCTCAATATTCATTCATTTGGAAATTCTCCAGCAGGTGTTATTTGTTAAATATTTGTCTTGCATTTTAAATTTGGATGCAGCACCTTCTTTTCTGCCATTGCTAAGTACTGGTGTATAGTATCTATAACACTCAGTTCAAATTGCATTGCAAATATTGTATACCCAAATCGGACAGCTCCAATAGGAGCCATCAGATCAGAGTCTGCTCTGTTTGCTTATGGAATTATATAGAGTTGATTCTACAGTTTCTGCCTTGGCCAAAACATCCTGTGTTCATATGCCATTACAAAAATTAATCTAATTGATATCCATGATGTGATTAATTCTTACATGAATATTCATGAAGTAAAGGATTAATACTGTTAGTTTCCAAACTATCTTACACTAACAAGTTTTTTTCTCTCAACTCTACAGAATTTTGTTTGTGGCTATCAATTTGTGAGCTCAATACAAGGTTTTGGCAGTAAAACAATTAAATTACTTTAACAATTTCCTTCATAGAAACACATTTTTGTGCCTTTGCCAATAGAGTAGACCCATATCAGATGGCTCCTATAGTTGCCATCTGATCAGGGTCTGCTCTGTTTACTTCCAAAATATATAGATCTGATCCAACAGTTTTTGTGTAAGCCAACAGTTCTCTATTAACATATAAAAAATAACCCTTTCCTCCATAAATACGCCTTTCTATGCCTCTGTAAAAATCACCTGTTGAAACCATTACGATAAATAGAGCATTTGCTCCTATAGGAGCAAATGCTCTATTTATCACAATGGTTTCAAACTACAAAATTCTAAAATTTTCCTTTTCTCTAGTTAATGCTCCTTTTCGGTAGATTTATTCAAAGTGGTTGGATCTAAAAAAAGCCTATGAGGTAATGGGTTAAGGTAATGAATATTCATGAAGTGATCAATTTATGCATAACTACCTGTATTCATTTGTGAAAGGGTTAACATATGACAATGCACAGCTCGATAATGTGAAATAATATTTGTGTTAAGTTGTTATTTACTCTGTCTTGAATAGTCACATTATGTCACAATGTTGTGTCTCATTGTTTTAGGTCATGTCTCATTGTTGTGCCATTTGTCCCGATGTTGCATCGTCTCTTGTGCCATTGTCCCGATATTGATTCATCTCTTGTGTCATTTGTCCCATTGTTGTATCATCTCTATTTGTGTCATTTGTCCCAGTGTTGTATCATTTCTTTTTCATTTGTCCTGATGTTGTATCATCTCTTGTGTCATTTGTCCCTTGTTGTATTGTGACATGTGTCATTTGTTCAGATAGTGTATCGTATTTCATGTCAATTGAGGTAATGTCATATACCGCTAAACATCAGTTCTGCACAAGTATAAGACTGAAGCATGAAACAATGATCTTCATGTCACATGTCACATCCGATTCTCATCTGATTTGTTATGTGTTGCATTTTGTAGTGTGTGTCATGTTGAATCCCATCTGTCAACAAAAAGGGCAACACAAGACTCACTGTAACTCACTTAGGACATGTAGTGTAGTTCTGATCAGGAATAACTGTTGCATGTCTACCTACATATGTTTGATCACATTCTGTACAAATATCACTAATGGTTTCATTATTTGCACAAACGGTATTACATGTACATGTAATTTATCAATGATTAACCATTTAACCCTTTACCTCATAGGCTATTTTTAGATACAACCTCTTTGAATAAATCTACCGAAAACAAGCATTATCTAGAGAAAAGGAAAATTTTAGAATTTTGTTGTTTGAAACCATCGTGATAAATAGAGCATTTGCTCCTATAGGAGCAAATGCTCTATTTATCACAATGGTTTCACAAAGTGACTTTTACAGAGTCTTCAAAAGTCGTCAATATGAGGGAAAGGGTACATGGTGAAATAATGAATCTGTATTTTTATTATGGATTCTGAAGATAGAGAGGAAGATGAAAAGGATCCGGATGAGAAGATTGCAGAAGCATTGTCCGGTAAGTATGAGCTGTGTTATGAGAAAATATATTTTTATAACCTTTTCCCCCATATTGATGCCTTTTAATGCCTCTGTAAAAGTTGCTTTTTGAAACCACTGTGATAAATAGAGCATTTGCTCCTATCACAGTTCTAAAAATTTCCCTTTAATATCTTGTCTATTTTTCGAAAGAAAAAGTACAAGCTATTGTCGTAACTCCTGTGTCCGCGTTGTTGTTGTCGTCGTTGTCTTCGGGAAACTTTATTGTTGGCTATTGTTTTTTTACAGTTCAGGAAAATTTTATGAACTTCACACACTTGTTCATGCTTGCACCCGAATGCGGTGCTCTTGTTTCTATTAAGTGCTCCTTTTCAGTAGATTTATTTGAAGAGGTTTGATCTGAAAATAGCCTATGAGATAATGAATTAACCCATTCCTTATACTGACGCATTTTGACACCTCTGCAAAAGTCACTTTTTGAAACCATTGTAATAAATAGAGCATTTGCTCCAGAGGAGCTAATTCTCCATCTATCACAATGGTTTCTAAAAATTTCCCTTTTTCTCTTAAACACTCCTTTTCAGTAGATTTATTCAAAGAGGTTGAATCTAAAAATAGCCTATGAGGTAATGGGTTAAGATAATTTGAATACAATGAAGATCCAATATACCATAGTTGCTGCACTGGAGAATTTAGGTCATGCAGACCTACACTGTTGGCTTATAAGTTAACCCTTTACTTCATGAATATTTAGTAAGAAAAGTTGACTGACTATTAACTAGCTAAATATTAATAATGGCATTATGAACAAGAGAATATTTTACCATTGCAAAACGTATAGGATTGTATATACTGTATCTGTATTATTTCATAACCAGATAGAGCAGACCCTGATCAAATGAATCCTGTAGGAGTCATCCGATCTGGGTCTACTCTATTTGCAATGGTGTTGATAGGCATTTCTATGAGGTAAATATGCAAAGGCATGAAAAGGCATTTGTATTAAGTAAACCATATCAGAGGACTCCCAGAGAATTGCTATAATCAGGGTCTGCCCTTTCATACAAAGTCATTCAAAATCCTTTCGCAAATTTTAACCTTTCATACTGAATGGACACTGTCAAAAACCCTGTATGTGATGTAGTCTCTTTTTATGCCTTTGCAAACAGATTAGACCCAGATCAGACTGCTACGATCAGTGTCTACTCTATTTGTTTATGGAATTATATAGATCTGGCCCGAGGTTATAAAACATTTTACTTGAGTCTGAGATCATTCTCAAGCATCTGACCAATCAGACACTTGAGAATGATCTCAGACTCGGCCTCAGAAGTTTTATAACCTTGAACCCTGATTCTGCAGTTTCTGTCACGGCCAAAACTTAAAAATGTATTCTTATGCAAAATGTATTTAGATGAAATGTATGGATCAAAGACACCATCTACATGCATTTAAGACTGTGGCTGGTGATAGAAACAAAATAGAAATTCTGTCTGTTTTGGTTATGGAAAGATTTTCAGAACATTTAACCCTTTGAGTGCTGGTCATGCATGCACTGTAATTTGAAAACAATGTAGATAACATTTATGTTAATAACAGTTATGTTAATAACATTTTTGTAGTCTTTTTATAGCAATAAAATACAGTGTTATGGATAATATCTCCTTTCGTTCCTAGCAAAACTTGCATACCTGACAACCACCATTCTGCTGTTTTCTGCTGTTCAAAATAGTAAAATTAATCAACATACATTCAATGACTACAAAAGGCATTTAACAACACGGCACCTGGAAACAATCAAGGTATACTATTTCTGACAGGAAAAGGCCCCATAATGTAAACTTTTGTTTAGTATATATGCAAAAAGTCCACAAAATATAGAATGTTTAAAGGAGAGCGCACAAATATATAAGTATCAGTGATTTGACGAAATCACATGACAATAATATGAATGAGAGTTTTCTCTCAGTGGCAGTTACTCTGATTAAAGAAGTGCATGCCTGATGACCTTATACAAACACTTAGGTAATTACTCTATAGATATAGAGGAGGGTGGCCACTCTTCAAGTGGTTTGTCATAAAATGTTACTTGAATTATTAAAGTAACCAGTTTTCAGTTGCAGTGTGTACTTATCCGATTACCTGATTAAGATGCATCTTGATGTCTACAGAGTAGACCCAGGTCAGATGGTTCCTGTATGAACAGTCTGGTCGGGGTCTCCTCTGATATCTTACAGAATTACTTGTATATACATGTATATAGTTCTAATTTTACAGTTTATACCATGGGAAAACAATCCTGTGTTCAAATACATGTACCATTATAAGAATTCAGCTAATGATTATTCCTGATGTGATTACATGAATATTCACAATATAAAGGGTTAATAGAGTTTCATTTCTTTTGCTACAGGGGTAGTTGTTATGGAGAAACCCAATGTTAAATTTGAGGAGGTTGCAGGGCTGGAGGAGGCCAAAGAAGCCCTTGAAATGGCTGTCATTCTGCGTATCAAGTTTCCTGATTTGTACAAAGGTTTGTAACAGTTGCACATACCTTAGCCTTAGGACATTTTTGTCAAGTGGAATTCAGCTTCTGTTCCTTACAAGTTGTTATAAATAATTTAATGAAAACAAAATAATGTTCAGTTTCTTTATAAAAAAATTCACCTTTTTATACCTTTACAAACAGAGTAGACCCAGATCAGACTGCTCCTGTAGGATTAACCCTTTCCTCTATAAATACGCCTTTCTATATCTCTGTAAACGTCACTTTATGAAACCATTGTGATAAATAGAGCATTTGCCCTTTTGGAGCAAATGCTCTGTTTATCACAATGGTTTCATAAAGTGACTTTTACAGAGGCGTAGAAAGGTGTATTTATGGAGGAAAGGGTTAAGCATAAACCTTTTCTGTTTATAGGAGTGAGGTCATGTGGAGGTATCCTGTTGTATGGGGTACGTACACTAATTGGCTATAACCGTAGCAATTGGTTTTGATCCAGCTGAGCTTGCTGAAATGCTTGGAGCATTCAGGAAAATCTGAATAGTGAAACCTGTTTTCAGCCAACACTTACTGATTAAACATATGGGTCTTCAGCCCCTTTCCTCATATGAACACTTTTGTACTCCTTTGCAAACAGAGTAGACCCAGATTAGGTGGCCTCTGTAGGAGCTGTCTTATCAGAGTCTGATCTCTTTGTTTATGAAATGGCATAAATATGACCCTACGGTTTCTGCCACGGTAAAACTTTTCTTTGTTCATGATGGCATAATCAATGTCCAATTAATGTTTTTACATTCATTATTCCTGACATGAATATTCATGGGGAAAAGGATCAAAAAGCAGGTGGTTGCTTATAGTTTAAGGCAAAAGTTTTGAAGAAAACTTCCATGCTGTTATCTAGCATTAACCTTTTAGTCCATAAATACACCTTGCTATGCCTTTGCAAACAGAGGAGACCCAGATCAGACTGATCAGGGTCTGCTGTGTTTGCTTACGGTACAATATAACTATGATTCTGGAGTTTCTGCCATGACCAACAATTCCTGTTTCCATGTGCTATTATAAACAACAATTAATCAAATTAGTATTCCTGATGTCATAATCTGAATATTCATGGAGAAAGAAATGCTCTGCAGTTTTGTAAGAAATGCATTGTTTGAAAGAATTTGACAATATGTAAATACATTGACAAATTTAATAAACAAAAAAGTTTTAAAAATGGAAGCTTGATGAGCCCAATGATAGTTGTGTATAATGCTGGTTGACTCATTCTACATGATATTTGTGTAAAATGCTGGTTGACTCATTCTACATGATATTTGTGTAAAATGCTGGTTGACTCATTCTACATGATATTTGTGTAAAATGCTGGTTGACTCATTCTACATGATATTTGTGTAAAATGCTGGTTGACTCATTCTACATGATAGATGTGTAAAATGCTGGTTGACTCATTCTACATGATATTTGTGTAAAACGCTGGTTGACTCATTCTACATGATATTTGTGTAAAATGCTGGTTGACTCATTCTACATGATATTTTTGTAAAATGCTGGTTGACTCATTCTACATGATAGTTGTGTAAAATGCTGGTTGACTCATTCTACATGATATTTGTGTAAATTGCTGGTTGACTCATTCTACATGATAGTTTTGTAAAATGCTAGTTGACTCATTCTGCATGATATTTGTGTAAAATACTAGTTGACTCATTCATCATTATCTGTGTGTGGAATACTTGTTGACATGTCCTGTGTGATCTGTGTAAAATCTAATTGACTAGTTTTACATGAAATACATATGTTTGTATGGGCAAAATACAAGTTGATCTTTTCTGCATGATCTCTATGTAAAATACTAATTGGCTCATTGTTCTTGATGTCTGTGTAAAATGCCAGTTGACTTAGTCCTTCATTTGCAGTGCTAACTTGTTTCATGCATTTGCATGTATTTGTTTACAGCTACCAGGTACAGGGAAATCCCTTTTTGCCAAGGCTGTGGCAACAGAAGCCAATAATTCAACCTTCTTCTCTTTTTCTGCTGCTGAAATTAACTCCTTGTCAATAATTGAAGGCCAGAAGTAAGTTTGAATATATCCTGGATACAAGACTTTTAGTACATGTACTTGGTAAAGAACCCGGAATTGCTGGATAGAGCTTTCATCTACTGACCTTGTTTTGATTTTAACAAATAGAAATAACTAGAAATATTTTATCTGGATAGCGGTTTCATTAACCCTCTACTCCATAAGTATTCATGTAACAATTAATGAAATCATAAATATCAATTGTTGATTGATTGTTATATAAGCACATGGACACGGGAAGTTTTTGCCATGGGATAAACTGTAGAATCATATCTATAATATATCATAAGCAAACAGCAGACCCTGATCAGACAGCTCCTACAGGAACTGTCTAGTCTGGGTTTCCTTTGTTTGCAAAGTCATAAAAAGGCACATTTATGGAGTGAATTGTTAATTTACCTTTTCTAAATGTTTTAGGTGAACATTAGAAATAAGTAGGAGTAATTCCTCAACTATGTGCTTGGTTCTTTCTGTGCAACTTTAACCTTTTACTCCATAAACATTTATGCAATAAGTAATGACTTCATGAATACTACATGTAATGGCACATGAACACATGACGTTTAAGCCATGTCAGAAGCTGTAGAATCGTATCTATATTATCATCAAGCAAACAGCAGACTCTGATCAGATGGTTCCTGCAGGAGTCATTTGATCTTAATATTAACTATTTGCATATCTATAGAGTAAAGGGTTAAAGTAATTTCATAGCTCAACGATCCAGATCAGAGGGCTCTGTGAGGAGCCCTTATCTATGTCTATACTGTTTGATGTTTAGTATATTCTCTCAAAATATAAACCCTCTCACATTTTTAAATAACGATGGACCATTCCACTATCGAGCCATATTCTGCTTACTCAAAATCAGACCGATCAGATGCTTGAGAATGAACTGTTTTAACCAATTACCTCATAGGCTATTTTTAGATACATCCTCTTTGAATAAATCTACCAAAAAGGAGCATTAACTAGAGAAAAGGAAAATTTTACATGTTTGTAGTTTGAAACCATTGTGATGAATAGAGCATTTGCTCCTATAGGAGCAAATGCTCTATTTATCACAATGGTTTCAAGAAGTGGTTGTAATAGAAAAGCGTATTTATGGAGTAAAGGGTTAAAACCTCTAGACCTGTTCTTGAATTCCAGATTTGTGAAGAATCTCTTCCAAGTGGCACATGAGAGCAAACCAAGTATAATCTTCATAGATGAAGTGGATTTGCTTTATGGATATGGAGGTGAAGGGAAAACTGATGAAGGCAGGAGGAGAATTACAACAGAGATTCTTATGCAGATACAAGATCTATCCAGTAACAACGGTGAGATGGAAGAAATTAATCCTTTTCTTCATCTAAGAATGACATCATGAATATTTTTATAATGGTGCACTGATAAATGAAATATTGGCCACGGCAGAAACTGTATAATCAGATCTATATTATTTCAAAAGCAAACAAAGCAGACCCTGATCAGACAGCTGCTATTGGTCCAGTTGCATTCATATTTGAATGTCCCTCATATTGAACAGGTACAGGGTTAAACTGTACAAAGTCAATGATTGAAATACATGTAATATGACAAAAAGGGTTCTTGGCCATAAAAAAGAATGCAGTCAAACATCAGCCATTGTATTTGAAAAACTGCAGCATAAATGGTTTTACAAGTTTTGTGTCTCAGCAGAAACAGTATACCCTAATTCCCTTAAGTATTCGGACACACATCTATGGATTTGGAAAGCTACATAAGTGAATTTATTACCATTTTGATAACTTTCAATTAGACTGATGTAGTAACACACAGTGTAGACCCTGATCAAACTGTTCCTTCAGGAAAAGTTTGATCTAGTTCTTCACTATTTGCCATTGTTTCTGAAATATTGCAGCATTAATGGTTTTGCAAGTTTTGAGTCTCAGCAGACACATATACCCTAATTACTCTCAGTACTATTCGGACACCCAGTTTCCCATCTCCATGGGTTTGGAAAGCTACATAAGTCAATTAGCACCATTTAGATAACTTTCAATTAGACCGACATAGTAATAGAAAATGAAGACCCTTATCAATCTATTCCTTGAGGAGCAGTTTGATCTAGGTCTGTTCTATTTGTCTAAGTTTGTCTTTCTGAACACTTAAGGCAAAAAGGATATATTTGTTTCAATGAACCAAGCAGTGCAAAACCCGATCATGTGTCAGGAATACAGGTTCTGATCATGGTCCAAATGCCCGTATATCCATATTGCCACTCATTTTATCACTTACAAAACATGGAATGAGCTCCAGATAAGAATTATTTTGATCTTACCAAATATCTTATTTCTCAGAATCATATCTTGGAGAGTCATTTTTAGCCTTTAGCCTGCTGAGCAAATTATTTTTACAGAATGTTTCACCTACTACATTTTCAAATTTCAAGCTATAATCAATTTGTCTACCAAAATGCATCCAGGATGTCAAACAGTTTGGATCCTGATGAGAGGCTGAATTACTCGGCGTATCATCTGGATCCAAACTGTTTGCATAGGTATCCACTGATCCGCCCATAGCAGGCTAAAGGTTAATGAGAATCAACAAGATACATTAACCATTTACCTGATAGAGATACCTTGTCTTGGTCTGCTCTGTTTGCATTTGACATAAATTGGAATAATATAGGTCTGATTTTCTGCAGTTTGTGTCATAGTGAAAAGTTCCATTGTTTAGATACCATTATAAAATACAGTCATTGAATTTCGTGAAATGTTGGATTCTTGCACAATTTTTCATGGGGTAAAGGGTTATAAAAGTTCCTAAAAACTCTCTGTGGTAATTCTAAGTAAGCTTCTAATCAAGACCAGCAAGAGTTTTCAGAGAAATTTACATTTATCATAGATATACTACATGTATAACATCTCTTATCAGGAGCTCTGATATCATACATATGTTTTGTAGGTATTTTTGTCCTTGGGTCCACTTGTTATCCCTTGAATTTGGATCCGAAAATACGAAGAAATTTTGAGAAGCGTGTTTACATCCCTCTACCAGAGACTAAAGCCAGATCACACATGTTTAAGATACGTCTTGGGTCAGTACCTAATTCCTTGACAGATGAAGACTTTGAGTAAGTATCTACAGTCTGTTGTATTTCGCTGGTCTATTTAACCCATTACTCCATAAATACGCTTTTTATGCTTGCAAACAGAGTAGACACAGAGCCATCTGATCAGGGTCTGCTCTGTTTGCTTATAACATATTATAGATATGATTCTATAGTGTCTACTTTGCCCAAAAATCCTGTCTCCATGTGCTATTACAACAATTAATCTAATTAATATAAATTAGATTAATGTCTATAATAGCACATGGACACAGACATTTTTGGCCATGACAGAAAGTGTATGTATAATCATGACCCTGATCAGATGGCTCCTACAGGTATATGAGTACATCTTGTAATGGCAGAGTGTCACATAGAGTTTTCACTCTCTGTGACTGACCTTGGCCGCTGACCTCAGTAATAGAAAAACCTTGCCCGAAGCATATCTCCTACATTACTGGAGGTAGGAATGCAAATTTTTGTGTGTGAGTACAGCTTGGGAATTCAGGTCATACTGTGCAACACTTATTTCAATGTTGTAGCTTTGTTTTACTGACATTTGGCACCTACTGTGACTTGAATTTGTGCAGATGACAGTTAGTTTAGTGCACAATGATTAAAACCTGTAGAAAAGAAGAATTGAGATGTTCTTAGGCAGAAAATTGCTTAGTGCAGATTGAAAGTCATGGAGAAAGCTCCTTCAGCATTAAACTGCTACCTGTCCGAAAGGCCGACATTGATACTTATTTGGGTGTTCAATTTGGACGGCTTGAACCGTACTTACACTAATTAACCCTTTACTCTATAAATACGCCTTTGTATGTCAATGGAAACAGAGTAGATCCAAATCAGATGGCTCCTATTGGAGCCGTCTGATCAGGGTCTGCTCTATATGCTTATGATATGATATAGATATGATTCTACAGTTTCTGCCATGGTCAAAAACTACTGTATCCATGTGCTATTAAAACAATTAATCTAGTTAATATCTCTGATGTCATTTGTTTATTACAAATTCCATTACCAACTGAATATTCATGGACAAAACAGTTATAATGAAATATAGAAGGTAATACATTGCAGCCATTTTAGAAAGTAAAGAAACAGATCCATCAAATTCTATTAGCAAACAGAGCAGACCCTAATCAGACGGCTCCTAGAGGAGCCGTCTGATCTGGGTCTACTCTGTTTGCAAATGTGTGAAAACACGTTTACATGAGGGAAAGGGTTAATACAAATTTCTATACATGACTTTGATACCCATTATATGTTTAGAGTTATAACGCCTCACTACCTTTTAATTGTGTGTGTCTCCAGAGGGCTTGGTCAAAGTTCAGAGGGGTACACTGGAGCAGATATAGTTTGTGTAGTCAGTGATGCTCAGATGCATCCAGTACGAAAGATCCAGAAAGCCACACACTTCAAAAAAGTAAGTCTGACAGGTATATTGCACATGTCATGTTAACCCTTTCCCACTTAGGCTATTTTTAGACCTAACCTCTTTGATTAAATCTACCAAAAAGGAGCATTAACTAGAGAAAAGGACATTTTCAGAATTGTGTAGTTTTGAAACCATTGTGATAAATAGAACATTTGCTCCTGTGGAGCAAATGCTCTATTTATCACAGAGCATTTGCTCCTGTGGAGCTCTATTTATCACAATGGTTTCATAAAGTGACTTTTACAGAAGCGTCAAAAGGCGTCAATATGCTGGAATGGGTTAACCCTTTCTGTCATGAATATTCATGAAAAAAGTATTGCCATCACGAATATTCGTTAGATTATAATGTTATATGAACTTGGATTTTTTTTATCATGGCAGAAACTATGGAATCTTATCTATAATATGGCATAAGCAAACAGAGTAGACTAGACTCTGATTGAAAGGCTCATACAAATAGCACTGACCCAGAACAAACTGCTCCTGAAGGAGAAGTTTGTTCAGGGTAGTCACTATTTACTACTATGTCATTCTAGTTATCTGAATCAAATTGAATAGACTGCAATTTAATGGTCACTTAACCCTTTCCCTCATGAATATTCTTGTAATAAATAAGGACATCATAAAATTAATGTTTGTTAGCTGAATGTTTGTAGTGGCATATGAACTTAGAAGTTTTTGTCTTTGGCCAAAACTGTAGAATCACATCTATATCATTTCATTAACCCTTTCAATGCTGAATTTTCAAATGGACCATTCCAAAATAAAGAATGATTAATCTTACTGTGACTATTTAGGGACATTTTTTAAGAAAAGTTTAACATTACAAACAGTGCAGACCCTGGTGAGCGAGCTCCTCTAGGAGCCCTCTTATCTGGGTCTACACTGTTGGCAAAGGATGCTAGTGACTCATGTCCTATACTGTAAGAGTTAACCCATTACCTCATGAGCTATTTAATAGACCCAACCTCTCTGAATAAATCTACCGAAAAGGAACAATTATTAAAGAAAAGGAAATTTTAGAATATTGTGTAGTTTGAAACCATTGTGATAAATAGAGCATTTGCTCCTATAGGAGCAAATGCTCTATTTATCACAGTGGTTTCTTTAGGTAACTTTTACAGAGGCGCCAAAAGGCGTCAATATGAGGGAATGGGTTAAATAACAGAGCAGATCCTAATCAGATGGCTCCTATAGGAGCCCATCTGATCTAGGTCTACTCTGTTTGCAAAAGTGTGATAAGACATTTGTATGGAGGAAAGGGTTAAGGCAAGTTATATTGTATGAGTTTTAACATGTTGCAGGTAAGAGGTCCATCTCATGCAGACTCGAATGTCCTTGTGGATGATCTGTTTACTCCCTGCTTACCGAGTGACCCAGGTGCAATAGAAATGAGCTTTGTTGACATTCCAGAACACAAACATCTGGAGATGGTGGTTAGCTATGTGAGTAAAGTACAACAGCTTCCCGTTTCACACAATGAGATGGAGGCTTTGGAGGCTTATTGTATAACTGTTGTAACTATATTTGGAGTGTGGTGGTTTGCAGTTGGGTGGACTAAGGGTTGGGTGTTCTACCACAACAGTATCACTTTTACTAGGTCAATAAGTCCTCATATCGACCTCACATAATGGCACTAATTGTATAAACGTAATTTCATATGCATATCGTCAAACATAAAAATGTATACAACCTTATGGCACTGTCAAAGTGTAGACAGAGTGTAGAAGCATGTATATATATATAATATATTACAATTAGATTATAATCAGTAGCTTTATTGTCCCATGGTATGTTAAGTATATATCAGTACCTAAGGTCTGAAACTTGGTTTACTGGTGGTATCATATAACTCCCACAATGTTGGAACAAGTGTGTTATGAAGAAGGGGGAATGTTTTTAAAAAAAAATGAAATAAAGAAATAATGCTTCGGAACAAGGCTTCGAACAAAAATTCACTTAGATAATGATCACTCCTTGTACTCTATTTGCATTGGTGCCAAAGTCATCTCTTTTGGGCAAAGGGTTAAAATCTAAGTACAAGTCAAAATATTAATTGTGGCTTTTACTTGCCATATATAGTTTTATGATTTTAAATCTTTGCATTGTAAGTATGTTTTTGTCTGCAACAATCATTGTCTGCCTCAAATTCTTAAAATAAAATTTCTCTCATTTCTTTGCAAAAATAATTGTTGGATGCTTCAGTTCTTAAAATAAAATTTCTCTCATTTCTTTGCAAAAATGTTTGTTGTCTGCTTCAGTTTTTAAAATAAAATTTCTCTCACTTCTTTGCAAAATTATGGTTTTAGTGTCAGTCCTGAAGAGAAGCTGTATAATGTGGTGTCTCATCCAGACCAACCTGCTTGTATAGGTAATCACAATTTCGCCACTAGCATGCAAAGAGTTAATATACTTCTTCATTTACCCCTTGTCATTTATATCATAATTACCCTAAATACTGTTGAACTTCAATATCTCAAACTTCAAGGGACCATTCAAATTACTTCGAGATAGCAGAAGTTTGAGTCATCTGATATCTAATCTGATAAATTTCTCAAGTTCATAGCTTAACCCTTTCCCTCTTATAAACGTGTTTTCACACACTTGCAAACAGAGCACACTTGCAAACAGAGTAGACCCAGATCAGACGGCTCCTAGAGGAGCCGTCTGATCTGGGTCTGCTCTGTTTGCTAATAGAATTTGATAGATCTGTTTCCTTGCTTTCTAAAATGTCTACAATATTCCACCTTCCATATTTTATTATAACTATTTTGTCAATGACTATTCAGTAGGTAATGAAATTTGGAATAATTGTAGAACAGGGAAAGGGTTAATGCAGGTCTAAAGTAATGCTGTAGCAGCTTTCAGCATTGCTGTTAATCTGCATGAAGCTGTCACATATATTTTTAGACATGTGTAGTCGTAAGTTTTAGAACAATTATGTATTGTAAATTTTGGACGGACCAAACTTTTGCTGTGAGTTATCCCGAGGTTCAAGTTATCCGAGTTTGAGATATTGAAGTTCACCTGTATTAGGATGCACAGTTTCCCTTTCTTCCACTATGAAGGACTGAATACGTCAATTCAGCATCATTGTGATAACTTTAACCCTTTACTCCATTAAAATTTATGTAAGAAATAATGATATCATGAATATTAAGTATATTATTTTTTATAATGGCATATCAACACGTGAAATTTTGGCCAAGAACCACAGGAATTTTTGGCTGTGGCAGAAACTGTAGAATCAGGGTCCATGCTTATAAAGCTTTTTAGTTGAGTCTGATTTCGTTCTCAAGTTTTTGATTGAGAACTCAAAGCTGACCAATCAAAAGCATGAGAACGAACTCAGACTCCACTAAAAAGCTTTATAAGCATGGACCCAGATCTATATTATTTCATATGCAAAAATAGGATGGAAGTCATGCAGTTCAGAAATGTGATCAGAGTGACAAACACTCTAGATCCTGATGAGATGCAGGCCTACTTGGTGTCTCATCTGGATCCAAAGTGTTTGTAAACGTAATCTAATTATAAATTCGCCTGTAAGGGGGGGGGGGGGGGGGGGGGGGCAAACATTAAACTAGACCCTGTCTCGTTTTTTTTACTTAACCCTTTCCTCCATAGGCTATTTTTAGACTCAACCTCTTTGAATTAATTTACTACAAAAGGAGCATTAACTAGAGAAACGGGTTTTTTTTTAATTTTGTAGTTTGAAACCATTGTGATAAATAGAGCATTTGCTCCTATAGGAGCAAATGCTCTATTTATCACAATAGTTTCAAGAAGTGACTATTACAGAGGCGTAGAAAGGCGTATTTATAGAGGAAAGGGTTAACCCTTTACTTCATAGATACACCTTTCAGTGTAGACCCAGATCAGACTTGCCCCAGTAGGAGGTGTCTGATCAATGTCTGCTTTGTTTGCTAATGGTATCAGATATAGATCATTTGGCCAATTAATATTCATGATGTTATTATTTCTTACAAGAATGTTCGTAAAGTAAATGGATAAACTGTTGATTACTCATTTTTCTTTTGACAATTTTCAGGCTGATGTGAATTTGTCTTTGCAAAATCAGAAACCATCAATGACTGAAAAAGACTTGGAAAATCTTACCATTTTTACAAATGAATTTGTGAAGGATGTATAGTGAAACCCAGCTGTGGCCTCTTAGATAAATGTAACTGTGTTGTACCAGTTGTTAACTTGGGACGGTTGGATAGTGAAACCCAGCTGTGGCCTCTTAGATAAATGTAACTGTGTTGTACCAGTTGTTAACTTGGGATGGAGGGATAGGGAATCTCAGCTGTGGCCTCTTAGACAATTATAACTGTGTTGTACCAGTTGTTAACTTGGGACGGAGGGATAGGGAATCTCAGCTGTGGCCTCTTAGACAATTGTAACTGTGTTGTACCAGTTGTTAACTTGGGACGGAGGGACGGGGAAACTCAGCTGTGGCCTCTTAGACAATTGTAACTGTGTTGTACCACTTGTTAACTTGGGACGGAGTGTAACTTTGTTGTACCACTTGTTAACTTGGGATGGAGGGATAGGGAAACCCAGCTGTGGCCTCTTAGACAATTGTACTGGTGTTGTTCCACTTGTTAACTTCAGCAATTATTATTTTTAGTCATTGGTATTTTGCAAAAGAAGAGCCATCTGATAGTTGTCTGCTTTGTTTGCTTATGGAATTATATATACAGTAAAACCTCTCTATAATGGCCACTAAATTGTGTTAATTAGTTGGTATATTAGGGCAGGTGGCTGCTTAAATCTGTTTTGCGTTCACCTTGCTTTAAGCAACCACCTGCCTTTAACACAAAATACGAGATGTAATTTAGCGGCCGTTATAGAGAGGTTTTACTGTATCTGATTCTATAATGTCCTGTCAGGATCAAAACAATTTTGTGCAATGGCGTTTTATTTTATTTTATTGACAATTCAGTGAATGAATATTCATGAAGTCAATTATTCATGAGGTAAAGGTTAAATCTGAAAAATCATGATCAGTTTTTCAAATGATAGCTTGATAAAGGTTAGTTGTGTGAACTTACATGCAGATTGAATAGTTACCAGTAGCTTCAATAGCAAGTCTGCACTCCCATTTTAATAATACAGGATGTATTACAATATTTAAGTCCTGGATTAAGCAGCAGTTTGGGCCCTTTACTCCATATATACACCTTTTAGCTCCTTTACAAGCAGAGTTGACCCAGATTAGATGGCTCCTACTTGGGCTGTCTGATCCGGGTCTACTCTGTTAGCAAAGGGGTGAAAAAGCGTTTGTATAAAGGAAAGTGTTAAATGGTAGAAAATAATGTAATATGACATTTATGAAGATCTGCACTAAGATTATTTTTGAGGTCACTCAGGTGAAAATCAAAACATTTTGTCAATATAGAAACAGAAAATTGCTTTATGATTGTGTTTTACCCAAGCAAACTCGTTATTATCTTGTAATTCACTTTTAAAATTCATATGACAAAGGAAACCTTTGAAAAATTCCCACTATTTTTTTCTTGGCTATTCTTTCCCATCATCGCAACCCAAAGACCAATCAGTTCCGTTTCTCTTCATTTATTAACCATTGAAGAGAAATGGAATAGTTAATGTGAGTATCCGATAATGTTTTTATACTTAATGTTTTGATAAAATCATAAGGACGTAACAAAAATATCAATATGAAATTAAATTCCACAGGTTTTTAGCTTGTCTTTTTTTTTATGAAAAAAATATGAGCTACTTTCCTAACGCCGGCGTCGTCATCGTCATTGTTGTTGTTGTCGTCATTGTTGTCATCTCTGTCATCCGAAAACTTTAACACTGGCTATTACTTCTTTACTATTCATGAAAAAAAAAAAAGCCGAAACATGTTGAAGTAACAGAATAAAATATATTGACAACACGTGTTGTAGATTGGTTATTTACACACTATTTACTATTCATGCAAATCTTATGAAACTTGTTCACTGTCACAAGTGCTACCAGTGAACAAACGAGCATTGGCACGTACCCTCATGCCATGCTCTTGTAGTGTTTATTATGTCTGTTGCAAACATAATGGATAGAAATGTAGATGTCCTTATCCCTGTTCATGTAAGAAATAATGAAATCATGAATATTTATTAGCTGACTTTATATGCTGGCATAATTATGTACGCATGAATTTGTGGTATTTGTATTAACTCTTTCCTCCATAAATAAGCCTTTCTACGCCTCTGTAAAAATCATCTGTTGAAACCATTGTGATAAATAGAGCATTTGCTTCTATCGGAGCAAATGCTCTATTTATCACAATGGTTTCAAACTACAAAATTCTAAAATTTTCCTTTTCTCTAATAATGCTCCTTTTCGGTAGATTTATTCAAAGTGGTTGGGTCTAGAAATAGCCTATGAGGGAATGGGTTAAATGTAGAATGAGATCTATCGTATTATAAATTCATAATCAAACAGAGCAGACCCTTACCCTGACCTACTCTGTTTAC
Organism: Azorinus chamasolen; assembly: GCA_963576725.1. Lineage (NCBI taxonomy): Eukaryota > Metazoa > Mollusca > Bivalvia > Cardiida > Solecurtidae > Azorinus > Azorinus chamasolen. The sequence goes on along the minus strand of OY755236.1, from coordinate 55,981,644 downwards.
AAAGGGGTGTACAAGTATTTGAATGAAGGAAAGGGTAAAAACAGGTGGCTGCTTTGTGCAGAATGAAAAATACTAGTGATGCAAAAAACTCCTATGGGAACTTTCTGGATAACTTTCATCCTGCATTTAGCTACCAAATGCCTTAAACCTTTACCTGATAGACACCTTTTGACACTTTTTCAAACAGAGTAGACCCAGATCAGAGTGCTCCAGGAGGAGTTATTTGATCAGGGTCTGCTCTGTTTGCTTGTGGAAGAGTATAAAACTGAAGTACTGAGTACTGGTATTAGTGTGTCAATATGCTATTATAAAAATACATATTTACCTAGTAAAGGCTTAACCCATTCCTTCATATTAAGCCTTTTCACGCCTTTGCAAACAGAGAAGGCGCAGATCCTACAGCTCCTATAGGAGTCGTCTGATCAGGGTCTGCTCTGTTTGCTAATAGAATTTGATGGATCTTTTTTCTATAGTTTCTAAAATGGCTACTATGTTCCACCACCCATATATCAATAATTATACATGTACAACTATTTTGTCCATTAATTATATTATTTTGACTGGTCATTGAATGGTTGCAGTATAGAGGCTTTTCTGTATATATGTATTTTATTTTGTTAAGTTTTTAAAATCTATATACATATATATCATTTGTTGTGTAAATATTTATATCATATTTGCTCTAGCCCATTCCCTCCTAGACTTCTTTAAGGCCCAACCTCTTTGAATAAATCTACTGAAAAGGAGCATTTACTAGAAAAAATGATTTTTTTAGAATTGTATAGTTTTGAAACCAAATGCGCTAAATAGAGCATTTGCTCCTATTTTAAGCAAATGTTCTGTTTATGACAATGGTTTCAAAAATGACTTTTACAGAGGCGTCAAAAGGCGTCAGTAGGAGGGAATAGGTCAATACATGTAAAGTCATTATTCATTTAACCTTTTCCCTGATGAACATTTATGCATGAAATGATCAATTTGATGATTATTTTTTATAAAGTATAACTTTAAAAGGGAACTGCTGGCTTAAACAAACATTGTAGGATCAGATCTATATAATTTCAAAAGCAAACAGAGCAGACCCTGATAGGACTACTTCTACAGGAGTCATCTGATTTGGGACTACTCTGTTTTCAAATGTGTGAAAAGGGGTTTATATGACGGAAAGGGTTAAAGATGAAGTCCCTACAATGAACGCATATTTTCAATAATTTCATAAAACTTGTTATTTGTTATTTTCAATTATTATTATATTAATTTGAAGATTGTCAATTTGAACATATCGCAAAAATGCCCTTGTGATACAAAATAAACCATTTTCCTCGATCCTTATATTTTTTGTTCTACAACACAATATTATCAGCCTTGGTCGAACAGTTAGCGAAACTAAAACGTGAGTTGAATAAATACTAATACATTGCCGAATAGCATATTAAACACATGAAAGTTGTGTCTTCTTTGATGTTTATTCGACTGGTTTTCTTGCGATATATACATGTACTTCTTTTCAGCATATAAACAAATGATTAATGTAATTGTTAGGCATAGTTAAAATGCGTTGCAAGTAGAGACACTTTAAAGTGTTGCTATCATCATTATCATAGTGATTAACAATTAACAATCAATGCAAGTGCTAAAGTTATTAACACTTTACTCCATAAATATGCATTTTAAAGCCTTTGCAAACAGAGTAGACCCAGATCAGATGGCTCTTGCTTACAACAGTTCCTGTAGATCTTTTCTCATCAGTATTTGGAATAATACAGATTTGTTTCTATAGTTCTGCCAAGGCGACAACATTCCTCTGTTCATGTGAAATAAACATTTATTTAAGTTTATTAATATTCATGATTCAGAAACCTGTGTACCTGCAATTTTTGTTTTAATTTGACTGCTATTTTCAGTGGTATTGCCCTTTTAGAAGCTGTTTTTCACAGTATACAAATAAACAACCTTTGGAGGTATTTGTTAGCCTGTAGCTTACAATTCTATTACTGTGTCTGCAAGCATAGTAGATCAAGATCAGATGACGCATGTAGGAGCTGTCTGATTATGGTCTGTTTGTTAGGGTTTGGTTTGTGTACTGTCTGCCGTGGCAATAAATTTATATTTTTACTACAGGAATTGGTATTTATTACAGGCAGTGCATGAATATTCACTCACTCATGTCGAGTCGTTCGCTTCCAAGGACATCATCGGGTCGACATGGATCTCCACATATCCTTGTTGCTCATGCAGGATTCATCAACATTATATTGACATTATATTAACATATTACATTATATTAACATTGAATATTCATAAACATAATGAATATTCATCAGTTAAAGGGTTAAAGTCAAATCACATGAAACTGCAACAGCTAATTTGACAGATGCAAGAAATCTGTATTGCACATCTACAGCTTATCATTTTGGTTTGATGCAAGTTGAAAAAAAAATGGCTTTAGAACTGAAGTAGTTTCAGCCAAAAGCTATCATTACATGTACATGTATATGATATATTTAGAGACACAAACCATTTGTCTAACATGCTCTTTCAGGTTAACACCCCCCCGCCCCCCCCCCCCCCCCCCATTTGTCTAACATGCTCTTTCAGGTTAACACCAACACCCCCCCCCCCCCCCCATCACCACCACCACCACCACCTCCCACCTTCCCAAAAAACACAACAACAACAAACCGGAAAAACAAACAAACAAAACCTTACTTTCATGAGTTATAAAGTATGATCATAATTGCTTCGAATTATAGGTGTAGTTCCTACCTATAAGCTAAATACTAGTTCTGTTTCTGGAGGGAAAGCTGTCAGGCCAACAAGTTTATTCCACAGTATCACAGAAAATGTTAATTTATGTTTATATTTTAGGCATGTGCAGAACACACATACACTGTCAATTAGTGTTGACCAAGAAGGCTTCTAGATGAGACCTCTGATCAGGATGTGCAGGTTGTCATTCTAAATCCTAGCTTAACTCTTTCCTCCATTACTATGCCTTTGCAAACAGAGTAGACCCAGATTAGATGGCTCCTATAGGAGTGGTCTGATCAGGGTCTGCCCTGTTTGCTTATAAAATAATATAGATACATGTATGATTCTACAGTTTCTACTATAGTCAAAAACTCCTGTGTCAATGTGCCGTTATCAAATTAATCTGATATTCATGACGTCATCATTTATTTTATAAATATTCATGGAGTAAAGGGTTAAGCCTTTCATATGGAGTGGGCTCTACAGTAAAACACTGATGTTCTATTCTAAAAATCCAGCAGTGAATGGTTAGTTACCAATATTTAAGAATATTCTTCGTACAGAAGTTTTTATTTTGCTGAATCCCTTAATCTGACAGTAACATCAATGGAAAACTAGTGTTCAAGTCATGTGTTAATCCTTTGTAAGTTGGAAATAAGTGTACATGTGTTGGCATATTAAATAGTGTAGAACCAGATCAGGTCTCCTGGATGAGCCCTCTGATTGTTGTCAGCACGGTTTCTCATTCTAAACCCTCTAGCCTTTCATATTGAGTGAACTATAGGTAAACTCTAATGGACAATTCCACTTTGAATATTCTGCATCCAAAGGGACACAACTTTGAGATCATATGAGTAGCATAATTGGTGTATTTTACCACTATAATGTTGTATACTTTTACTGTCACACATTGCGCCTTATACAGTAGAACCCACCGATAGCAACCATATAATACATAAAGACGAGGGTCTATGAGAGCAGATGGTTGCTTAATGCAGCTTGAAAGTAGTGCAGAAAACTCCTACAAAGAGCTTTCTGCATTACTTTCATCCTGCATTAACCCTTACAGTATGGGATACAAGTCACTAATGTCCTTTGCAAACAGTGTAGACTCCTAGAAGAGCCCTCTCATCAGGGTCTGCACTGTTTGTCATGTTAAACTTTTCTTTAGAAAAATCCCCAAATATTCACCATAAGCTTGACCTATTTGAATTGTGGAACCCAGTTTTAAGCCCCAAGAATAAGCGTTATTTCAGACAGTTGCTGTAGACCAGCTTCAGAGAGAGTTGGCTTCTGAAAGACAATAACAACAACATTTTAGTAATAGTTTATTTTTCTTTGCAATATAAAAAATATATTATCACCTAAGCAGGTAGTTAGATACACAAATTGCTTATGTATTCATATCAAATCAGATTACATAATAATTGCACATATACTCAATAATGATATATAAACTGTGATTTATCAAATGTAAACAAAAAACAGATAATGGAATGTTACAAGTAACCACTGTTTCATTCAGAGCTTTCAAATTTGGCAACGTTGTAAGGCAATATAACATGCAGACCTTTCCTATACAGATGATCATTTGGTCCATTTACAAAAGTGAATACAATAAAAACCTGTCCACAGTTACCACAAAATTAAGTCTATTTCAGCACTTTTAAGATAGGTGGTAGCTTAATGCAGGATGAAAGTTATGCAGAAAGCTTCTTTAGAAGCTTTCTGCATTACTTTCATCCTGCATTAAGCAAGCACCTGCTCTTATAGACCTCAATGTTTATTCATTAGATGATAGCTATATTGAGGTCTCAAATATTAAAAAGAAAATTAAAAGTTGCACAAAGACATGAAGATTTTTCTTCAATTTGATTTCAAAAGTTAAGATTATCAAACAGTTTGGATCCTGATGACATTGTTAATTTATTCAATGCATCTATTTGATTCAAAACTGATTGCCACTATATTGAAGAGTTTAAGATGGTTAGTTAAAGCTTCAATTTAATCCACTAACATAATAATTAATATTTATATAAAAACTTTACTTGAAATATATGCCTTTGCAAACAGAGTAGACCCAGATCAGACTACTCCTGAAGGAGCTGTTCCATCAGTTCTGCTCTGTTTACTTAGGGAATTGTATAGATCGAACTCTATAGTTTTTGCCATGGTCAACATTTCAAGTGTTCAGATGCCATTATCAAAAATAGTCTTAAGTGGTCATTTTAATGAGGTCATACTGTATTCACTATTCACGCCCAGATCCTGTGTGTTGTCTTGAATTTGCTGAACTCAACATGATTTTGATTTCTGCTAAACTAACTTGTATCAAAGATCTAATGCCGCAGTGGTGCATATTTCAATTCTATTATCGTTTAACCCTTGATTCCATGAATATTCATGTAAGAAATAATGACATCATAAATATTAATTAGCTTAGAATTTATAATGACATGACCACAGGAATACTTGGTCATGGCAGACACTGTAGTATAAGATCTCTATTATTGTATAAGATCTCTTTTAGTGTATAAGATCTCTATTAGTGTATAAGATCTCTATTAGTGTATATGATCTCTATTATTGTATAAGATCTATACTATTTCATAAGCAAACAGAGAAGACTGATCAGATGGCTCCTATAGGAACCATCTGATCTGGGTCTACTCTGTTTGCAATGGTGTTAAAAGCCAATTTATAGTGTAAAGGGTTAACAAAAGGAATTAAACAGAATTGTCATAATCATGCTGTATTCTGTCCTAACCCTTTACTCCACAGATACATCTTTCTACGCCTATTCAAACCGAGTAGACCAGATCAGATGGCTCCTGTAGGAAACATCTGATCAGGGTCTGCTCTGTTTGCTTAAGATATACCGGTAGATATGATTCTACAGTATCTGCTGTGGCAAACATTCTTCTGTCCATTTGTATTAAATGTTATGTTAATTAATCTAATTAATATTCATGACATCATTATTTCTTACATAAATATCCATGTTGTAAAGGGTTAATAAACAACTTCAAAAATAAACTAAGCCACAGTAATATCTAAACATGATAATGGAAGACTCAAGACATACATGGCATCAATATTTTTAATTTTGTAACCTATTAACTCAAATTCACTGATATGCCTTGTGTAACATAAAGCCCTCACTCAAAAGCAGTAAAAAGTGAATTAAGGCAAACACCTCATTTCACGAACTGCAACTTGTTTTGGCACTGTGCTTTGCATCCTTAAAGCAGATGACTTTGGTATATCGTTGCATTTTCTTTACACTCAAAATTTAAGATAATGCTTTCCTCTTAAATTTCCTTTTTCTTCCTCCAAGAAATGTGAGCAAGACCGTCAAACAGTTTGGTTCATTATTAGATGGTGTGTTAGTCAATTTCTAATGAAGACCCATACACTGCAAATGCCTTTAACCCATTACTCCATATACATGGTGTATACGCCTTTGCAAACAGAGTAGACCCAGATCAGATGGCTCCTATAGGTGCTATCTGATCAGGGTATGCTCTGTTAAAAGTTAATTTTAGCATCCTGAACATCAGTAGTCCAGTGTAACAATTTACTCTGCAGAAAGTATGGCAACTGAATTTGTGTAAAAATGCAAAAAAATAACTATTTGTACTCTAAAAAGTAGATTTTTCTTCTATTTCTTTAACTTTTTGCCCTCTGAGCAATTGTCATCTGCAAAAAAATGTTGTCTTTTCCATTCTAAATATACATATATCTTCCATTTCATTTCAGAAACCCAGTGTAAGAGTGACACACAGTTTGGATCTTGATGAAACGTTGAGTTAATCTGTGTCTCATCTAGATCCAAATTGTTTGCAAAGGTTATCACAAAGTGGCCAGTAGAGTGCTGAAGGTTAAACACGTGATACGGTAAGAATATCAAGTGTTTTGTTACTCTCACAGCATCTCAATGCAGTCAATCGGCAAATGCTTACCATAATTTCATGTGTGCTAATCATTAACTTTTAACCCTTTACTCCATGAATATTCATGTGAGAAATAATGACACCATGAATATTAATTATACCCCCCACAACGAAGTTTGGGGGGGGTATACTGGAATCAGGTTGTCCGTCTGTCCGTCTGTCCGTCCGTCCGTCCGTCCTACCGTCCGTCCGTCCGTGGACACAATTTTGTCCGGCCTTCTTCTTCTACAGTTTTGCTTCAATTTTGTTGAAAGTTCATATATAGCCATATGACCATATAAACCTGTGCACCGCATATTTCCGTTATGATCGGACCACTACTTCAGGAGTTATCTCCCCTTTTTAGTCCCGTACCAATGTTTTCCGGTTTTCTGGACTTTTTATGGAAGTGACTCCAGATATCAACTCTATATTTAGTACAAAGCTAAATCTGTATAAGTTACAGCTTATGTTACAATCTCAGTCCGGTTGAATAATTATTTCCAGAGTTATTGCCCTTGTACTTTAATTTTTTTCTTCAAATTTGGGATTTTCCGGACTTTTCTTGGAAGTGGTTGCAGATATTAACTGTATATTTGGCATAAAGCTAACTCTACATGATTTACAGCTTAATTCCCAATCTCAGTCTGGTTGAATAATTTTTGCCAGAGTTATGGCCCTTGAACTTTAATTTTTTGTCAAATTTTCAGTTTTCCGGACTTTTCTTGGAAGTGGTTGCAGATATTAACTTTATATTTGGCATAAAGCTAACTCTACATGATTTACAGCTTAATTCCCAATCTCAGTCTGGTTGAAGAATTTTTGCCAGAGTTATGGCCCTTGAACTTTAATTTTTTGTCAAAATTTCAGTTTTCCGGTCTTTCTTTGGAAGTGGTTGCAGATATTAACTTCATATTTGACATAAAAATAAATCTAGATGAGGTACAGCTTAAGTTCAAATATCGGTCTGGTTGAATAATTTTTGTCAGAGTTATGGTCCTTGAACTTAATGTTTTTCTGAAAAGGTACCTAGCTTTAGAACTTTGGATTTGACAAAAACCTCATGAAAGGGTCTTATTTCTAAGAATTATTCTTCATTTTTATTACATAAATTGGGTTGGGGCATGTATTGTTTTTAAATCTCTTCACGTTTCTGTATGTACATAATTTATGTTCAGATTGATGATAGGTGTTCTGACAAGCAGACAGGTGGGGGGTATTCGTTAGCCTTTGGCTTACAGTTCTAGTTAAATTAACTGTTATAATAGTGCATGGACATATAAATATTTGGCCATGACAGAAATTGTAGAATCATATCTGTATTATATTATAAGCAACTATATGCCCTGAACAGATGGCTCATGCAAGAGCTGTCTGATCAGGGACTACTCTGTTTACAAAAGTGTAGAAAGGCGTAGTTATGGAGTAAAGGGTTAACCCTTTACTCCAAAGGTGTACCATCTAATGCCTTTGCACACAGAGTAGACCCATGATCTGACAGTTCTACAGTTTCTGCCATGGTAAAATTTCCCTTCACCATAATACTATTATAAAAATTCATATTCATACAGTCATCATTTCTTACATTAATATTCATGGCGTAAAGGGTACACACAGGCATCACACCAATTTACACCTTTGTAAATGGTAGCCTCAGATCACACTGCTGTAGTAAGAGCTGTCTGATCTGGTTCTACTCTGTTTTACAGATGTTTGCATGGCAACAAATAGGTTTTTTTAACACAAGAATTTAATTAATATTCTTAATAGGCAGTCATGCTTTAAACAGGAAGGAATGCATAGAATTTGGCTTCTATGTGAGGGCAAAGTTCAAACATGAACTTCAATAAACATTCAACAATAAAACCTCTTGATCACCAACAAACAATGCTAGTCTAGTAACATATATCATAACATATATATAATGTATATAGATAGATAACAGTTTGGTATATCTAACCAAAACCAATTCAGATCATATATCCGTTTGAGTAAATATCATTTACAAGATATGCTTTTGATTTTAACATATTTACAGAAAAAAGTACAGTAGAGTCTCACTAATGCAACCACATGATTTATTAACCCATTCCCTCATAGGCTAATTTTAGATCCAATAAATCTACCGAAAAGGAGCATCAACTAGAGAAAAGGAAATTTCTTTAGAATTTTGTAGTTCTGAAACCATTGTGATCAATAGAGCATTTGCTCCTATGGAGCAAATGCTCTATTTATCACAATGGTTTCAAAAAGTGACTTTTACAGAGGCTTAGAAAGGCGTAAAACTAAGGAGTCTGTCAAAGCTTAATGCAGGGCAAAAACAATGCAGAAAGCTACTATAGGAGATTTCTGCATTACTTGTCCTGCATCAAGCTACCACCAGTTTTCAAAATTCAGATTTAGGTTTCTTTTGAGAGGCCACATTGGCAAGACTTTACTGTACCTCATGCCCATCCAAAACTGACTTATGTATTGGTCTCTATCAGTATAACAAGGAATGTAACTGTAAAAGATATATGCCCCAGAAGTGCATGACCTTGACACTTGGCAGCAGACCCTAGTATTGTGAAAACATCTGTAAAGTTTGATTGCAATCCTTTAAACAGTAATTAAGTTATGACACAATATGAATCACTGGAGTAGCCAACAGACTTGTGAGTGAACAATGTCATTACTAGCTACCTCATGGGTAGGGCTGCCTAAGACAGAGACCGAATCACTGGAGTAGCCAACAGACGTGTCAGTGAACAATGTCATTACTAGATACCTCATGGGTAGGGCTGTCTAAGACAGAGATCGAAACACTGGAGTAGCCAACAGATATGAAAGAACCATGCCTAGATACCTCCTGGGTGGGACTGCCATATAACAGTAATAGACAATAGTGTTACAGCAAGCAGGACGGCTATACTTCCTATACAAAAGGAGGAAACATATCCACTGTATTGTAAAGATAATATCAGCTCAAGGGAGGTAATTGAGGATGTATTAAAAAGAGATGTATTGTCCTGTAAAATAATACAAGACAGAAGACATATCTTATTTGTGTTTTGATTTTCTAAGATTTCTGTATAAGTATGGCAGAACAAAATGAAAAGCTATTACATGTACTTGTGTCACTCTGGTGTCCATAGAAACTAGTTTCAAAGGATATAATTTAATATATAAATTTTATAAAAAGCTATTCACCAAAACAAACAATGAAATTAGCAATAAATATGGTTCTTATATGTGAGGGGCAATATCTTATTTACAAATATATATAACTTACTTGAATATGGTTAACAATATAAACAAAAAATATACACTTTGATTTAAAAGTAATATAAAGTTACTTCCCTTTCCTACAGCTCGTCATCTTTCATCAAAACAGCTTTTACTGTAATAACCCTAAATATTAAGCCAAACAGTATAGACCCAGATTAAAGCTCAGCAGTTTGATCTGATTCTACACTATTTGCTACTCAATTGTTGTTGTTTTTTTATAAAAGTCTCAAAACAGTGTCAACTTAATCTGGCTTTACCAGAGCAATAGATAAAAATGCACAGCATTATTTCTCCACTAAATTCTATATTGTGACAACTCTTTAGAATCGACCCGAGAAGACAACTCTAATGAGTGATAACAACACAGGGTTTGTTGGGAAATAATTAAAGGTACAGTAAAACCTCACTATAACAGCGACTAAATCACATCAAGTATTTCGTGTTAAAGGCAGGTGGCTGCTTAAAGCATGGTGAAAGTAAAGCAGAACGCTCCTATAGGAGCGTTCTGTTTTACTTTCACCTTGCTTTAAGCAGACACCTGCCCTTAATACCAACTAATTAACACAATTTAGTGGCTGTTATAGAGAGGTTTTACTGTACTATTCTTGAAAATACTTTACTTTATGTATCTTATCTGGGCCTCTGGCTTTACAAATTTGTGGAGAGGGTGGATTGATAATAAATATTTAAGGGTAAATATAGTGTACACCACCTAATAGTAATTAGTCTTAGTGTTCAACCATCTTGGAAAATATTTACATTTTGGCCTCCGTTAACAATATTGATATGTTTAATATCTTTACTGATATGTTTAATACATACAAAAGCAAGTCCTTACAGTAACATACAAATGTAGATACAATTTATATTCATATGTTAGTTTAGTTACATACAAAAATTCAATTCACCATTTACTGTATTTCAAACCTTTACCTGATGAATATTAATTAGCTGAAATTTTATAATGGCATCATGAATAAGGGTATTTTTTAACCCATCCCCTCATAGCCTATTTTAGATCCAACCTCTTTGATTAAATCTACTGAAAGGGAGCATTCAAAAGAGAAAAGAAAACTTTTTTAGAATTTTGTAGTTTTGAAACCATTGTGATAAAATAGAGCATTTGCTCCTAAGGAGCAGATGCTCTATTTATCACAATGGTTTCAAAAAGGGACTTTTACATAGGCATAGAAAAGCATATTTATGGAGGAAAGGGTTATCCTAGCAGAAATTGTGGAAATAGATCTATAAACAGAGCAGACCTTGATTAAATGGCTCACAATGGGGCTGTCTGATCTTGGTCAACTCTGTGTGTAAAATGCATCTCTCTCAGGTAAAGGGTTTGATCCTTTATACTGACACATGTAAGGTTTTTATGAAAACCGAAACACGTACACTTTTCTTCAAAATATCACAATAACTCAGCTACCTGATTTGTATAGCACTTCATGGTAAATTCTATTCAAACTTCCTAAAAAACTATTCCTTAATCAACAAAGAAACAAAACTATTTTAACCCTTTACTCCATAAATGTTTTTTTCTATGCCGTAGGAGCCATCTGACCAGGGTTTGCTTTGGTTGCTCATGATATAATATAGATATGGTTCTAGTTTCTGCCAAGGCCAAAAATCCCGTTTCCATGTGCTGTTATAATATAACAACTGATCTAATTAATATTAATGATGTCATTGTTTCTTACTTGAATATTAAAGAGTAAAAGGGTTAACTATTAAATCTTTGCACACTGTGATGTGATAACCCATGCTAATAGTTTGGATTCACATCAAACACAGAGTAACTCGTTCATCAGGGTCTTTAACCCTTTCCCTGTTCTGTGTTTATTACAAATTTCAATACCTACTGAATATTCACAGACAAAGTAGTTGTAATGAAATATGGAAGGTGGATCATTGTAGCCATTTTAGAAAGCAAAGAAACAAATCTATCAAATTCCAATAGCAAACAGAGTAGACCCTGATCAGACGGCTCCTAGCAGCCTTCTGATCTGGGTCTACTCTGTTTGCAAATGCATGAAAACACGTTTATATGAGGGAAAGGGTTAACATAAACAGAAATATAAAATTAACTTTCAGATGTCATTTTTTGCAGACAACAATTACTTAATAGCATTAAGGTTTAATCCTTTACTCCATGAATATTTATGTAAGAAATAATAACATCATGGAAATTTATTAAATTGACACGGGATTTTTTTTTTGTCATGATAGAAACTGCAGAATCATATCTATATTATTTTATAGGAACACAGAGCAGACCCTGATCAGATGGCTCCTATGGGTCTACTCTGTTTGCAAAGGCATATTTAAGGAGTAAATGGTTAAGAAGGAGCAGTCAAGCTTGTGTCAGAACTTGTGTATTGGTTATTTTTGTGTCATTTTTGTACTTTAAATCAGAATGGTGTACACTACTATCCGTAAGTCATTAAGTCTTGTATACAAATGTTTTTATTTCACAAATGTGTCAGGTGTGAAATATATCATACACCTCAGTCTATCTTATATTAGGAATTGTAAGCCTGTAAGGTATTACATACAATTTCTCATGAAGATCTAAATATCAACACTTTCTTTAACTCTTTCCCTGCCAAATTTTGTCTTCTGCAAACTATGTCATCTGGTGCAATTTTCATTTTCTTGATTCTTGAGTTAAAAATCATAGTAACAAACAGTTTGGATCCATATGAGAAGCTGACTTACTAGGCGTCTCATCCGGATCCAAAATGTTTGCATAGGTAATAGCAAATTGGACATTGGCAGTGAAAGAGTTAACCCTTTACTCCATGAATTTTCACAAGAAACTATGTATGTATAAATATTAATTAGCTTAATATACATAGCGGCAATTGAACCAAAAAAGTTTTGACTCTTTTTCTAGATTCAGATCTATATTATTTCAAAAACAGGAGCCATCTAAGCCGGGTCTATGCTGTTTTTAAAGACATTAAAACGGAGTAAAGGGTTATTAAAATATATCTTTGTATTTCATGAACACACAGTGTCCTACATATCTCTTTTAAGGCCAAGTTGAACACAACAGTATGACTTGAAGAGTCACCTTGGTAGACAAAAAAGCTAATCAACTCCCTGTAAGTCAATGAAAGTTTGCTAAGATCTATTGTAGTCAATAATATTTTACAAACTTACCAAATCGAAACATGCATTTTGATTATTCATTCTTTAAAACAAACTGTCTGTGCTTGTAGTACACATACAAGTCTTGAAAATCTGTTCACAATGTATATTTCTGCATGTTTTTCATGACAGATGATATGTTTACTAATCACAGAAATTTTAGCGTTCATTGAAATGACTAGTACGACTCTTCACGGGGAGTTCTGTATGGAATAGTCACGCCTCCTCGGTCAGAGGGCCGCTTTCTGTGTTTGTTGATAACTTGCATATACTGTCCAATCAGATTTGAAATATCAGATCCTAGATCTGTCTCAATCCGAACAATTTTTTGCACCATAAGGTTCCCAAGTTTCATGTCCAAGTAATTTTGATTGCTGTCGCTGCGGTAACGGCGGGTAGACAACACTTCACCGAAACTGTACTGTAGGAAGATTTCCTAGAAAAACAATAAAAGATAATATAATACAATAACAGATACCTATTGATAGAAATCGCAGATTTTGTGCCTGTAGAAAATGAAATTAATTCTCTTTATTTGAAACAATCTTAACAAACTTCTGTGTATTTCATCTTATACTGTGCATTCTGTTGATAAGTTCGAATGAAATTCAGTAAAACCTGTTTTAACCCTTTCCTTGTTCTTTATTTATTCCACATTTCAATACCTAATGAATATTCAAGGACAAAACAGTAATAATGAAATATGGAAGGTGGAACATTGTAGCCATATTGGAAACTAAAGAAAACAGATCTATCAAATTCTATTAGCAAACAGAGCAGACCCTGATCAGACTGATACTTGGTCAATAGTTTCTCAGAAGCTTGATAGAATCCAAAGCAGTCAAAATTGGACCAGATCCACATTTGGGCAGATATCATTTTTTCATATTTGTTAATTAACCCTTTCCTCCATAAATACACCTTCCTACACCTCTGTAATAGTCACTTCTTGAAACCATTGTGATAAATAGAGCATTTGCTCCTATGGAGCAAATGCTCTATTTATCACAATGGTTTCAATACTACACAATTTTAACATTTTCCATTCCTCTAGTACATGCTCCATTTCGGTAGATTTATTCAAAGAGGCTGGGTCTGAAAATAGCCTATGAGGGAATGGGTTAAATACTATATATCTTCTGCAACTCTGTACAATACTTACATGTGTTCTAGGCTCAAGGAAGACAATGCCAGTTTTGTTGACGGCCAGAATACATTCACCATGCACAGGCTGAGTTAATACTTTCTGTAAAACAACATTGATATAAATATTAACTCTTTGCATGCTAAGTAACTGTCACTTCTTGAAATCGTCATCTTCTGAAAGTATGGAAATTTATTCCATTCCTTTTTAAAAATCATTTCTTTTCAAAAAATCAGTCAGAGTGTCAAACAGTTTGGATCCCGATGAGGCAAGAGTTACTGACATCTCATATGGATCCAAACTATTTATACAGGTAATCATAAATTCACTGATAGTATGCAATCATTAAACGCTTTCTAAAGTCTAGCTCCATCTTTATTCTTTAATAGTAAAAAGTACTTGCAATCAATTTTGTCAATGGCCACTACAGCTTCTACAAAATTCTGTTTGAAAATCTGTCAAAACATCCTTTCAATAAGAACAAAATTTTAGGATATACAACTTTCATGTTCAATTTCTTGCTTACATTATTGAAAGCAAGATATAGTGTCTAACAGAGGTAAAAAGCTTTCTTTCACTGTGTCATGTACAGTAAAAATTCTCTAAACTGGACATTAAATTTTGCTTAATGTACATGTAGGGTGAAATTCATGCAAAAAGCTACTCTAGAAGCTTTCTGCATGACTTTCACCCAGCATTAAGCAGTCACTTGCTTAAAAGTATCTAAATTCGTCTCTACTAAAATTCCATTTTAGAGAGGTTTTACTGTATACATTTATATCCAATCTATTTTAACCTTTACAATGCTGAACTTTCAAATGGACTATTCCAAAACTCAAACAGGTCAAGCTTATGGAGGCAATTTAGGGATATTTCTAAAGAAAAGTGTAACTAGACAATCAGAGCAGACCCTGATGAGAGGGCTCCTCTAGGAGCCCTCTCATCTGGGTCTACACTGTTTGCAAAGGACATTAGTGACTCGTGTTCGCACTGTAAGGGTTTAAACATTTTAAAACTTCTACTTATTAACCTTTTACCTGATAGAGATCATGATCATGGCCTATTCTGTTTGCTTATGAAATTATATAGATATGATCCTAAAGTTTCAGCCATGGTAAACATTCAAAATAAAATTCCTTGCTAACATATTTCATTATACATGTATATTCAAAACATATTTTCTTTCAACATAAAACTCGACATCAAACTCACCTTAACTCTGAAGAAAGTGGATCCAAACAATGGCCACTGGGATAGCACCTCTGTAAAATAATGACAACAACTTTCAAAATAATTGTTTACTTCATTGGTCAAATTCTTCCATATATTTCAAGACCCGATCAGAGTGGTAACTGTTTACCTCGTACAAACACTTTTTTACATCTATCCTCTGATCAGGGTCTGCTCTGTTTGCTTATAGAATTGTATAGATCTGGTTCAAAAGTTCTACTAAAATTTTCTTGTTCATATTCAATCATAAATATTTAACTAATTAATATTCATACAGTCATTCCTTACATGTACATGTATATTTATGGGGTAAATGGTTTAACCCTTTCCTCCATAAATACACCTTTCTATGCCTCTGTAAAAGTCACTTTATGAAACCATTGTGATAAATAGAGCATTTGCTCCATAGAGCAAAATGCTCTATTTATCACAATGGTTTCAATACTACAAAATTCTAACATTTTTCTTTTCTCTAATAAATGCTTCATTTCGGTAGATTTATTCAAAGAGGTTGGGTTTAAAAATAGCCTATGGAGGAATGGGTTTAACAAAGCAAAGTGCACTCATTTCATACATTTCCAGTTACTCAACACCTTGTCCATTTCAACATTATTTGCAAATGCAGTAAACCCTGTCTTAAATGGCCTTTCATTTATTGAACATAGCAGTCTTAAAAAGCAGGTGGTTGCTTACTTCAGGGCAAAAGTAATGCAGAAAGTTCCTATGAGCTTTCTGCATTACTTTTAACCTGCATTAAGCTACCACCTGCCTTACAGACCTCTTTTTGATGGTCGCTTAAGACAGGTTCTACTGTAACGTCACACTTTTTTTTCCATAGACTGCTCATAAATAGAAGGTATGGGTTCAATGTCACAGGCTTTATTGACTTACCAACAAACTTGGCCATACACTCGGGCGGAGTTCTCTTAATCACATGCCTCATCTCATCATGGACGCGGTTCAGCCAGTGCTGGGCCTTATAGCCAGGTAAAGCTCGGACTATCTCAGGCAGTAGGTGGTCCAAGTGACTCCTGGAACAAGAAATACAGTAAAATCTGTATAAAGCAAGAAGAAGAATTGTTGGTCTATTAACCTTTTCCTTCATGAATACTCATGTGAGAAATAATGAAAATATAAATATTATTTAGCTGAATTTTACAATTGGCATCATGACCACGGGGATTTTTATCATATCATGATCTATATCATATCATAAGCAAAAACAGCAGACCCTGATCAGATGGCTCCTACAAGACCAGGTCCTGCACTGTTTGTCATTCAAAATCCTTAAACAAATTCAAGCCTTTCATTCTGAAATGACTCTATCATTAAATACTGGTAGGCCAATCCACTTTGAACATTCAGCATTCATTTAATGTGTATTGACCTTCAACACTCTTGTATACTGGTGACTCAGTGATAATATTTGCAAATAGTTTGGATCCAGATGAGACCACAAGTAACTCTGAGTCTCATCAGGATCCAAACTGTTTAACACTCTGAAACTGCTTTTTGAAAACAAATGGAAGAAAAATGTACTTATAGAATTGAAGCAGACAACAATATTAGCAGACGATCACTGCTCAGAGTGCAGAAGGTTAAATTACATAACTGTTTAGCCAAAATTTAAGATATGTCTACTTACAGTGTTGGCATGTTCACATGATCAGAAGCTCTGTGTATGAGTGCTGCCAGGAACTGGATGTCCACCTGCAACAGAATATAATAATAATAATAATAATAATGACTTTATTTAACGAGGCTACACATTTAGGTAAACCCAATCTTCCATGTGGGCCTCAATACATAATATATATACATAGAAGAACAAAAGTTTAGAAATTATACACAGCATAGCATTCAAAAATGTGTTAACCCTTTCCTTCATATAAAAGCATTTTCAGGCATATGCAAACAGACTAGACCCAGATCAGACAGCTCCTATAGGAGCCATCTGATCATGGTCTGCTCTGTTTGCTAATGGCTTTTGATAGAGCTGCTTCTTTACTTCTAAAATAGGTTTTCAATATAATTATGTACATACATAATTATATACACACACGTAACAGTATCAGTGGAACCAACATACAGTTAAACCTCACTAAACCGGATGTTAAATTTAGTGTTAATATCGTCTCGGAGACAGGTGGCAGCTTAATGCAGTGTGAAAGTCATGCAAAAAGGTACTAGAGGAGCTTTCTGCATGACTTTCACCCTGCATTAAGCAGCTACCTGCCTAAATGTATCTAAAGTCTTCTCTACTAGAATTCTGGTTTAGAGAGGTTTTACTGTATACATACATGTATATTAAACCTTTACTCCATAAAATTTGAGAGCCTTTCTTATCTAGAGGTATGTCGGAAGTTCATACTCTAAACTACCTCATACTGTTTGCTGAGAGCCTCTCTTATCTAGAGGTATGACTGAAGTTCCTAATCTAACCTACCTCATACTGTTTGAAAAGAGCATCTCTTATCTAGAGGTGTGACTTAAGTTTATACTCTAAACTACTTCATACTGTAAGTTGAGAGTGTCTCTTATCTAGAGGTGTAACTGAAGTTCCTAATCTAACCTACCTCATACTGGTTGCTAAGAGCATCTCTTATCTAGAGGTGTGACTGACGTTCCTACTCTAACCTACCTCATACTGTTTGCTGAGTGTTAATTCCTACTCTAACCTACCTCATACTGTTTGCTGAGAGCACCATCACGGCTCATGACTAGTAGGCCATCCATGTAGTCTGGGATGCACTGAAAATAAATTAAACCTGTATGAATCATACTGAATCAAGCAACTCACAAAAAAATTTCCCATTCCCCGGAGCAAACAAGAGTAGACCCATATCAAATGGCTCCATTTATTTGGCACACAATCACTTTATGAATGAACATGGTAGTTATTTGAAGCAGCTTTTCAAAGTAATGACTAAAATTTCTTACGGAGCTTTCTGCATGTCAGACATTAAAGCTATTACCTGTCTTGATAAAGACACATTTTGACCCCAAGGCCATAATTTATATAACTTTTCTAGAGGACCTGAACATGATGTTCT
Source organism: Azorinus chamasolen (assembly GCA_963576725.1). Classification (NCBI taxonomy): domain Eukaryota; kingdom Metazoa; phylum Mollusca; class Bivalvia; order Cardiida; family Solecurtidae; genus Azorinus; species Azorinus chamasolen. The sequence continues at coordinate 55,963,114 of OY755236.1, read as the reverse complement.
GTGCCAAATATGAAAACTGAGAACCTTCTGGTTTCAGAGGAGAAGATTTTCGAAGTTTTACTACATGTTTCTATTAAAAACAAGGCACCCCTGGGGCGTGGCCAATTTTGACCCCAGGGCCATAATTTATATAACTTATGTAAAGGACCTGAACATGATGCTATGTGCCAAATATGAAAGCTGAGAACCTTCTGGTTTCAGAGGAGAAGATTTTCAAAGTTTTACTATATGTTTCTATTGAAAACAAGGCACCCCTGGGGCGGGGCCAATTTTGACCCCAGGGGCATAATTTATAAAAAATTTGTAGAGGACCTAAAGATGATACTATGTGCCAAAGATGAAAGATGAGAACCCTGTAGATTCAGAGGAGAAGATTTTTAAAGGTTCAAATTGTTGACGACGGACGGCGAACGACGCACGCTGACGGACAACGGGCGATCACAAAAGCTCACCCTGAGCACAAAGTGCTCTGGTGAGCTAAAAAGTGTTAGCCCAGATCAGAGGGCTCCAAGAGGAGCCTTTTGATCAAAGTCTGCAATGATTATCATTTAAAATCCTTTACGGCAAATTTAAGCCTTTCATACTAGACACGTACTGTAGTGGTTCATTCAAATTTAAATATTAAACATTCATTAACGTAAATTGTTTTGAGTGATTCTTTTATAGAAGTGTTACCATAGTAACATGGTTTAGCTTCTATACCTGATAATACATGAGTTCATTGTACAAGAGGTTGTCTGCGGGCTTGAATGGGAAGTACCAGACTGTTCGCTGGAACACGAGGTCATAACCCTTCCTCTGGCGTAACAACTCTGCTGTGACATCCAGTATATACTCCTCAGAACGCAATCGACTGTATATATTGTCCTCTGTGGAAGAGAAAGTGAAGAAATGTATTGGTCTTATATGTACTATTTATCCTATATTACAGCAAAACAATTTTACAAAATGTCAGTAAAAGGAGATGCTTAATCTTAGTGGATAAATTTTGGCAGTTGAATTATATCGTTAAATTCCATTTGACACATACTCGTTCTCAGGAACAGTGTGTACTCTTCTGATTCCACAAGATCCACGATATCCAGCCTGCCACACACATCCTCAATACAGTCGCGCACAACCTGAAACACCCAACATTAACAGATACAGAAAAAGATGATTACACAACACTTTCCCTCAAATTATCACCTTTTGAGACCTTTGGAAACAGAGAAGATCCAGATCAGAAGACTCCTATAGGAGCCATCTGATATGGGTCTGTTTTGCTTGCTTATGGCTCTGATTACCTTCTAGGAGCCCTATGATCTGTGATCTATACTGTTTGCAAATGTCAGTACATTTCTGACTTTGTCTTTTAACACTTTACTCCACGAATATTCATGTAAGTAATAATGACATCATGGATATTAATTAGATTAATTGTTATAATAGCAAATGGATGCAAGAATCTTTGGACATGGCAGAAACTATAAAATCAAATCTATATTATATGTTAAGCAAACAGAGCAGACCCCAATCAGACAGCTCCTATAGGAGCCATCTGATCTTGGTCTACTCTGTCTGCAAAGGCATAGAAAGGTGTATTTATTGAGTAAAGGGTTAATTGTTGGGGTTTTATTTTAAATGTCACTGAATTTAAACCATGAGTATTCATGTAAGAAATAGTGACATCATGAATATTAAATTGGATGAATTTTTACAATAGAACATGAACACGTAAAATTTTGAGCATGACAGAAATTGTAGAATTAGATCTAAATTGTATTTCATTCCATAAGCAAACAGAGCAGACTCTGATCAGACAACTCCTACAGAAGCTGTCTGATCTGGGTCTACTCCTTTTGCAAAGGTGCAAACATGCTTAATTTATTTATTATATTAGTAAAGTGTTAAAAGTTCCAACCTAGTTGAACAACAAAATACATTTTTTATTGTTCATGGAGCATCATTAGGCAAAATTAATTTTACTTTTATCAGATTCAAGACTTTTAACCATTTCCTTTATATAAACACATTTTCACACATTTGCAAACAGAGTAGACCCAGATCAGATGGCTCCTATAGGATCCATCTGATCAGAGTCTGCTCTGTTTGCTTATGGGATTTTATAAATCTGATTTTACAATTTCCACCATTGTGAAAAAAATCCCCTTTCCTTGTTCTATTTCACTGATTCTGTCCACCAATATTGAAGAGGTGATACAATCTTGAATAAATGTTAAACAGGGAAAGAGTTAAAGAATATTGCCTTAATATTTTACTTACAGTACAGGGTTTGATGTGCAACATTCCTTCTCTTTCAGAACCGCAATACAGGAAAGCAAAACGCTTGGATATTCTTCCATTCTGAAAAATAAGAAGTGTCATTGTGAACCATGTAATTGTTTATTTAATGTGTGTTAATTATGAATAGTACTTTATTCAACTCTTGAATTGAAAAATAAAATATTGCCATTGAATAGAATGGAATCAGGTATATAACATGTACTAAAGCAAACTGAACACTCTGATCAGATAGCTCCTACAGGAACTGTCTATTCTGAGACTACTGTTTGCAAAAGCTAAAAAAGTTCAGATGATCAAGTACAGGCTTAACAAAAATGATGAGCTGTTGTGACAGTTGTACTCTACACATAAGAATTATTGGTAGATTCAGCAAGGCAAATATAAAGCTCTATACTATTTTGTACATGTATATTTCAAATCTCACAGTGAATTAAACACTGTCAAACAAACAGACATGGGTGCCACTTTAAGCTGTCTGTTCCTCAATGGCTAAGAAAGATCTCTATTTCTTGACATTCATAATTGTGTTCTCAGAAGAACTTAACAAAATACTTTTGTAACTTTATTCCCATAGTCCCATACCCATATACCCATTATATACAAACTTAGGCAATTAGTGCAGCCCAGATCAAACTGATCCTGAAGGAGCAGTTAGATCAGGGTCTGAACTTAATGTACAACAGATCCTCAATTAATTCTTATTAACCCTTTTAATGCTGCATATTGAAAATGTTTAAATATAGTGTCATTGTCCAATCCAAATGCCCAGGCTGGGATTTGAATCACTGTGGTGATGGATTAAACTTTTGTCAGTCGAAGACCATAACCACTCGGCCACGAAGGCCCCTGCAGGGGGAGTTGTTCCGACAGAGTCTCTAGTCTACTGACAGACAGACAGATGAATAGACAGAGAGACAACCTAACTTCAGTACACCCTGCCCCTAATGATTTTATTGTGGTGATTGGGTGGGCTGTAAGGTGCTAAAACTGAACATACCGTAATTGCTACCAAAGCTGGTGAATTATTTTCAGAGTTATATAAATAGTATAGACTCAGACGGGCCTCCATATCAGAAAAATTTCACTGATCAGGGTATACACTGTTTGTCAGGTTGGAAAATAAAAACAAAACCTCTGTTAACTATTCATGTACAAAGTAACAAGAGTACTGCACGTGGATGCTAATGCTTGTCTGTTCAATTGTAGCCCCTTGTGACGGTGAACAAGTGTGTGAAATTTCATAAGATTTGAATGAATAGTAAAAAGGTTATAGCCAATGTTAACAACAACGATGATGACAACACGGATGCTGGAGTTACAACAACAGCTCATATTTTCCTAACTACATAGACACACTTTTGCAAACACAGTAGACCCAGATCAGATAACCCTTTACTGATTAGGATCTGCCCTGTTTACTAACAGAATGACATAGAGATCTGATTGTACAGCTGTTACCACGGCCAAAACATTTCTTGTTCATATGCCGTTATAGCGAATAAGCTAATAAATATTCATACACACATCAATTCTTACATGAATATTCATTGAGTAAAGGATTAACAAGTGTGTGGTGTTAGCTTTTCGTTTAGATATAATGTGAGTGATTTCACAACATTGCCAGAGCAGTACCATAGACAAGAGGAGTATTCAACCCTTATAACCGCTGAATTTTCATATGGACTATTCGAAAATTCCAATAGGTCAAGCTTACCATGAATATTCAGGACTTTTTAGACCCTGATGAGAGGACTCCTCTAGAAACCCTTTCATCTGAGTCTACATTGTTTGAAAATGAAACTAGTGGCTCGTTTCCCACACTGAAAGCATCAGGTAATATTGGTAACTTATTGTTCCATATTTCTCTGCCAAACCTTATCTCTTTCCCTCATATAAACCCATTTTCACACATTTGCAAACAGAGTAGACCAAGATCAGGGTCTGCTCTGTTTGCTAATGGAATTTTGATAGATCTGTTTCGTTAGTTTTTGAAATGGCTACAATGTTCCACCTTCTGTATTTCATTATTGATTTTTTGAACATGAATATTCATTAGGTATTGAAATATTGAATAAATATAGAACAGGGAAAGGGTTATCTTGCTAGTACCAGCAAAACAGGGATTGGCTGAGATATAGGAGAATTAGCTATGAGAGTGCTCCATTTATCTTTGGCTCCACATTTGCATGTACCCTCTTTCTCCATCTTTTTTCTCTAATTTCAATATCCATTGACTGTCTTGACTAAAATTGACACATAACAAACATAAGCACATGCAGGTCAGGCTATCTCATACAATATCAACTTGCTCATTTATAAACAATTACAAAAACACCTATTCACAAACTAAGAGGAGACACATGCATCCCTATGTTGGTTTAACCCTTTACTCCATAAGTATGCCTTTCTATGCCTTTGCAAACAGAGCAGACCAAGATCAGATGGCTCCTATAGAAGCCGTCTGATCTGGGTCTGCTCTGTTTGCTTACGATATAATGTAGATATGATTCCAAAAATTCATGTTCTATTATAACAATAAATCTAATTAAAGGTTTATAACAATGTACACAAGACATAACTTACTGCTAGGGCACTGATTTCTTCCTTCAATGGCACATTTTTCCTGCCACCATACTTGAATGTTTTGCGCAGGTTTTGCAGACAGATAGCAGCTGCTCCACTGTAAGTTCTCTGTGTGTCAGAGGCTGTTGTCTCCAAGTATTTGAACAGATATGGCCTGAATGTGTCTGAACAGTCACAGTAGGCAGCAACAATGGCAAACAATCTCCAACCCATAATGCAGCTCTTCCTGTGAAGTCAAAGTTTTGTACAGATTGTAATGTTGGATTAAAAACAATCAATTTTGCAGTAATTAACGATTTCCTTGTTGTATATTTATGTCAGAAATTATGACATCATGAATATCTATTGGCTGAATTTTTATAATTTATGGCATATGTTCACGAAAAAGGCAGATCTATCATAATTTCAGAAGTAGACAGAGCAAACCTGTCCTACAGGAGCCATCTGATCTGGGTCTATTCTGTTTGCAAAGGCATGAAAAACTTTTGTATGAAGGAAAGAGTTACTCAAACAACCACTATGACCTTAACCCTTTCCTCCATAAATACGCCTTTCTATACCTCTGAAAAAGTCACTTTTTTAAACCATTGTGATAAATAGAGCATTTACTCTAAGGAGCAAATGCTCTATTTATCACAATGGTTTCTAAACTGCATAATTCTAAAAATGTTCCTTTTCCCTAGTAAATGCTCCTTTTCAGTAGATTTATTCAGAGAGGTTGAGTTTAAAAACAGCATATGGAGGAATGGGTTAATTGAAAAAGTGCAATAGCCCTTATTTCTGTAAATGTTGGTATGGTAAAGGGGCCCCTCAGTAATTCTCTAATCATAAATCAAAGGTATAGCTCAAGTGAAGCTGAAGCTGAACCCGAAACATTCTCATTCTAGAATATCATCAAACATGTCTTGAAAAAGAGACTTAATTATTACTAGTATTATACATTGTACATTGTTATAATAATTATCATTATTACTATCATCACTGGTTCTCAGCATCAAGGAACTAAATAAACATTCTTTCAATGCTGAATTTGCAGAATGGAATAGCCCATGAGTGATTAACTGGCGATTCCAAACAGTAAGAAATACTTAAAATTGATAGATGATTTTATATGACAAACAGTGTAGACCCTGATCAGAGGGCTCCTCTAGGATCTCCTCTGATCTGGGTCTACACTGTTTGAAAATGCCAGTACATGTACATCAAAAGTTTAAGAATATTCGTGAGACATTCAGTCTGTGCAACCAAGTATGGCATTTGTGTTGATACTTCAGGGACTGTTTCAACAGGGACAAGCTCTATATACATGTGAAGGATGAAGGACTGAGGTTGACTCACGGTTTCATGCTCCTGTTGTTGGTGGTCTGTTTACATAGCTGGCAGTAGACCTCATCCCTGACCTCCGGGTACTTATGGCAAGTCTGTAACATAATTAAGATTATCTGTACTATATTTAAACCTGTGTCCCACGTGAATGTTTATGCATGAAACTGATCCATTCATGAATATTCATTAACTTAATTTATATAATGTAAAATGTTCAAAGGAATTTATGGCTTAGGCATTAAAATGTGTATGTATGGAGTAAAGGGTTAAACATACCCATAGACAACAGAACTGATATGCACCACAATGTCCACCAGTTTCTGTAACCTTTTCCCTCATACAAACACTTCTTCATACCTTTGCAAAGTAAACCTAGATCAGACAGTCCATTTCACTGATAAATTTACACAAAAACTTGTGCTTGGACATAGTTACGCCAAGGTTAGTAAAACCCTAAATCGTAACCTAAGCAAAAACTTCTTCATTCGTATACTTATGCAAGAGTAATTTTGTAAGTCAAACGGTACCCTGATGAGACCCAAACTAAGAGGCCAACAAGTATGACATCTCATCTAGATCCAAACTGTTTCCACACGTATTTACTACAGTCGAACTTCGATATCTCGAACTCGGATAACTTGAACTTCGGGATAAGTCGAACAAAAAGTTCAGTCCTTCCAAAACTTACCATACAGATCTGCTCTAAAATGTATCGCTACAGATATCTAGAAACATGTGTGACAGCTTAACACAGGTCTAAAGTAATGCTGAAAGCTCCTACAGGAGCTTTCAGCATTACTTTAGACATGTATTAAGCTGTGGTCCTGAGAAATTGTTCAGGTTAGATATCGGATGACTCGAACTTCTGTTATCTCGAACTAATTTGTATGGTCCCTTGAAGTTCGAGTTATCGAAGTTCAACTGTACTTCATTTATAATTTCTGAGTGTTCCAAGAAAACACCTAACATACCCGCAGAAGTTTCAACGCAACATCTATCTCTGTCTGGTTGGTGCCCATTGGGTAGTCTCCCATGAACTTCATTATACCTGAAATACATGTGAAGTAAAGATTACAGAAAGGACCTAAAGACATCAGGACCAGAATTTGTTTGGGTTTGATTCCTCATTAACCTCTTTGTATGATTGATCTAAACGAGTGTTCACTTATTCTAAAATTATGGAGGTCGTTAGTAAGTGATTTCTACATAAGTGATATGCATTTCAGTCTTTACAAATAGAGTAGACCAATATCAGACAGCTCCTATAGGAACTGTCTGATCAGGGTCTGCTCTGTTTTCTTATGACATTTATAAACATTTCTGTCAATGCAAAATTCTCTCTTATGAATTCATATTGTACTATAAAAAACAAACAATGAATATTCATGGTTTCATAAATACATTCATAACCACTAATTAGTGAAAAGGTTAATTTTTCCAGTAAATCAGTACTTACACTGGAAGCACTCCACAGCCATTTTATTCAGCTCTGCCGTATCCACTTTCAGAAGTGCAGTCTGGATTGGAGACTGAAAAAAAAAACACAATAAGATTATCAACTGTATGTCAAACAGCTAATCATTCTAAAAGTTCTTGTTTGCTGTACACGTTTTAGTGAATTTGGAAATAAACATGATTCTAATATAACAGTGAAGTTACTACCCTATCAAGACTTAAGTTAACCCTTTCCTTCATAGGCTATTTTCCAAACCTCTTTGAATGAATCTACCCAAAAGGAGCAGTTACTACAGAAAAGGAAACATTTTGAATTTTGTAGTTTGAAACCATTGTGATATATAAAGCATTTGCTCCTATAGGAGCAAATGCTCTATTTATCACAATGGTTTCAAGAAGTGGTTAATACTGAGGCGTAGAAAGGTGTATTTATGAAGGAAAGGGTTAACCCTTTCCCTATTGAATATTCATGTAAGAAATAATGACATGATGAATATCTATTAGCTGAATTTTTATCATGGCATAATTATGTACACAGGAATAATTGGTACTGATAGAAACTATAGAGTCAGATATATTATAATCTCATAACCAAACAGGACAGACTAATCGGACAGCTCATACAGGAGCATCTGATCTGGGTCTACTATGTTTGCGAAGGCGTGAAAAAGCCTATGCTTGAGGGAAAGCCTGTGTAAAAATCACCTATTGAAACCATTGTGATAAATAGAGCATTTGCTCCTATAGGAGCAAATGCTCAATCTATCACAATGTTTTCAAACTACAAAATTCTAAAATTGTCCTTTTCTCTAGTTTATGCTCCTTTTCTGTAGATTTATTCAAAGCCGTTGTATCTAAAAATAACCTATGAGGGAATGGGTTTAAGACTAATTTAATTCTTTTAACATTCCAGTGCAGACGAGACCCCAAGTACTGTATGACACTAGAATTGTATGTTTGTTGAGACATGGAAGAAGAATGGAATTGCTTGGAGCACATTATGTAGAGGCATATGTTTTTGCAACGGTATTTATATGGAGTAAAGAGTTAAATGAATTCACATGAAACTTGAATATAGGACCTTTACCTGAATAGGATTGTGCAACACTGTGGTTTAACCCTTTTTTATCTGATAGATAAGCCTAATACTGCCTTTGCAAACAGAGTAGACCCAGATCAGACCGTCTGATCTGTGTCTGCTCTTTTTGTTTATATGGAATAATATAGTTCTGACTCTACAATTTCTGCCATGGCCAATCATTTGTGTTCATATGCCATTACAAAATTTCATCTAATTAATACTTATAATATCATCATTTCTTACATGAGTATTCAGTAGGTAAAGGATTAACCATCAATAACCAAATACAGCAAGATAATGTGTACAATATACTACAAATCTTTGATGTTCCAAGAAGCAGTGCACATGAGAAATAGAGGGTCTTACATGAATGCATCTTTATTAAAATCTTTATTTCCTGACAGAGATGCCTTTTCAAACCTTGCAAACAGAGAAGACCCAGATCAGATGACCCCTGTAGGAGCCATCTGATCAGGGCCTGCTCTGTTTTCTTATAGAATATGTAGATCTGATTCTACATTTTCTATCATGACAAAAACATTCCTTTGTTCAGTGGCCATTAGAAAAAATCAGTCAATGTATATTCATTAAATGATGAGTATAAATATTTATGTGGTTAAGTTAGTTAAATCCTTGACAACTGTCCTATTCTTAATGAATGAGATTACTGAAAGTGATAAGAAAGAAATATGAATGTGAGATTGTGCGTATCACACACAACACCACACGATTACTGCAACACTGATTTTTTGTATCCCTGGAATATGCAGTCACTGAAAATGTGATGAAGCATCATATATGGACATCAGAATGAAAATAGACCAGAGATGTGTGTAAATAAATATCCCTGGGCAGCTGGCCTATACTTTTGAACCTTGAAGTAAGATGAAGATTCATGAGATAAGTAAGCACACAAAATATGAAATCTATATCTTAAATAGACCTTGAACTGTGACCTTTACAATAAACATATCTCCTCTCAAATGTTGGAAATGTATGAAACTATGTCTCTATCTATCATGGTCAAGGTTAAATTTTAGGAATTCGACCTTAGACCATGAAGCATGGTTGCTCTGGAAAGAAGCATACTCGTGAGATGAGGATGCCAAGTATGAAGTCTATATCCTTAATACATGTAGTTCAAAGTTAAAATTATTGTTTCAAAATTTGACCTTTAACCATCATCTTTGACCTTGACCATTCACCTACTGACCTCAAAATACTTAGGGCCATCATGACCAACATCCCTATTGAGAATGAGGACTAAGTGAAAAGCTTGATGAGTAATTGATTGAACCATTGACCTAAATATCTGACCTTGACTTTTCACCTACTGATCTCAAAATCAATAGCAATCATCTACCTATTATAAACAACCACTTTATCACAAAATTATGAGGACTGCAAATAAAAAGGTCAATAAGTTATTGGTAGGAAACCATATGGACTAGTTAGACCTTTGACCCTGAAGTCTGACATCCACTTTTCATCTGCATCTACTAACTACAAACACCAGGCGCATCTACTTATCATGACCAACCTCCCTACAAAGTATGAGAACTTTAAGTAAAAAGGTCAATGAGTTACTGATTGGAAACCATTTGGTCTAAAGATGGACTGACCAACATATGCCAAACAAAAGAAGGCATAGGAAAACCTGGAAAAGCACTGTGAAGCAGTCATTTAGAGAGAAATGCTGTGCAGAGACATACCAAGCGAATAATTGTCTGAGAAAGAGACCAAAGAATAACATTGAGTTAGGGTTATTACTGCAATTTAACTGGTCTTAAGCACACATAATAACTCTTTGTCAGCTAGGCATTTATCATGTTTCAATGATTATGGTTTTTCCAAAAAACATTTGGAAAAATGTTTTTGAGGACAACAAAGTTGGCAAATGACAATTACTTTCAAATATTTCAAACCCCAAAAAGATACATATTTATAGTATACTTTTAATCCATTTGCTGCCATGCACATTTCATCTGCAAAAATTATCTTATGCTTTACAAAGTTTAGGTTTGAAGATTTAGTTTTCTTAACCTTTTCCCTGTTGAATATTCATGTCAAGAACTAAATGACATCATGAACATTTATTAGCTGAATATTTCATATGTACACAGGGTCTATTGCTATTGGTAGAAACTGTAGAGTGGGATCTATTATAAATTCATTGCAAACAGAGCATCTCCTGAGCAGATGGTGCCAACAGGAGACGTCTGATCTGGGTCTACTCTGTTTGCAAAGGCGTAAAAATGCACTTATATGAGGGAAAGGGTTAAATTTGTTTACAAAAATAAGATCAAAGATCCTTAAGTTATTAGATACTGCCACTTAGCATCTAATCCGGATCCAAACTGTATGCATTAGATGTCAAAGAATCTCCAACAAGACCTTGCTATAATTTCGAAATCTACTCCATAGTTACCTTGGTCCATTTCACCATGTCAGCTTGCTCTTTCCATGTCCAGTCCCCAGAACCTACACGCAAACACAAATACAGATAGACGATGTATAATACTGAAACAAATCAATTACTGTTAACATACAATAAATAACCACTTTACCATTTACTCCAAAGATTCAGTTTTTAATGCCTTTGCAAATAGAGTACACCCAGCTCAGACCGCTCCTACAGCACTCGTCTGATCAGGGTCTACCAAAATTGCTTATGCATTATATAGACCTGATAATGATTCTACATTTTCTGCCATGGTCAAAACTCCTCTTGCTCATATGACATTAAAAACATTAAGCCAATCTAAAATTTCTTCCATGAATATTCATGGAGTAAAGAACTAAGAATTTAAGTTATTAAGTTGTTACTCTTTAAAATGTGTTTTACAAATGTTTCAAAAATTACATAAATCATTTGTTTATATGCTGAAAATAAGTATATAGCAAGACAACCAATCAAATCAAATAAACGCCAAAGAAGAAAAAACGTTCATGTGTTTGATATCGAAGACCAGATGTTATTTGGCAATGTATTAGTATTTATTCAGGTTGAGACGCAAAATTGTCAATGAAAACAGGACACAAATAATTAAGAATTCCTTGGATCACTTTAGTGTCAGCTCTTTGGCAGTCACTGTAAAATATGTACACCAACAATGTGTGTCCACATTAATTTAATAATATATAAAAGTCAAGGACCATCACTCTGGTCAGTCTGGTGCATATATCACAGTAAACGGTTTGTTATTAAACCATGTTGGCCAATATAAAAGGTCTACATTCAGTGAGAAAATGAGGACAATAGCTTAAAAAAACTTAAGTCTTATTCATTAAATTCAAAGAATTTAAAAGTCATAACGTTACAGTGATTGGGAAGATATGTGACTGATTGTTAAATTTGGTTGATATATTCTGTCTTTTAATCCCTTACTTGATAATCCTGCCTTTATATGCCTTTGACAAAAAGTGTAGACCAAGATGACAAAGGTCCTGCAGGAGCTGTCTGATCAGGATCTGCTGTCTGCTTATATGTCTGATCTCTACCATTTGCCATGCATTTAACTCATTTCTTTGCTATTCTTATTGAAGGAATGAAATAAATATTCATAACATGTATGAATATTTATTACGTAAAAGGTGAAAGTTTTGCAAAGATCCAAAGAAACGGTTATTAACCTAGGCACACAAAGTACAACAATGATCCTAAAACTACAATAAGTATGTAAAAGACAAAGTGACAATTACCGACATGTGTCTGCCATGCTCCACTTGTGACACAAAACCACACATACCCTCTCTACCTTAACCCTTTACTCCATAACTACGCCTTTCTACACCTTTGCAAACAGAGTATACCCAGATCAGACAGCTTCTAAAGGAGCCATCTTATTAGGGTCTGCTCTGTTTGCTTATGATATAATTTAGATATGATTATACAGTTTCTGGCGTGACCAAAATTTCAGTGTCTATACTATATGCTATTATAACAATTAATCTTATTCATATTCATGATGTCATTATTTTTACATGAATATTCATGTAGTAAAGGGTTCAGTATTCTGCAAGATAAACATAGGCATATAGTGCAGACCCAGATCAAACTGTTCCTGATGGATCAGTTTTATATGGGTCAGCACTATTTGCCCAAGTTTATCTTGCATCACTTAGAGTAATTCACCATTACCGTTCATGCAAACCACTTCAACTAGACTACATACAATGCAAACTTGTGCCAACAGAATTGAACATACAGATAAGATCTGAACCAAAATAGACATGACATAAATTGTAAACTGTACAACATCAATTTGCAGAAAGAAATGAGACTAAAAAATTGTGAAATGAAAAGATCGATAATTATTTATTATTATATGCAGAGCAATTAATATCTAATAAATGGGGCTCCTTGATGATATCCAGTCATATTAATAAACACTGCAGGATTCAGGTAAAATAAGAACTATGAAATATATGTATTACATGTAATAAACACTGCAGGATTCAGGTAAAACAAGGGCATGTTGTATTGCTATGCAAGACATGAGTCCCCCACCGGACTGAAAAAAACCTCCACACTCCCCACCCCACCCACCCATGGTGTGGTTGACCATGGTATATATACATGACCATCTGAATGGTATTAGTACCTACTTTCATACATTGAATCAGTAAATAAAAAGTTATTGTCCCGACAAGAAAATATGAAAAAGGGGAGTAACTCCAAAAATATTGATGCTAGAGTTATTGCCCTTGTGCATGACACTACATCTCATCACGCTTGTTCCATATGAGAAGTTTCAAATCAATTGAACCAGTACATAAAGAGTTACTAACTGGACAAGAAAATATGAAAAGGGGAATAACTCCAACAATATAGATGCTAGAGTTATGGCCCTTGTGCATGACACTATCCCTCATCATGCGTGTTCCATATGTGAAGTTTCAAATCAATTGAACCAGTAGAGAAAGAGTTATTGTCCGGACAAAAAAATATGAAAAAGGGGAATAACTCCAAAAATATTGATGCTATAATTATGGCCCTTGTGCATGACACTACTCCTGATCATGCTTCTTCAATGTGTGAAGTTATAATGAATTTGGCCTAACTTTGTAGGAGATATTGCCCGGACACGAAGTGTGACAGACGGACTGACAAGAAAATATGAAAAAGGGGAATAACTCCAAAAATATTGATGCTAGAGTTATGGCCCTTGTGTATGACACTACCCCTCATCATGATTGTTCCATATGTGAAGTTTCAAATCAATTGAACCAATAGATAAAGAGTTATTGTCCGGACAAAAAAATATGTAAAAGGGGAATAACTCCAAAAATATTGATGCTAGAGTTATGACCCTTGTGCATGACACTAGCCCTCATCATGCTTCTTCAATGTGTGAAGTTATAATTAATTTGGCTTAACTTTGTAGGAGATATGGCCCGGACAAGAAGCGTGACAGACGGACGGACAGACGGACGGACAGACGGACGGACGGACGGACAGACGGACAGACGGAATCGAGCAAACCTATAGTCCCCCAACCGGTAACCGGTGGGGGACTAATAAGAACTATGAAATATATGTATTACATGTAATAAACACTGCAGGATTCAGGTAAGATAAGAACTATGAAATACATGTACGATATGTATTAAACCAAAACCCCTAATCTTCCCATGAAAGCGATATTGCCTTTATAGAAAATGATAGGAACATTCTAACTGAAGCGACCAAAGCATTGAAACCATTTAAACATCTATATAACTGCCACTCAAATTTAAAGTCTATAGGAAAAGTGGCAGCTTAACCCTTTACTCCATGAATATTCATGTAAGAAATAATGACATCATGAATATTAATTAGATAAAAATTTAAAAATAGTTATAATGAACATGAACACAAGAACATTTGGCCATGACAAAAACTCTAGAATCATATCAATATTATTATCATAAGCAAACATAGCAGACTGATCAGATGGATACTACAGGAGCTGTCTGATCTGGATCTACTCTGTTTGCAAAGGCATTATAGAAAGGGATATTTATGGAGTAACGGGTTAATTATATGCAGGACAATGGTAAGCCAGAAAGTTCTCCAAGCCACTTTATCAGTATAATGTACATTCATCTTGCATTAACAGTTACTCCAAATAAAGACCTTTTAACCCTTTCCTCCATAAATACGCCTTTCTACGCCTTTGTAAAAGTCACTTTTTGAAACCATTGTGATAAATAGAGCATTTGCTCCATAGGAGCAAATGCTCTATTTATCACAATGGTTTCTAAACTACACAATTCTAAAATGTTCCTCTCCTCTACTTAATTAAATGCTCCTTTTCGGTAGATTTATTCAAAGAGGTTGAGTCTAAAAATAGCGAAAATGGAGGAAAGGGTTAATGTATTTGAAAACAGAGTGGACTCAGGGTCAGCTCTATTTACTTATGGAATAATAAAGATAGGATTCTGCAGTTACTGCCACAGTCAAATATTCCTGAGTTCATTTGCCATTATAAAAATTAATGTAATTAATATACATGATATCATTTCTTGAAGTAAACGGTTAACCCATTCCCTCTGTAAAAGTCACATTTTGAAACCATTGGGATTTATCACAAAGCTTTCAGTTCTACATAATTCTAAACTTTTTTTTCTTTTTTCTAGTAAATGCTCCTTTTCAGAAGATTTATTCAAAGAGACAGGGTCTAAAGGCTCATAAAGCCTATGAGGGGATTAGTTAAGCAGCCATTTGATTTAAGTGACATTTATATGTATTCATTTAGTGGCTGCTTTAGAGAAGTTCTACTGTACAAATACATGTAGCATATGCATACAAGTTAGTTAGCAAGGCTATGTTGTTAGTAAAGCTAAGACCGTCACCTCTGCGCCTCCGACTGTCTTCGTATTTCTGGAAGTTTTGTAGCTTTCTTTTCTCAAGGGATTTTACGGTTCCCCGCATTGATCCGTCATTGGTTTTGTTGAGCTCATACCTTCAAGAACAACCAGCATGCTTTGTACAGTCTCAGATCAAAGTCAGGCCTTAACTTATTGCAATCCTATCATAAAACATATGAAGCCAAACCTGCAGTTTTATCTTTGTTTTATCGGATTCTCTTTACCTGAACCTTGAACACTATTACCCTGATCTCACACATCAAATCCCATGCACCATAGAAACATAATTCTAAAACGTTTCAGTAAATCTCAAGAGAAAAAAATCTGTATTATTTAACAGTTAAATCAATCAAAATTATATATGTACATTTCACATGTACAATGTATGTCAATTCTTGTGTTTCAATGGATAAGGGACAGAATTATACAAAAACTTCTACTTGATAAAATCTTAAATGAGAGAATACACATTTGCTGTTTGTTTATTTTGCTTTTGATAATTTTGAAACCAGGCATTCTGACTGAATAATGATGGCTATTTACTAGAAATGAAACTTCCTAAAATGTCACAGTTTATGAATCATGTTGCCTTCAAAACTCAAAATGAAAACAGTGCAATCAACAAGAGGACATAACCAAGTAAAACTGTAAAACTACCAGAGTCCATAAGAAAGAGCAAGGACAGGGTATATTTCACATCACAAAAGATCCACTACTAAGACTGCTAATGCCAATGTGACAATTAACCTTCTGTGAACAGGTGTTGAGCAAGGGATAAAAAACGAGGAGATTTGTGACTTTCTTGAAGTTTTCTCCATTCTTTCAAGCCACCTTGTCGCTGAATACTACAGTAAGAAGGGAACAATATCAGAATATTGCTGCTATTTCATGTTTTGAAAACTGTGTATGGAAAGAAATATGTTTTAAAAGATATTGATAAACCTTTATCAACTATTAACTATTGACAGCCCCTTAAGCCTTTCAACCCTGAATTTTAAGGGTGGAATAGCCCCGTCAGTGTTTAACTGTAGGGTCTACTCATTATGAAAGCTTAAACTTGCTAGATAATTATGAATGACAAATAGTGCAGACCCTGATCAGATCTGGGTCCACACTGTTTGCACATGCCAGTGCATGCTTGTCTAATGCATTTAGAAATATACAGGTCAAGTAAACAGGCTTTGATAAGCATGCTAGAGTTCTAAATTTGTCGAGATGTTTCAGACTTTTATGAGTATAATACATATTTGCAGCTGTAAGCATCCCAAAGTCAGTGTCCAAGCTCATGCTGTTATTCTGTACAGTAAATCCTCGCTAATCCAAACTTTAAATACAGAATTGAGAACTCTTTAATCCTTTACTCCATAGTTTTTTTTTAGATCCAACCACTTTGAATAAATCTACCGAAAAGGAGCATTAACTCGAGAAAAGGATTCTTTTTTAGAATTTTGTAGTTTGAAACCATTGTGATAAATAGAGCATTTGCACCTATAGGAGCAAATGCTCTATTTATCACAATGGTTTCAATAGGTGATTTTTACAGAGGCGTAGAAAGGCGTATTTATGGAGGAACGGGTTAAGCAGATGGCATTTAAAACAGTGTGAAAGTCATGTCCCCAGAGGAGCTTCTGCATGACCTTCACCTTGCATTAAACTGCATCCTTACTTTATCCTTTCACTAATGAACATTTATGCATGAATTAATCACTGCATGAATATTCATTAACTATAAAAGGGAATTATTTACTTAGACAAAAAATGTTTGTCAGATTTATATTACATGTATTTCAAAAACAAACAGAACATCCTGATCAGACTGCTCTCGCAAAGGCATTACAATGCCTGTACATGTATATGAAAGATACACTTAAAGACAGACAATATAGTATTTGGATTAGGAAGGTTTCACTGTATATAATTCATGATAATGTTATAACTGTAATAATATTCTGCAATAAATTGTATATAGGTTTGAATGTAAAACATTTGTGTAACAAATTTACATAATGAAAAAGTCAAGCAAGGAAAGAGGTCAAGCTCTGCCTTAAAACTCATTTTTGAGATAAAATATTAAGAAACTCATTAAGAAACTCAAAAAGAGAGATAAGAGAGCTATTGTAGGAAAAATCAGATCAGGGTTTGTGATAGTTGCAATTTGACATAGCTGTGCTATAGACTGTTTTGTTTTTGCAGCACCTAATATTAACCTAAACTCAAACAAACAAAAACAATCTGACATAATTTTGACTAAAAATGTATCCTTTTAGAAAAATGGTAGCTCGTGTTAACCCTTTTCAATGCTATATATTCATATAAGAAATAATGGCATCATGAATATTTATTAGCTGAATTTTAAAATGGCAAATATACATAGACCAGAAGCATTAGAGTCAAGTCTTCAATAAATTCATATGCAAACAGAGCAGACCCTGATCAGATGGCTCTAATTGGAGCTGTCAGGTCAGTGTCTACCCTGTTTGCATAGATATGAAAAAGTGTGCATTTGAGAGGAAGGGTTAAAAGATTCCATTTTGATAATGCTGCTTTCAGAGGCCTGATTTAAAAAATGTTAAAGCCAAAAATTTTGCTTAACCTTATTTCTTGCTATTCTTTTCTGTTGTATACAACACTATTTGGTCAGTAAGAACAATATAACAGTAACATTGTTAAGGCATAAACATAAACAGCATGCTACACTGCTGGCAATACATTGAAGAAGCATGCTAAAGTACTGGGTCGCAGCTGTCCACAAACTCTACCTTTCTTTCTCATTATCTCTTTTCTGCAACAGCACACAATCATTTTTATAGAGTAAAATCATCTGAATGGAGACAGGTTACACACTGGTACAATCCAGTCTAGTGTACAAATTTCATATACATGTACTTTATTTACTCTAAATATTTGGACATCCAATCTTCCATCTCCATCAATTTGTCAATTTAAATAATTCAATTTGGCACCATTTTTATAACTTCAAATTCGACTGACATAATAGCAAATAGTGCAGATGGAAGGAACAGTTTGACTTGTGTCTACACTATTTGCCTTAACCCATTCCCTCATAAGCTATTTTTAGATCCTACCTCTTTGGATAAATCTACCAAAAAGGAACATTAATTTTAGGGAAGAAAAGGAAAATGTTAGAATTGTGTAGTTTTTAAACCATTGTGATAAATACAGCATTTGCTCCTTAGGAGCAAATGTTCTATTTATCACAATGGTTTCAGAATGATATTTTTACAGAGCCGTCAAAAGGTGTCAATATGAGGGAATGGGTTAATTTGTATGTCCGAATACTTAGCTCATTAAATTTGTCATCAAACAATATTAAGATTTAATTCCTTACATAGCAGATCTTTAGGTTTCAAATTGTCATAGCTTCAATCTTTTACCAATATATATATTACAGCCATAAAACGTCAACTCCCTATGAAGGAATTTCGCCCACAGAGGGTAGTCCTAGGACGGTAATTAAGATCCTTTTTTAAAAATACTGTTTGCTAATTATGTCAAATCATAAACACTTGTTTTACCAAAATGACATTAAAAATGACTGATAACCAGCAATTACTTATGTGAACTAAACATTAAAGTGTTTGTATGAAAAAAAAAATGTCTTTAGACACAGTAGACTATGGATAATCAATGACTCTACTACTAACTTATTGCATTTAGATATATATAACTTACTTCTCAACACTCTCCCTGAAGTGGAGGAGAGCAAATTCCATCATTGAGAACTTGCCATCGGGTACGACTGTGCCCAAACTAGTATCACTACGGTTGTCTGGTGGCGGCAACGCCTCACGTAAAACAGCATCCCTGGTCTCACGAGAATTATCCTACAACACAATGAGGTAAAGTAGTATATAGTTCTTTTAAACCTTTACCACAGCCATTTATAACCGATACACTGCATTAACCCTTCCCTCATGAATATTAACCCATTACCTCATAGGCTATTTTTAGATACAATCTCTTTGAATAAATCTACCGAAAAGGAGCATTAACTAGAGGAAAGTAAAATTTTAGAATTGTGTAGTTTGAAACCATTGTGATAAATAGAGCATTTGCTCCCATAGGAGCAAATGCTCTATTTATCATAATGGTTTCACAAAGTGACTTTTATAGGAGTCATCAAAAGTTGTCAATATGAGGGAATGGGATAAGGTAGTAAAATAATGACATAATCAATATTTATTTGCTTAATTTTCATAATGGCATCAAAGCACAAGATTTCTTTTTTTGTGACAGCAGAAACAGATACTGTAGAATCAGAAACTATATGATTCCATAAAAGTAAATGGAGCAGACCCTGATCAGACGGCTCCTACAGGAGTCATCTGATCTAGGTCTACTCTGTTTGCAAAGGCATCTTTATAAAGTGAAGGATTAAAACTGGAAGCATCAATGATTCCATGTAATTAACTAATTATTCTTTAATTCATAAACCAATATCAAAACTTGACATCAGAATCTTATTTTGATTTTCAATGAAAAGAAAGCTATTGCACATTTCATGTCTTGTTGATCTACCTTGCTGGTGTTGTGTGATTTATGTATAACTCTCTGGACAGTAGTTTCCGAAATATGGCCATGAGGTTGGGGCTGCTGTTGTGTTTGCTGAAAATAAACAAAATTATCTGAATAAACATTTGGTATTACAACGTCTAAAAACATAAAATGATGTGAGTTCTAAAATTTATTGACTGTTTAAAACAAAGACATGAAAAATGCTGCAGTTGAAAGCACTTGATCAAACAGTTTTATATATACAGTAGAACCCCTCTAATGCAACCACTTAATGAATAAACATGGAAGTCTTTATAAGCAGGTGGTTGCTTAATGCAGGACAAAAGTAATACAGAAAGCTCCTCTAGGAGCTTTCTGTATTACTTTTGTCCTGCATTAAGCTACCACCTTCCTCTACCACCCAGAATTATACCTCTTTTAGGTGGTCGCATTAGAGGGGTTTTACTGTAATTACACTCTAGTCTACAACATAACAATGTAGGTGTAGGTTTACTACTTGCACACTCTGCACTAGAGCTGATTTTGTGATCATTTGGATCTGAGAAGAGATAAGTTGGCAACTCATTAAAACCATTTGCAGGAACTAATAATCAAGATTTGTGACAGATAGCATCTACACTTTACCTCATCAAGATGCCTTTTAGCCCCATTCCAAATGGAGTTCACCCAGATCAGACATCCGCTATAAGGGCTATCTGATCAGGGTCTACTCTGCTTGCTTATGAAATAATGTAGATCTGATTCTACAGTTACTGTCATGGCCAAGCATTCCTGTTTTCACACACCATAATGAACCCATTCCCTCACAGACTACTTTTAGACCCAAAATCTATTGAAAAGGAGCATTTACAAGAGAAAAGGAATTATGTTTTAAGAATTTTGCAATTATGGAGCAAATGCTCCATTATTTATCACAATGGTTTCAAAAACTGACTTTTACAGAGGCGTCAAAAGGCGTCAATATGAGGGAATGGGTTTTACATAATATTCATGATGACATTACATAAATATTCATCTGGTAAAGAGTTAAACAAACAAATATATGTTTTAATCATTATTGATTTCTTCAATGCTAGAATTGTGAGTTACTATTGCACATAAAACAATCTATATCCTTTTTGTGACTGTCGAAGCTTCACTTTCAAAGAGGTAAAAACTTTCATTGAATTTTCAATGCATCTTACACCTACCCTCAAACTGGGTGTTCTCTCCACCAGATCTCGTTTTGTGACATCCACCTCGTGACGTGCCAGAGGACGAACATACTCCGCCGGGAAGTAACCAACAACACCACTACTGATGCCATATAACCAGCCTGTAAATAGGATACATTACATTAAGACTTTCCCTAGTCTATGTTTATTACAAATTCCAGTACCTACTGATTATTCATGGAAAACATAATGAATTATGGAAGGTGGAACATTGTAGACATTTTAGAAAGTAAAGAAACAGATCAAATTATTTTAGCAAACAGGAGCCGTCTGATCTGGGTCTACTCTGTTTGCAAATGTGTGAAAACACGTTTATATGAGGGAAAGGGTTAATACTTTAATTTTTGCAAAGTGTGAAATAACCTTTTTATCTACTAAAGGATTAAAACACATTGCCAAAGCAACTTTTAGAGTGATAAAACACTATTAACTGAATCTGATTCAAGAACAAATCTAAATGTATTTATCATTTAAATACATAAAAAATATAAAAGACAACAAATAAGGTCATATGTATTTGTACAAAGAATCTACATGTACATGTTATATATACAAAAGCAAAAAGACATGAAAAATTAATATACAAGAACATCACTTTAGATTCTGTTGACAATCTGTGTCTAATATTATATAACTTTTATAGAATATGCATATTTTTGTTCTTTACAATGATGCTCCCTGAAATGAGAGGAATAGATGAACAAATATTGAGTTGAGGGCAAGACGATAGTTATTACATTATTGAAACTTTATAAGCATTTCAAATAATTGTTTTCCTAACATTTCTTCTGTTGATTTTTCTTTCAATTCTCCTGTAGGAGCCATCTGATCTCGGTCTTTTCTGTTTGCAAAGGCCTATTTATGGAGTAAAGAGTTACAATAGATTTTAATGTACAACCTATATATTAATTGAATAATTCTTAGCTATATTCCAGGTAAAATATCAAAACTACCAACTAGTTAAGAAAGAACTTCTTCTCTTCTGAATGCACATTTAGAACAGATTTATCTGCTACATGTATTAATGCATCAAATCAAACTATGGCCATGTTAGTTTCACTAGCAATACAAACAGACTACTACAATTAACATTCCGCTAACGCTTTACTCCATCAATATTCATGACAGCCTACATCCATTTTGAACATTAATTAACCCATTCCCGCATATTGACACCTTTTGACGCTTTGTGAAACAATTGTGATAAATAGAGCATTTGCTCCACAGGAGCAAATGCTCTATTTATCACAATGGTTTCAAAACTATACACAATTCTGAAAATTTCCTTTTCTCTTGTTAATGCTCCTTTTTGGTAGATTTAATGAAAGAAGTTACGGTAGGTCTAAAAAGTAAAAATAGCCTAAGTGGGAATGGGTGTACTAATTAGTTTATGTTATGATAAAAAAACAAGTGACAACATAGCTGTGCGAAATAGTATAGATTCAGATTTATGATTTTCTATAAGAAAACAAAGCAGACACTGATCAGACAGCTCTTACATGAGACATCTGACCTGGGTCTGCTCTGTTTGCTAAAGTGTCAAAAGGCATCTCTATGGAGTAAAAGAAGGATATTTCCATCACTGCTGATGGAAACATAGCTACATGTATGGCAAATAAGAGTGAATAAGACATACATGTATATATTCAGATCTAAGGTATTCTACATGCATACAGAGTAGATGCTGATCAGACAGCTCCTACAGAATCCATCTGAGCTGGGTCAGCTCTGTTTGCAAAGGTGTCAAAATGTGGTTCTATGGAGTAAAGGTCTAAAAGATATTTTCATTCATCACTGCTGATACTTGTAACACTCTAGTCACTGGTTCCCACATAATATTATAACATCCATGGATTAGACCAAGAGTAAATTTGTTTGATTTCGTGTTATCCCATTCCCTCATATTGATGACTTTTGATGACTCTGTAAAAATCACTTTGTGAAACCATTGTGATAGATAGAGCATTTGCTCCATAGGAGCAAAATTAATGCTCTATTTATCACAATGATTTCAAAACTACACAATTTTAAAAATGTTCCTTTTCTCTAGTTAAAGCTCCTTTTCGGTAGATTCATTCAAAGAGGTTGGGTCTAAAAATAGCCTATGAGGTAATGGGTTAAGAAGCAGGATGAGATTATCAAACAGTTTGCTCCAAACAAAGAGATTGTATTTCATCATTCAAACCATTTATCCATTCACTCATATGCTATTTTTAGATCCAAACTTTTTGAATAAATCTACCGAAAATGAGCATTAATTAGAGAAAAGGATTTTTTTTAGATTTGTATAGTTTTGAAACCATTATGACAATGGTTTCAAAAAGTGACTTTTACAGAGGCGTCGAAAGGAGTCAATATGTGGGAATGGGTTAATTAGCTACTTACTTCAACCCTTTCCTTCATACAAATGTCTTTTCATGCCTTTGCCAACAGAGAAGACCCAGATCAGATGAGTCCTGCAGGAGCCATCTGATTGGGTTTTGTTCTGTTTGCTTGTGAAATTATAATAGATCTGACTACAGATTATACTAATACATGTACCAACTATGCATGTACATGGTTGTATACAGATGCCATTGTAAAAATTCAGCTTATAAATATTCATGATGTCATTATTTCTTACATGAATATTATTTAACCTTTTCCCTGTTCTATGTTTATTCCAAATTTCAATACCTACTGAAAGTTTTAATGAAATATGGAAGGTTGAACATTGTAGATATTCAGAAACAGATCTATCAAACTCCATTAGCAAACAGAGCAGACCCTGATCAGATGACTTCTATAGAAACCATCTGATATGGGTCTACTCTGTTTGCAGATGCATGAAAAGCTGTTTATATGAAGGAAAGGGTTAACAAGGAAAGGGTTAAGTTTCAAACACCTAACTAAATCCTTACTGAGGCTGATTATATAAAGCCTATCATTTTGACACATAATCTAATTGACAAGGGTAAATCTAAATGCTCCCCAATTTCAGTGGAGACAAAAAAAGTATTTTTTTTACAAAATGTAAAATCAAAGGGAAATTATTTCAAAGTTATGCTCCATTCAGCCATTGCAAGACACAGTTACGGGTACAAACATTTGTTCTTGGCATTTTAACCCGTTACCTCATAGGCTATTTTTAGATACAACCTCTTTGAATAAATCTTCCGAAAAGGAGCATTAACTACAGAAAAGGAGAGTTTTAGAATTTTGTAGTTTGAAACCATTGTGATAAATAGAGCATTTGCTCCTATGGGAGCAAATGCTCTATTTATCACAATGGTTTCACAAAGTGACTTTTACAGAGTCGTCAATATGAGGGAATGGGTTAAAATATTCATTCCAAAAGCCTGGAGGCTGTCATTCATGACCAGGCAGGAAACACAACCCAATGATTCCAAAACAGTAAGATCCCTCTAAACCCAAATTTTAGCAAAGAAAAATTTAGACCTTTTTAGGCAGATGGCTGCTTAATGCAGGATGAAAGTCAAGCTGCTTAGCTTTCTGTATGACTTTCATCCTGCATGAAGCTGCCACCTGTCTTACAGACCAGAACTGATACAAATCTGAACATCCAGTTTAGAGGGGTTTTATTTAAGAAATAACCATGAATGCCATTAAATGCAGGTTTCTACTTAATGCTTATCAAAGCTAACATGGAGCTTTGTGCATAATTTTCATCCTGCATTAATTAGACTATCTCCTGCCTTAAATCCCAGTAATACACCTCTTTTGAGTGGTCATTGTAGAGAGTTTTAAACCACTCCCCAGAAAAATTTCATTGGTGAGTTATATCAAGTATGAAGAGTGTTTTGGTGAAGGGTACAGGCTAAACTGTGAATTCTGAGATTGTCTATTAAGGCACACATACAGTACAAATTCACAAGGCACACATACAGTACAAGTTCACAAGGCACACATACAGTACAAGTTCACAAGGCACACATACAGTACAAATTCACAAGGCACACATACAGTACAAGTTCACAAGGCACACATACAGTACAAGTTCACAAGGCACACATACAGTACAAGTTCACAAGGCACACATACAGTACAAGTTCACAAGGCACACATACAGTACAAGTTCACAAGGCACACATACAGTACAAGTTCACAAGGCACACATACAGTACAAGTTCACAAGGCACACATACAGTACAAGTTCACAAGGCACACATACAGTACAAGTTCACAAGGCACACATACAGTACAAGTTCACAAGGCACACATACAGTACAAGTTCACAAGGCACACATACAGTACAAGTTCACAAGGCACACATACAGTACAAGTTCACAAGGCACACATACAGTACAAGTTCACAAGGCACACATACAGTACAAATTCACATAACACATCATACAGATTTATTTTAATCATGATATTGCAGCCAAGCCATATCATTGAAAGCTTTACTTAATTTTGTGTATCAGTATTCTTACACCTAAGCCTCCATCCATTACTCTTTGCTGTTATACAGGAGTTATCTGATCTGGATCTTTTCTGTTTGCAAAGGTGTTAAAATGTGTATATATGGAGTAAAGGATTAACCCTTTCTTTCATATAAACACATTTTCACGTGTTTGCAAACAGAGTAGACCCAAATAAAACGGCTCCTATAGGAGCCATTCCATCAGGGTCTGCTCTGTTTGCGAATTGAATTTTATAGATCTGATTTCACAGTTTCCTCCAAGGTAAACAATATCCCTTCTCCATGTTCCATTTTACTGATTCTATCCATGAATATTAATGAGGTGATAAAATTGAGACTAAATGTTGAACAGGGAAAGGGTTAAACCTAGAATTGGCATGTTTGACTAGCTTGGCTTGCACAGGCATGAAATATGTACATGGAAAGTTTATTCACTCTTAACCCTTTACTCCATAAATATGCATTTCTATTCATTTTCAAATAGAGTAGACCCAGATTAGACCGCTCCTGTAGGAGCTGTCTTATCAGAGTCTGCTCTGTTTGTTTATGATACAATTTACATATAGATATCATTGTACTGTTCCTGAAATGGCTAAAACAAAAATTCCTGTTTCCATGTGCTATTATAACAATTAACCTAATCAATATTCAAGAAAGATGTCATAGTTCTTACATGAATATTCAAGTAGTAAAGGGTTAAATAATGCAATGAGATTTAATTAGTATCAATCATTCATTATACTGAGGTATTTCTACATTAAGTTTTTAAATGTAAAACAAAACAAAATCAGAACAGCAGTTCAAGAAGCATTTTCACTTCTAGCTCTAAGTGGATTACACACTACAGGAGTGGACTAGCTATGAGGTATGGGACATTGAAACACATAAACAATACATACCTTTACGAACATGAGCTTTAAAACACCAATAAAACACTGACAACAGGCTCTTAACACATTCCGTTCTATCAACCCCTTCCTTCATATGAACACCTTTTCACAGCTTTGCAAACAGAGCAGATCCAGATCAGGTGGCCTCCTATAGAAGCCGTCTGTTCAGGGTCTGCTATCCTTGCCTATGAAGTGATATATCTGATTCTAGTTTCTGTCAGAGCCAAAACATGCTGTATTCAATCAACATCTTAAAAATTCAGCTAATAAATATTCATGAATTTATTATATCTTACATAAATATTCATGAGGGAAAGGGTTAAACACCTCTATGAAATCACTAACAAAAGCTTTAAGCCTTTGAATGCTTATATTTCGAAGTGGAATGAACCATCCTTAATTTAGTAGTCAATTTAATCAGAAGGGTAAACGTTGCTGATTTTAATGGCAAAACAAATCAAGATAAGAGGAAACATCTAATCTGGATCTGCACTGTCTGCAATGCCAGATCACTTGTTTCCTGCATTCAAAGACTTAATAAAGCACAGAAAGATGTGAAAAGAAAACATCCTGCTCACAAGCACTTAATGCTGGTGAAATGTTTCTATGTTATATTGAAAAAGTACTAACTTTCTATCTAAATTATTTTTTAAAAGAAGTAACAGTGGAAGAAAGTCAAAAGCCAAGACCATTTAAGCGTCTCTAGATGAAATGCTGAACAGCCCAGTATCACATTGGTTGATCATAAACTTTGAACTGTCAAGTATTGCTCACCCGAGAAAACCAGTCTAGATATAAATATCAAGGTCAATTTCTGAACATGGCATTAATTATTTTTCCCTCATGTGAACACTTTTTACCCTTTGCAAACAGTGTAAACTCAGTTCAGATGGCTACTGTAGGAGCTGTCTGATGAGTTTCTAATCTGTTTGCATTAGAATAAATCTGTTTCTACCAATACCAAAAACACCATATGCCATCATAAAACAAAACAACAGCTGTCCGTGGACAGCACGCTCCACTTTTCTTAGTGCTGGATAGTGTAGTGGAAATCTAAGTCGAAAAAGGGGCATAACTATGGCAAAATTAATTTTAGGGTTACCTGCCATTGTGAAATTGGTTCCCCTTCTGATAGTTAACATGCACACCAAATTTTAACAAAGTATCTTTGATAGTTTCTGAGAAATTGACCTTAACGAAAAGGTTAACCAACGCCAACGCCGACAAGAGGGTCATGACAATAGCTCCACTTTTCGAAAAAGTGGAGCTAAAAAGCAGCAAATAAATAATCATATCATTATTTCTTACATGAATATTCAACAGAGAAAGGGTTAAATGTAAGGTCAAGTAACTCTTCACTCATCTGTCTTAACCTTTATTCCGCTAACCAGGACCAGGCCAGCATTTGCAAACAGTTTGGATCCAGATATGGGCACATTACTCCAAACATAACTGCCAAAACCCTATTATCATTCCTTTCCTGAATATGATATGGATCAGTGCAGAAAATTAAAAGTTAAAGTGTAAGCATGGTATAATACAGCCTTGTGTAAATCAGGGGCATGTAACTCTAGTTGCACCGATAGGCTTTGGGTCAAGAACTTACAAAGCCTAGAACTTATGATCATAAACAAATTGTCCTAAAATACAAGTAGGGTCAGTAAGAAATGACAATCCTCAATTTTTATATATGTCAAAAATGGTATTTTATCAATCAAGGGCATGCAACTCTAGACATAATCATTGGATCTCTCCAATAATTAATCTTGACTGAGATTTTAGGGCCATTCATACAACATGCACGTTTGATAAAGATTGTTTGACATATGTAAACAAACTGCATGTAGACAGATGACAGAGGGATATTCAATGATCTTAAAGGCTCAATTTGAGCATATTGTGTTCAGGTGAGCTGAAAAGTAAATAAGGCTAGAATCCATGTAAGTGAAGCAAAAGAGGAAAACATTCACTCTCAAAAAATAAAAATAAACAACTCCTTGTTGGTAGCAAACTTAATGTACATTATTAAGACCAAGGGCAGCACAATAAGCAAAATACATAAAAACATATTAATTCTAACCATTCTCAACATACTCATTGAACAACAAACTTTGAGTGTAAAAAATACTGTAACACAAACTACCCATAATAAGAGATATTGTTTCCCATTGAATCAAAACCTAATCCACTGACAAAAGTTACCTTCATCTAGGTCTGCATCCATGAGTTTGATGACATCACCACGCTTGAATGACAGCAGAGTGCTCTCCCTTGTAATGTAGTCCTTGACAGCAACAACAAACTTGTTACCCTGAAGGACAAACAGAAGATGCTGTCTGATAAGGATTTCCTCTGTTTGCTCATTGAATAATATCAATCTTATTCTGCAGTTTCTACCTGGGATGAATATGCCCCATTAAGATTTCATCCAATTAATACTTATATCATCATTTAAAGTATTAACCCTTTCTCTCATAGACACACCTTTTGGCGTCTTTGCAAACAGAGTAGACCCAGATCAGACATCTTTAGACGCAATCAAATCAAGGTCTGCTCCGTTTGCTTATAAATAATATAAACATTTAGCTAATTAATATTAATTTCTTCTTTGAATATATTGAGCATTTAAAGTGTCAAGTAAGTTTTTACCCTGTCACTCTCATGTAAGTACTGGTCTAACATGTCCTTCATCTGTCCAGCCCTGTTTGTGTAGAACACATATGGCCGATGTTTGGTACTGATCTGTATGGAAGTCCTTGATGGCATGACAATGTCCACAACATCTTCAAATCTGAAGAAGGAAAAGTACAAAGTTAACCCGTTACTCAATAGATACACCTTTTAACACCTTTGAAAACAGAGCAGACCAAGGTCAGATGGTTCCTGTAGAAGCCATCTGATCAGGTCTGTTCTGTTTGCTATGAAATAATATAGATCTTTGTTCACATGTCACAATGGAAATTATAATACTGGTAATCTAATTAATATACATTGTACACGAAGTCATTATTTCGAGGGGTTTTACTGTAATTAATATTCATACATTTATTTCTCATATGAATATTCATGAGGGAAAGGTTAAGGGGTAAACTTACTTGATATGTTCAACCACCTCCAGGTAGTCTTCTACAAGGTTTTTAACTCTCTGTATCAGGTAAATGCCTGAATGACTCACTCCAACATAGTGTATACCTGACAGATGACCGCTAGACTGAAATAAGCAAAGTATTGGATAGCAATAGGAACAAATAGTCTCACACAATTTAACACTTTATTCTATAAACAAGCCTCTTTATTGCATTGCAAACAATGTAGACCAAGATCAGACAGCTCCTATAAGACATGTCTGATCAGGGTCAGTTCCGTTTGCTTATGTTACAGAAATGACTCTTTACTACTATATGGCAATAAACTTCCTTATTTTACATTCTCATAATAATAATATTACAGTAATTAATATTCATACAAGTTGGAGTCTTATCAAATAAAAAGTTAACTCAATAGAAATATTTCAGTGTGATACATTAACAATGGTGTAAACTACTGTCAAATGTTGTGATTCATATCAATGGCAAATGGTAGGAATTATACCAACAGCAACTGTAATTTATATCAATGGCAAATGGTAGGATTTATATCAATAGCAAATGTAGTTTATATTAATGGCAAAAGGTAGGATTTTTATAACAATAGTAATTTATATCAATGGCAAATGGAATAATTTATATCAATAGCAAATATATAATTTATATCAACAGCAAATGGTAGGATCTATATCAATATAGATGGTTTGATTTATATTAATGGTAAATGGTTGGATTTACATCAATAGCAGAAGTTATGATTTACATTAATGGAAAATGGTAAGCTGTAATGGTAGAGTAAATTGTAATAAATCAGTACAGTTTAACTTACAGCAACAGGGAAGAGCCTGCAGAAGTATGTAGGCCACTCTTTGGCTGTGTCCACTATAATCTTCTTCACCTGGGTCTTGAAGTTGCCTGTCAGGTAATTACCAGCATTGATACCATGACTCTCTGTGAAGTATATATGTTGTTATCATGGGTCAGCAATACTACCATCAAAATGAATAGCTCCGAGTATAAAGGTGGCACCTGACACCTGTGTTCAGTGAATTGATTCTTCAACTCAGAGATTAGGTCAATGGCGTTTCACCCAGGAGTCCCTGGTTTAATTCAAATTAGGGTAGAAATAATTATTGCCATGCTTTGTTGCAGAAAAATGCCCTAGAGGAGCCATTGATCAGGGTCTGCACTGTTTGCTTTTGGCATGATAAAGATCTGACTCCACAGTTTTTGTCAAAGCAAAACATTCCCTTGAAAAGTTTATACTATAAAAATTGAGCTAATAAATATTCATGTTGTCATCTTTCCTTACATGAATACTGAACAGGGAAAGTGTTTAAGCAATTAACAATGTTTGCAGATGAAAATTATTTGGTGCAAAACGAATTAATACTGGGTACCATATGTAAGGAAGACCATTGTTAGAAGGATGGGAACCATTTGGTTTGGGTGTGCAAAAATTAAAAGAACCTTCAGTTACGAATCTGACTTACCAAGCATGCCTCTCATCTTGATGCGATCATCTTTGCTAATGCGTATACAGCCATTGTTGTAGACATCCTGAACCACCTGACAGAAGATGAGGTGAAGGGCGAGAGCATTGTCCAACTTCTCCCCTGGCATAAACACCTAATAAAAAACAATGGCAGGTATTGTCAACACAATCTCATGATGCAATATGTTTCATTCTCAACTTACTTCCATTACAAAAACACTTTAGGTATATTTACACTACTGATTACCAAACTAACGTTTTATTCGTAGTACATACTGGTAAATTAATTATTAACCCCTTGTATGCACTGGAGTCCCTGCTCACAACTACTAAGAGTAGGAAGCTATAGTGGTTTGGCCACATCACAAGACACAACGCAAAACAATCCTACGAGGTACAGTTGAAGTTGTGTGCAGACGAAGGTAACACAAGAGGTGACAAATCAAGGGTGGACATCACTCAGGATTCCCAAACTCCTCGCCCATGCCGCAGACAGACCAGTCTGGAAAAGAATGTCTGCTTCTTTGGCAACCGACTGTCCCTTATGATAAAGCTTTGGCAACTGACTGTCCCCTATGATAAAGCTTTGGCAACTGACTGTCCCCTATGATAAAGCTTTGGTCAAGGCATGAGTAATCTGATCAAGGTTTGCACTGTTTGTCATAAAATCTGGCAAATTATACTCTTTCATTATAAATGGACTTTATTGTTAACTCATTACCTCATAGGCTATTTTTAGATCCAACCACTGTTAATAAATCTACCGAAAAGTAGCATTAACTAGAGAATTTTTTTGTTTAGAATTTTGTTGTTTGAAACCATTGTGATACATAGAGTATTAATTTTGCTCCTATAGGAGCAAATTCTCTATTTATCACAATGGTTTCAACAGGTGACTTTTGCAGAGGCGTCAAAAGGCGTCAATATGAGGAAATGGGTTAAGCAATGATAGACCATTCATGGAAAATTCAGCATTGCAGGCAACAGAGTTAAAGGTCAAACATTCATATCTAACCTCTTTGCGAACATGCAATGTCCATGGCACATTGTGGTAGGTGAGGAAGGTGTCCTTGTTGTATTTGTGTAGCTCTGTCATCACCCTCTCCAGGGAACCGTAGTCTATCAACATGGGCTCAGGGGGTAGATCAGGCTCCTCCTCTGTCTGGGTGGCCTCCACCACTGTTGTCTGGGTGGCGATAGGTATCTTAGGAGGAGGGCTCTTGGGCAATGGAGGTGGAGGAGCTATAAAATATTTCAACTCATTCTTGAAACAGGTCATATAAAACAGAAAAAAATGCATTACCTACTTTCGATTTCTATTAATTCCATGTAAATAAAAACATGATAAGCAAGACATGTTTGTGAAACACTACGCTCCCAACAGGCAATTGATCTATAACTTACACTTTAACCTTGAAGTTTGCCTTTAACCTTGACATGGCACACTCAAAAATGGTAGCATTATGAGATGAGTATATATGTCAAATATAGAGTATGTGTCTCTTAAACAATTAGTTAAAAAATTATGGCCAGAGTTAAATGTTGAGTAACTTAACCCTTCATCTTGAAATTTGATATTGACCTTGAAATGATACCACACAAAAACTGCAGCTTCATACAATGACTATACATGTCAAGTTATGGCAAAAGACAGACCAAACAATAAACAGACTAACAGGCCAAAAACAATATGTCGATCCCAATCAAGTTCTTGATTTGTCCCAAGTATTGGAATGCTTAAGCAATTGTTGTCTATACAAATGTTTCTATCTAAACTTTGTAATCAATGAGTACTCTTAATGATTGAGTCAACCCCACAATCAGTCAAAGACTGCATAATATAATTATACTGTTTATAAACATTTGTAAGAATTAAGACATCAATATGCTTGCATAGATATTTACCTTCTATCCTGGGTGCTGGTGGAGGGCTGGGTGGTTTGGGCAGAGGTTGGCTGCCACCAAGTTTCTGCTCCAACAGCTGTAGTGTTGCCAGATGTACTGTTTCTGCCAACTGTTGCTTCTTCTTGGGTTCTGCCTAAAACACAAAATACAAGATCTTCTTTAAAAAAAAACATTTCAAGGAAAAACATCTGGGTTTTGAAAGCAGGTGGCTTCTTAATACAAAAAGACAGTAATAAATATATCTTCCTACCAGCTGACCTGTCTTTTTTGTTTGTGCTGATTAATTTTCGCTTCTGCCAACTATGGCCTAATGGGATGCCCCGCAGAAAGGGGAGCAAATACACCAACCTGTCTTAACCCTTTCCCTGATGAACATGTATGCATGAATTAAACACATCATGAATATTAATTAACTTAATGCTATACATATGATATTTTCAAGGATTTTATTTTTACTTAGACAAAAACTGTAGGATCAAATCTATATAATTCCATTAGCAAGTATGTGTAGTTTAACCCTTTACTCCATGAACATCAATGTAAGAAATAATGATATCATTAATATTAATAAGATTAGTTGCTAAACTAGCACATGGACACAGGAAGCTTTGGTCATGGCAGTAACTGTAGAATCATATCTATATTGTTATATCAAATGTTATCCATTTTACTCATAAATATTCATGAAAGATTCCAACCATTATGGGCTTTTATTGACTTATTGATTATTAATTAATTATACTATATGCCCAAAAGTACAGAATCAGATCTAATATTTTATAAACACACAGATCAGATCCTGATCAGACAGCTCCTACTGCATGAGTTATCTGATCTGGGTCTACTTTGAACAACTATGTCAAGAGGCATCTATGGAATAAGGAGTTAAAGTTTATGCACCACAACTACAAGTGTGTGTCAATGAATATTTGCTGAGGACCATGACTTGTGATTTAATGGATGTGTTACCAACTTTGAGCTAGGAGATGACTGTTGAGCTCAGTCCGGGCAAAGAGAAAACCCAACACAAGTTGAACTGGTAGTTGAGTGCTTCTGTTACCACAACTTTTACTACTACACCAATAACACTTAAAGGTATGGCAATGGTTTTTTTAGTTAACACCCCCCCCCCACCCCAGATGAACTGAAAGCTATTAGATAGCCAAGTTGGAACCATTTCATAAAAAAATGTAGGCATCTCTTATCTCTAAGAATAATACATGAAAGTCTTCATAAATTTTAATATTTAACCCTTTCAAAACATGAGACACATGTATTGGCATTTGTAAATAGTGTAGACCAGATCAGAGGGCTCGTACAGGAACCCTCTGATCAGGGTCTGCACTGTCTGTCATTCAAAATCCTCTAGTAAGTTAATGTAAGTCTTTCCTACCGAGTGGACTCTATAGTTAAACATTGTTTGGCTATTACACTCTGAAAATTCAGTGTTGAAAGGGTTAAATCTGTCATGCATTTAATATTCAGCCTAAATTGGATTAATTTGTAACTACATGGTTTGTTACAAACCTTGGGTTTGGGAGCCTCCCTGGGAGTCTCAATCTTTTTGACAGCATTCTGGGCATTCATTTGTTCATCCAGCTCTCTTTGTACATTCTCATCTATCTCAAGTCTACCAACATCTCGAGCCCTCTTCTCATTCTTCTCAACAGGAGGTGGCCACACAACACGACCAATGCGAACTGTCCTTGCACGTCCTTTACGATCTCGAAAAGTGAAAGTTCCTTTATCATGGTCAAATGTCTCAGCACCAGGTAGTTGGATAGGCAGTGGAGGAGGAGGGGGTGGTGGAGGTGGGGCTGGGGCCATTCTTGGAGTCTGGTCAGCAAACTGTGGAGGTGGTGTTGTAGTCCTCTCATGTATCACTTGTCTACCCATTGCAGCTGCTACCAGCTGTGGTTCAGATGGTGGAGGTATTAACGGAGGCACTGGAGCTTGGTTGGTGTTTACAGTCTCTGTGTTCTTTTCAAACTTATGCCGAATTCTGTAAACCTTCTTGGCTTGTCCATCAGTTTCAGAGGTTGTGACCTCACCAGTTTCTATGGTTATTGGCACTGGTCTGGCAGTAGTGTTTACTGGCACTGGGGCAGCCATTCTACTCTGCTGGACCTGACTGGAGTAGGTTGGCTGGGTGGAACCGTTAAGGGTGACAGGAAAGAAGGAAGCACCACTGGCACCTACTCCAGAGGCTGAAATACAGGTAGTAATTTATATTAACTCATTGAATGCTGAATATTCAAAGTAGAATGACCCTTTATTCCATAAATACGCCTTTCTATGCCTTTGTAAACAGAGTAGACCAGATCAGACGGCTCCTACACAGATCTGGGCCTGCAGCAAAAGGTGTTAAAGGGAATCTCTATCAGAACAAGGTTTAAGTATGACAACCTGATATGCCTTTATTTCTCATATAGATCTACACACAAAAGGTGTAATCTCTATCTCAAATACAAGTAGTTAAATAAGCTGTAACAAACATTAACTCTTTCCCTAATGAACATTTGTACTTAAATTGATCACTTCATGAATATCCATTAAATAAATTTCATCATGTAAAATCTTCAAGGGAAATATTGGCTTTTAAAAAAACTGTAGGATCAAATCTATATGATTTAGACAAAAAATTGTATGATTACCTCTATATGATTTCATAAGCAAACAGAGGAGACCCTGACCAGACCATTCCTACAGCAGTGTCTGATCACAGTCTACTCTGTTTGCAAAGGCATTAAATGGTGTCTCTATCAGGTAAAGGAATAACTCTTTGCACAATAATGGCACAGTTGTGATCACTTGTAAATAAGTTTGGATCAAGATGAGATGCAGAATAATTCCATGTCCCATCAGAATTATACTGACCTTGTACAGAGCTGTAGCTTGAGCCAGGACTCAGCAGTGACTGTGAGGGCTGCTGTGGTTGCAGCTGTTGTTGCTGCAGGGCAGCTTGTAATGCTTGTTGTTGTTGAAGCAGCTGTTGCAGCTGTTGTTGTTGTAGTGACAATTGCACAGCTGCACTCTGTTGCTGTTGCTGCTGCTGTTGTTGTTGAAGGGCTGCCTGAAGTAAGGCCTGCTGTTGTCTTTGTTGCTGCTGAGCCTGAGCCTGGGCTTGGGCTTGGGCCTGGGCCGAAAATATTAAAAGGATTTATATGATCAAACAAAACTTCATCAGAAGACAGTGTGAAAGAGAACACACACACATTATGTTCGACTGCAAGTGTAGCATTTGCCAGCAGACATGCTTACAAATAGTTTGATGGACATTCCCTCTGTAAACATCACTTTTTGAAACCATTGTGATAAATAGAGCATTTGCTCCATAGGAGCAAATGCTCTATTTATCACAATGGTTTCAGAACTACATAATTCTAAAAGTTTCATTTTCTCTAATTAATGCTCCTTTTCAGTTGATTTATTCAAAGAGGTTGGGTCAAAAAATAGCTTATGAGGTAATGGGTTAAAGTGATATCTCAGTGTCTAATTGCTGTTCAAGTATTGCTAACAGATGTAAGATTTATTGGTGCAGCAAACATCAATGGGACCCACAGTTTCATGATAGAGACTCTTTTGTAGTCAAGTCAGTATGCTAATTATAACTGTTTCAATTCGATATGTAAGGGGTGGGGCTTAATAAGTATAGAACCAAAATAGTAAGATCCTATGTTAGAAAATCAACAAAAAAACTGTTATAAAAATGGACCAAATGATTTGCTGTTGTTTTTTCAATAAAAGAGCATGTTATAACATTTAAATTACACTGATCTCTCTGGCGTTTTTTCGATTTTTCCACACACCCATATACTATTTATAAAAATTGAGTTAATAAATATTTCTGATAAAATTATTTCTCACATGCATACTCATCAGTTAAAGGGTTAATTAAGCAATGGACTGTACAAATAACGGAATCTGTCTATATTGAGTAGCTTTTCATCTCCATGATGTCTTGTAGTACTTACATAGGCCTGCAGCATGGCTGCCTGTTGTTGTTGTGCAGCCATCTGTTGTGGATTAAGTTGTGGTAGTTGTGTGTTGATGCTGCTAGCCGACAGGTTCACAGCTGGTGGTGGAGGTATGAATCCTGCCATGCTGCCATTAAGCTGGGCATTCTGCACAGGGATGTTGATGCCTCCATTCAGCTGCTGTACACCAGATGTCCCAGGCTGAAAAACAACAACATATGCAAGTGTCAATTTACCATTGGCTGCCCTCTTGTCATAGGTATCCTAGGGTTCCTATAAGAAGTTGTATGCTCTGACATACAGCAACATACACTTGGAACAGGTACAAACAAATCCAGATGCAAACTTCAATGCCTTTAATGTTTGCACAACAGTATGTAAACAAAGGAAATGCTTAGGAAGAAAATTTAGGGAAAGAGTTCTCAAAAATTCTAAATAGTCAATGTTAATAAAGGCTATTGCTTCAAATAGGCCGATTTATTACTGGCTAAAATGGTAACGTGTTTATAGTTTAATCGTAAGCCGGTTTCCAGTAGCACCGGTAGCCGGTGTTTCCGTAAATTTCACAACATTGACCCCAGGCCGGAGGCCATGGGGATTGGACCCCAGGCCGGAGTTGGTAGGGATTGGACCCTACCGGAGGTGGCCATGGGGATTGGACCCCAGGCCGGAGTTGGTAGGGATTGGACCCTACCGGAGGTGGCCATGGGGATTGGACCCCAGGCCGGATGTCGGATAGGGATTGGACCCTTCAGGAGAGTATTTGGGGAGTCGCAGCTAGTTCCTTCAAGGAGTTAAAATTTACATCTCTGCGGGTTTTTCGCTGCATTCAGAACCACAACTGCCACACTCTTCATGTTAACGAAGGTCAATTTAGATCTTCATATTTTGTTAATAAAAGGTAAAGATGTAATTGTTGTGGGGTTTTCCATTTTAGCCATCATGTAATAATTGTTTTCTACATTTAAAGGGACTAAAACATCTAGAAAACATAATTATCAATGGTGCTTTGTATAGAAGATATAATTATCAATGGTCTTTCATCCAGAAGGCATAATTATCAATGGCTTTAAGATATAAGTATCTTTGGTATTTCATCTAGATGGCATAATTATCAATGATCTTTCCTCTATCAAGGTCTTAAGACATATTTATCAATGGTGTTGAGAAAAAATTATCAGTGGTCTTTCATCTATATGGCATAATTATCAATGATCTTTCATTTAGAAAACATAATTATCAATAGTCTTTCATTTAGAAAACATAGTAATCAATGGTCTTCCATCTAAAAGACATAATTATCATTGGCATTTCATCTAAAAAGTATAATTATCAAAGGTTTTCATCTAGAAGACATAATGATCAATGCTCTTTCATCTAGAAGGCATAATTATCAATGATCTGTCATCTAGATGACAATAATCAATGGTCTCTCATCCAAGGTTATGACCAGCAAATGGTAACAGTGCTAATGACAGGTTTTTAATAAATTCTTTGTTCTGAAAAACTGCACTGTATTTTTATAAAAAACTAAATCTATGATAAAATAATTATCATTAAATGAAAGAAAATTTTATTTTCTCTTTCAAACATCCAACCACATACTACCCACCCCATCCCTAGTCAATTCCATCATAGTGTATTAATTATTGTAATCATTATTTTTAACCCCCTCCCTCATTAAAATGCTTTTTAAGTCCTATGTAAACAGAGTAGACTTAGATCAGACAGCTCCTAAAGGAGCCATCTAATCAGGGTCTGCTCTGCTTGCTTATGTCATATTATAGATATGACTCAACAGTTTTTGTCAAAGCAAAGTAGTACCCTGAGAATTTCACATAATAACAGTTCAGTTAATAAAGAGTCATGATGCCATTAGTTCTTACATGAATAGTGAACAGATAAAGGGCTAAGTATTTGTATTTACCTGTTGGAAAGTGGGTCCTGGTACCTGTTGGAAAGTAGGTCCTGGTACCCCATCTCCAGCTCCTTTTCCTCCACCCTTCAGACGATTTTCCACTGACCTCACATCTGAAAGTCCGTCGACATGCTCATTCAGAGCATTATTGAACACATCCTCCACCCAGTGAGACCAGTCTGAGTGACCAGTACCTACTGACAGGTTATCTGATGAGCCCGCCAATCTCTCAAGCTCACGGTTTTTCCGCGAAATTCTGTCAGCTACACCAGGTTTGCTGGCCACTTTTGACATGCGTAAATATCGCTGGTTCAGTTTTGTTTGGCTTATGTCCTCACCATTCATATTGTTGTACCGTTTGTTCAAATGTGTCTGTGACAAGTCTGTCCCATTTTCATGAACATCGCCATTTACAAAGCCATTTGCAATCAAGTGTCCATTTGCAATTGGTGGACTAGGCGCTGGCTTGCGTTTTGTATAGCGAAGGTTCAATTTTGTGTTTGAAAGTCCATCCACATTCACTCCCTGAGGTCGCTGGTTCAAAACACTTGTCATGGAGAATTCCACTCCACCCTCTCCCTGCTCCGAGGTACCAGTTTTCTGTTTAATGCTGCGTTGCTCAATCTTTGTTATGTCTATTTTCAGTGGTTCTGGCAATTTACCAACAAGAACCATTTTACGTTCTCTCTCTGGGTGATGAGGCCTGTAACATGTAAAATGGTGAAATATAGATCCAGATCATACTGCTCTACCAATTCCTATCATTCTGCAACTCATTACAATCCCCTGTACGGTGTGATTTTAACCCTTTCTTACACACCTTTTCATGCATCTTCAAACAGAGAAGACACAGATTAGACAGCTTCTATAGGAGCCATCTGATCAGGGCCTACTCTGTTTGCTAATGGAATTTGAAAGATCTGTTTCTTTACTTTCTAAGATGGCTACAGTAATTCCACCTTCCATGTTTCATTATGACTATTTTGTCCATAATATTCAGCAGGTATTGATATTTGAAATAAATACAGAACAGGGAAAGGGTTAAAGAGGAGGTCCCTACAATGATCGCATATTTTCAGTAATATCATAAAACTTGGTATTTGTTATGCTCTACCATTATTATGAAGATTCCCAATTTGAACTTATATCGAAAAATGCCTATGTGATACAAATAAACCGATTTCATCAATAACTGATAATTTTTGTTCTACAACACAATATTATCGGCCTTTTCCGTAAATTCTTCCGCGTTTTGCCGATGATCACCCGATCCCTCCATTGTTTTCGTAACAGTTACGAAACTAAAACTCAACCCGAACAAAACTGAAACATCGGGGAGTAAAACCGGGATCGGCGATATCAAACACATGGAGGTTTTGTCATTCTAAACGGTAATTGGATGGGGCTTTTTGTGATATACTACTTTTCAGCATATAAACAAATGAATTTTGTATGTTTTAATTGTTTATGAAACACGTCAAATGTAGGGACATCCCCTTTAATGAATTGAAGCAAGACTGAGAAATAAGAGGTTTTGATAGATCATTAATAGGCCTAATTAGTACACATTTTATCTACAGTTTTGTATATGTAATGCTTTTAGAATTTTTCCATATACAGTAAAATCCTTCCAAAGTGACCAATAAAAGGGTCTAATTTTGGTTCTTAAAAACAGGTGCTAGCTTAACCCATTCCCTCATATTGACGCCTTTTGATGCCTATGTAAAAGTTACTTTTTGAAACCATTGTGATAAATAGA
Organism: Azorinus chamasolen; assembly: GCA_963576725.1. NCBI lineage: Eukaryota > Metazoa > Mollusca > Bivalvia > Cardiida > Solecurtidae > Azorinus > Azorinus chamasolen. The sequence goes on along the minus strand of OY755236.1, from coordinate 55,922,328 downwards.
GCATTTGCTCCATAGTAAAGGTTTAATGCACTCATTGAACGTTTTCTTCATTTGTTTTATCCAGTATAAGGCTACTACCTGTCTTAGAGAACAACAGTCTTCCTTTTCAGTAGGTGCTGAAAAAGAGATAACTTTTTCATCTTTGGTAAACTTACGTGTCACTATACTGACTCCTCTGAATCATGTGTGGTTCTCTGGAGCGATCAGAGGACACCAGAAAATGTGAGCGACACACTGGGAACCCAGGCGGGACTTCCATCTCACTGATAAGGTCAAGGACATAGTCATATCCCATGAGCTCATAGTAATCCATGTCCTCCTGTAGTAAAACTGTCCAGCCCAGGTTGTTGTCTCGCAAACCTCGAAGGTTCAAAAGATGTTTGGCAAATTCTTCCCCTGATGTCCATGACTCTACATGGCCAATCATTGTAGTATCTGAGAGAAATAAAAACGAAGCAATGAGATGGTATATAAATACTAGCTCTGGGATCAACTATGCTTCAAATTATAGCTTAGTTGAAATTCATCAAACACCAAAGCATACCTGAGAAAGTCTCACACTGCATATATCTTGTAAAACAAGTAGAGATCCAGATGAGATGTGTAAATTAAAACATGTTCAATAATAACTTCTTTATTTCTCCACCAAACTCTATGTTGTGACCACTCTATAGAATCGTCTCTTCATCTTCAACATAAGGTTTAGTGGAGAAATGACGATATTTGTACTTCAGTATGCACATTTATATGTTGCTCTGTAGAGTATAACAACTTCTATGCTATGACAATATTTCCATTTTGTCCTTCTACAAAAAAAAATTAAATTCTAAAATGTGCTGTATAATCATCATTCTGTTATTGAATAGAATAATAGCTTACTGTCAGCAAATCTAACTTCTAGTGCCATGTTGGCCTTCCTCTGTGCAGCCCTCCATTCCAGCAGACAGGGCGGATATATTCGGCTCAACTGGGGCTCGATCACAGCACACTGCAGGGCCTTTAACTGACAAAGCCATTTGTAGCCATCTATGCCGACGTCAGACACATACCTATACAGGAACATAGCATTAGCCATTTTATAGGATTCACTCTATACTCCATGAATATTTATGTAAGCAATAATGAGATCAAGAATATCAATTAGAATAACCTGTATAATGGCATACAACCACAAGAATTTGCCTATAGAATAACATAGCTCTGATTCTGAAGTTTTCGTCACAGCCCGCAATTTCCGTGTTAATGTGTGATTATAAAACTTTATTCCATGAATATTCATATAGTAATAATTTTTTAACATACCAGTAATATACATGGAAGAATGGGTTTAACAATGAAGACATTAGTCAACTGACTGATTCTAACTTACTTAAGCAGATATTTATACAGAGTGCCTGAGGGTGGGAAAGCACTTAAGCAATGCGCTATTAGCTGCCAGGCCCTCTCTGTGGTCTCTACTTTCTGATTCAGCCATGTCTGGTTGGCCAACTGGCAGTAAATCTCATCTCGCAGACCTTCATTCTGCAAACCCTGTAACACAAAAACATTTATGATAAAAACCATTTAAAGCATTTTTCTATAAACTACAAAACCATTTAAAGCATTTTACTATAAACTAGAACTCCCGACCCAACTACCTCCCAAAACAATACAGCACATCCTAATATCTTCATCACAATTACACTTCATGGTCATTACAGCTGTGAAGTTTTTGACTAGCCATTTATGAAATACTGGATTATTCAAGGCAAGATAACTCTGGGAAAATAATCGAACTAGATCATCCTGGGGATATGCACTACACTTCATGGTGATCACAGCCATGAAGGGTTTTGTTTCCAAACCTGACCAGCCATTTTATGCGAAACTGCAGTTTATGCACATATTTAATCATCCCAGGGGACATAACTCAGTGAAAAATAATCAAACCAGATAATCACGTAGATATGCACAACGGCACTTCATAGTTATTACTGCTGTCAAGATTTATTGAAATTTGCTCATCCATTTATGAGAAATTGGATACTATGCCAAAATGTTATCATTCAACGGAACATACGTAACTCTGTGAAATACAGACAAACAAACAGACAGACAGACAGACATACAGACAGACAGACAGACAGACAGACTAAGCATTTACTTGAGAAAAGGAAATTTTTTAAAATTGTGTAGTTTTGAAACCTTTGTGAAACCCTTAGGAGCAAAATGCTCTATTAATCACAATGGTTTCAAAAAGTGACTTTTACAGAGGCGTCAAATGGCATCAATATGAGGGAATGATTTTAATATGAGAATGGTACAATAAAAACATTACCAGTTGTACAATGTAGTCTGCTAGTGCCTTCTCTTTTCTGTTTCCCAGGCTGGTATCGTACATGTACCGCAAAATCTGAAAAGTATGCAATCAAACAAGTTTTTTACAACTGCTTTTCACTAACAGAAATGACATGGGTGCCCCAGTTAAGCTTTCATCAATCAACGTGTGTAAAAATTAATAACATTCCAATATTTATCAGTTGAATTTTGATACAGTAAAACTCCTCTCTCAAGCAACCAGTTAATGAGTAGAGATTTGTGTCTTTAAAAGCAGGTGGTTGCTTAATGCAGGAAGAAAGTAATGACAAAAGCTCCTGCTGGAGCTTTCTGCATAACTCTTGTCCTGCATTATGAATATTCATCAGGTAATTAGTTAACAAAATCACTTCACTGACCAGTTTGAAGACCGACTGGGCTAGACGGATGTTCTGTTCTCCCTGCAGGCTGGTCAAAGGGGCAGAGATAGGCTCAACCTTTACTCCCCACTCAGGATTCTGAAATAAGATAAAAATCATTATCTGTCAGAAATGTACATGTGTTTTGCACCTATATGTTCAGGTTCTACACAGTTTCATCATCAAACTTACAATTCAGTCTTACATACATGTAACACTGAATACCCAGATAAACTAACAGCTTTTGTCTTAACTCTTTACTCCATGAATATGTCTTTCTATGCCTTTGCAAAGCGAGTAGACCCAGATTAGATAGATCCTGCTGGAGCCATCTGAACACGGCCTGTTCTGTTTGCTTATGGAATAATATAGATCTGATTTCGACAATGGTCAAAATTTCCCCTTCTCACAAGCCACAATAAAAATTCAACCTAAAGTTTGAATTAATATTCATAATGTCATTATTTTGTGTATGATTATTCATGAGGGAAGGATTAAAGAGGTAATGAATAATGCTGATATTTACCTATGCATGTGATAAAATGATCCTAGGTAAAAATTGAATATTTCATCCCCTTACCTAATGAATATTTATACAAAAACTAATGATGTCACTAATATTCATTTACTGAATTCTTATAATGGCCAGTGAACAAAGGAATTTTTTGCCATGACAGAAACTGTAGAATCATCTATATTATTTCATAAGCAAACAGAGTAGACTCAGGTCAGATGGCTCCTTCAGTCGTTAAAAGGTATATCTACGAAATAAAGGGTTAGCTATTCACTGAAGATTGATTTGTGCACCGATTGCACAGGTAAAATAATAGTGTTAATTGGGCATTTACTTTTCCTATGGGTCTTTCATCAAAATGTCGCTGCTTGTGATAGTGAATAAGAATGTTTTATGTTAGATGGAGCTACATTTAACTCTTTGAATGTGAGACATGAGTGAAGACCCAGGTCAGGGTTTGCAGTTTGTCACTCTAAACTCCTCTAGCAACTTTAACCTTTCATACTGAATGGAGTCTATACTTAACCCATTCCCTCATAGGCTATTTTTAGATCCAACCTCTTTCAATAAGTCTACCGAAAAAGAGCATTAACTAGAGAAAAGGAAAATCTTTAGAATTTTGTAGTTTGAAACCATTGTGATAAATAGAGCATTTGCTCCCATAGGATACAGCAGAATGGATATAATTGCCAAGAATAAAGCTTTAGGGTTAATATATGATATAAGCTTTAGGTACACCATACACAACAAAAGAGTCTTTGTATCTACAAACAAGACTGATACAAGAGCTTGTTTAACCCTTTCCCTCATATAAACCTGTTTTCACGCATCTGCAAACAGAGTAGACCCAGATCAGACGGCTCTTAAAGGAGCCGTCTGATCAGGGTCTGCTCTGTTTGCTAGTGGAATTTGAAAGATCTGTTTCTTTACATTCTAAAATGGCTATAATGTTCCATAATGTTTCATTATAACTATTTTGTCTATGAATATTCAGAAGGTATTGACATTTGTAATAAACATAGAACAGGGAAAGGGTTAACCCTTTACTCCATAAATATTAATTCATGTAAGAAATAATATATGTATGAATATTAATATTTATAATGGCAAAGGAACAAGAAAAGTTTTGGCTGGAGTAAAAACTGCATTATCAGATTTATATAATTTAATAAGTAGGGTAGACCCTGGTCAGATGGTTCCTACAAGAGTCATCTGATCTGGGTCTACTCTGTTTGCAAAGGTGGTAAAAAGATGTATCTATGCAGTAAAAGGGTTAAAAATGCATTTAAGAAAAACAAGTAAACAATTGTTGTAATAACTATAAACATATTAACAGCGTCATGCTTTTCCTCTAAAAATATAACTGATGATGCGGTTTGAGGTACATGACAAGCTCATCAATCCTGCTACAACTTGTATGTAACACAAAGCCTCTAATCTTACACACTGAAACCTGTCTAGTGACTACTCAAAACAATTCTAAGCTTTGCAAACAGGTAGTAGCTTAATGCAAGACAGAAGTTAGGCAGAAAGTTCCTTTGTATTGTGTTTGTTCTGTTCCCTCATAGGCTATTTTTAGACCCAACCTCTTTGAATAAATCAACAGAAAACGAACATTTACTAGAGAAAAGGAAAATGTTAGAATTCTGTAGTATTGAAACCATTGTGATGAATAGAGCATTTGCTCCTATGGAGCAAATGCTCTATTTATAACAATGGTTTCAAGAAGTGACTATTACAGAGGCCTAGAAAGGTGTATTTATGGAGGAAGGGTTTAGCAACCACATGCTCCTATACATCTTTACATATACATGTATTCATTAAGTGCTTGTTATGAACCATTTCCTTCATATATAAACGCCTTTTCACACATTTTCAAACAGAGTAGACCCGGATTAGACAGCTCCTATAAAGATCTAGGCTGACTCTGTTTGCATACACGTCAAAAGACAACATTATCAAGTAAAGTGATCAGGATCCAAGCTGTCAGCATATTGGCCAATAAATTTTGGAAATGAAAATAATCATATATTCAACCCTGCACCCCATAAATATGCCTTTTATCAACTTTGCAAAAGAGTAGACCCAGATGCGACAGCTTCTGTGCTTCCAAAGTGTCACCCTGCAAAGTGTCCGATAGAACATTTATTAACTGAATTTATGTAATGGCAATTGTATATAGGATTGTTTGGTATTGGTAGAAACTAGGGTCAGATCTATTATAAATTCATAAGCAAACATAGAAGACCCTGATCAGACAACTCTTACAGGATCCGGTTGACCTGAGTTTGTTTACAAAGGCATGAAAAAGCATTTGTAGGAAGGAAAGATCTTAAGTTTATCCAAGTACATGTATGTGTTTTTGTTACAAAAAATATTTCAAGACTTTTGACCTCAACATTTATTCTTATACATGTATATGGATGCATGGAGTTGATAAGACACAGACTACCATACCTTGAAATAGACATTGGTGTATTTACTGAAGACATGGGAGTTGATGTCACTGGGTAGTCTGTACCGGGTCTCCATGGGGATCACATCCCCGACCACCGAAATAATGTGTCTGTCATCATGTGTTGTTCTCCAGCCTGGGAAGGAAAGTAACATTGCCAGTCAAACATCAACCTCATATTCCCTTTAACACTTCACTCCATGAATATTTATGTAAGAAATAATGATATCATGAATATTGATTAGATTAATTTTTATAATAGCACATTGACATGGGGAATGTTTGGCCATGGCAGAAACTGTAGCTCTATTTATCACAAATGGTTTCAAAATTACGCAATTCTAAAATTCCCCTTTTCTATAGTTAATGCTCCTTTTCGGTAGATTAATTCAAAGAGGTTGGGTATAAAAAGGAATGAGTTAACTAATTATTTTAAATTGTAAGTTAAAACAAGATCATACATCGCTATGCGAAATACAAATGTAGCATAGAATTCTATAAGCAAACAGAGTAGACCCTGATTAGATTGCTCTTATAGGAGCCATCTGATATGTGCATGCTAAATGCCAAACCATGTAGATCCTGGAGGAGCCTCTGATCTTGGTCTAAAACTGTTTGCAAATGCCAGATTAAATAGTTTAATGCCAGATTAAATAGTTTAATTCAATAACTGTAAATGTTTATCAGCAATGTGACACAGGGCTGAATCCCTGACCACCTCTACAGCTAAATCAAATGAATACTGAAGTTCATTGTGGACTTTCTGGTCAATCAACAACTGAAAAGTCAATTTAAAAATTCCAGGAAAATGACAAAGGCTTTAAATTTCCAATTAGAGACATGCAGAGCCAGATGCAACAGAAATATTCCATGATGAGCATCTAAACCCTTAGTCTCCTTCAGGAGCCCTTTGATCTGGGTCTACACTGTTTGTAATTGTCTGGGTCTACAATGGGTCTACACTGTTCGTCTTATATACTTGGTTCCTGCACATACTCGGTTCCTACACATTTAAGGTTAAGAATGTGCAAAGTGGTGTTACTTTGTATGTCACATGAAAAGGGGATATCAACTTATCAACTTAGGATGTTTGTTCCTGACACAACTTCCATTTCCAACTATTAGCCTCATAGCAATTGTAGCTGGCAAATATTTTCTTTGCGACAAATTTTAAATAATTGTTCTTCATTTTTTTTCTAAAGAAAATACCATCAAAATGTCAAGAAGTCTGAATCTCCACTTGCCATCTCATCTGGATTCAAACTGTTGCACTGGTATCTAAACTTAACTCCTAGCATGCAAATAACTAAATGCTTTAATATGAGTTCACTGATACCACAAGTCTACATACATCAAAGCACAGAAAGATCCAACCACTGATAAGCCTTTATTCTTGATCTGCACTGCTTTCTAGGAGATAATTGCTCAAATATAGCATTGCTAACTAATCTGTATTATCATAACTAGATGAAAGTCACGAGAATGAATTTCACCAATAAACAAATCAATCATTAGCATTGAAAACAATCTTCCATACAAATTGCAAGCTGTTCCATCCTTGATGATAGCTTTTCTTCAATTTCTTCTTTAGAAACCTCTATATATATGTCTAAATTTGTGTAGGAGCCAGTGAGAAGCAAAATCACTTGGCATTTCATCAGTTTCCAATCTATGTGTAAATGTTATCAAAATTCATCCATAGAATGCTTCAGACTTAACCCTTTCCCTGTTTTGTGTTTATTCAAAATTTCAATACATACTGAATATTCATGGACAAAATAGTCAAAATGAAATAGCAGACCCTGATCAGAGGGCCTCTATAGGAGCCGTTTGATCTGGGTTTACTCTGTTTGCAAAGATGTGAAAATGTGTTTACATGAAGGAAAGGGTTAAGTATGAGATCATTCTGTAAGAAGAGTGACTCACCATCCAGTTTACTGTAAACATAAGCAAGCTCTGAGGGTATCTCCAAGTTGACAATGTGCTGTTCTGCCTTCAATATCCTCTCCTGAAATGATATACAAGTACATTATAGACAAGTGAATAACCAGGAAAATTAGTCCATTGAATAACCAGGTAAATTACAGACCAGTGAATAACCTGGTACATTATAGGCAAGTAAATAACCATATAAACTACAGCAAGTGAATAACCAGGTTTATTACAGCAAGTGAATTACCAGGTCAACTAGTATCAATTCAATAACTTTCAAATTGAAGGAGGAGTTCGCGACACCAACTCTCCATGAATCATGCCAAAATGAAAAAAAAAGTTCAAGGGGAGATAATTCTACAATGTCAAGCGCTAAACACATGAAAATTGTTTCTTGCACATCTACTATTCATGTTTATTATGAATACCTCATAATTATAAACTGAATGACTTTCAAACTGAAGGAGTTGATGACATCAACTCCCCATATTTAATGCCAAAATGACCAAAAAGCCCTCAATTTTCAAGGGGAGATAATCCTGCAATATCCAGTGATAAATACATGAAAGCTGTGTCGTGCACAGCTACTATTCATGGTTATTATGTATACCAAATATACACTAAATAACTTTTAAACTGAAGGAGGAGTTTGTGACACCAACTCCCCATGTTTCATACAAAAATGACAAAAAAGTACTCAAAGTTCAAGGGGAGATAATTCTGCAATGCCCAGTGGTAAACACATGAAAATTGCATCTTGCACATCTACCATTCGTGGTTATTATGTATACCGAATAAAAATTCAATAACTTTAAAACTGAAGGAGTTTGCGACACCAACTACCCATGTTCAAATGCAGATGGATGGATCAACAGACTTGACTAACCGCCTGCCCGACCAACAACCCAACCACCGGACAGGGTGATTCCAGTATACCCCACTCAAACAAGTTTCAGGAGGTATAACTAGCTTAAACTCAAGATATATTGTTCCATAAGCAAACACAGCAAACCTGAATCAGACAGCTCCTACTGGTATATCTCTTTGATCTGGGTCTACTGTTAATTAAAAGCAATTTCTACGGAGTAAAAGGTTGATAATAAATAGATTGGCCATGCACAACATATTAAATAATATGTATTATCAAGTTTGAACAGTAATTTAAATACTTTGAAGTTACGATATCATCAATAAAGATATAACACTTGTGTTGACCACTCAGGCAAAACTCTTCCAAACCATTTGTGTTTATTATGCTGATGAAATAAAGTAATGCAAAGGTTTGGCTGGGGGACATCATAAACAAGGCGCTGATGTTAACCCTTATAATGCGGGACACCAGTCACTAATATCATTTGCAAACAGAGTAGACCCAGATAGGATGACTCCTACAGGGCCTGCATTGTTTCGTTATGGAATAATATTTATCTGATTCTACAGTATCTGCCATGACCAAACATTCCTGTGTTTACACACCATTATAAATAAATAAACAACAAAATATTCGTCATGTCCTTATCTTTAACATGAATATTCATGGAGTAAAGGGTTAAGAATGTAGATACCTCATTTTTGCCCTCATTGTATACACCATAACAGTATTTTATCTGGTGGATCTGGATGATTTAATAGTGTCTCCAAGCAACTTAGCTTAAACTCCCAAGGAATATGTTACCTCTTAGCTTTTAGTTGGTACTGTTTGTGAGGTAAAATTGCTTACAGTTTGGTTTCAGATGAAAATCTATGACTCAGTGTTCCAACAAGATCAAAACTGTTAGACACTTATATCATGTTTTACAAAAAAAAAGGAAGAACTCTTTTGAGACTTAAAACATATTTTTGCAAAAGGACATTTGCTTTGTATACTCTAAAGGGCTTATATATAGGTAAGTAAGAAAACACATTCCATGTAAACAAAGAGCTCATCAACAAGAATGTCACACAGCTCTGTTGGTAAAAAAATCATTTTAAATGTCTCAATCCATCATCTTAAACCTTCTTGCATATTTTATGCGATTTCTATGCTTTTTAAATTTTAACACTTTACTCCATGGATACTCATGAAGTTACATGACGGCACCAAAAGGCATATCTAGAGTAAATGATTAAACCTGTCGGCAAAGGCATGAAAAAGCATTTACATGAGGGAAAGGGTTAACCCTTTACTACATAAATATACCTTTCTACGCCTTTGCAACAGAGTAGACCCAGATCAGCCGTCTTTTTGATATAATAAAGATATGATTCTACAGTTTCTGCCTTGGCCAAAAAGTCCTGTGTCCATGAGCTATTATAACAAATTAATCTAATTAATATTCATGACAACATTATTTCCTACATGAATATTCATGGAGGAAAGGGTTAATAAATAAATTATAAGTGACTAGAAAGAAACACTGGGATTCTGTTTATCACATTAAACAGGAAATATGGTGGAATTACACCAGCTTCTTTACTTTAACCCTTTACTCCATGAATATGCTCTGGTCTGCTCTGTTTGCTTTTGAAATGACAGTATAAATATGATTCTACAGTTTCAGTAATGGCACAATTCCTGTATCCATGTGCTTTTATAACAATAAATCTAATTAATATTCATGATGTCTTTATTTCTTACATGCATATTCATGGAGTAAAGGGTAAAACAATGTCTTTCCATATCCCATTAATGAAAGATACAGTAAAACGTCATGTACTATAACGTAAAACATTACATCATCAACGCCAGTTGTCTAGATTAGGCAGTAGGTAATAAATGAACATTCAGAATTGATAGTTATACCTAAAACCTCTGCACACATGTTGACTCCTTTACAAACTGATTAGATGGTTCCATTTTGTTTGCTTATATAGATCAGATTATGCAGTTTTTACCAGGACAAAAGTTGTTCGTGGTCATACATGTATGTCATTATAGATATTAAGTAATATTCCTACATACATTATTTCCTACATGAATATTCATGAAAATAAAGAGAAATTGATGGTAGAATTATTATTGCAAATGAGGTTTCCAGCAGAACATCATGTATGGTTCTTAGACAATTACACTTGGTTTAAGTGGTTACTTTATTAGTGTGGGGGTGGGGGGTTACTGTACATCACTTATGTTAGACAAAGCTTGTAGTGCTCATCAATAGCAACCTAGGTAATTGGTTCAGAACCACTGTTGGAGTCCAGCAAGGATGCCTTTTGTCACCGACCCTCTTCAAAATCTTCTTGGAACGAATCATGTCTGAGGCCTTTGATGAACATGAGAGAATTGTCAGAATTGGAGACAGAAACATCACAAACCTGCACATTGCAAATGATATTGAAGGACTGGCAGAAACGTTGCAGGAACTCAAGGACTTAGTGTAATGCCTGAGCCAGTGCAATGCCTGAGCCAAGCATCCACCAAATTTGGGATGGAGATAAGTGCTGAGAAGACCAAGCTCATAAGGAACACCACAGAAGATCTTAGAGATGATATAGAGATCAATGGACACAGGCTGGAGATGGTATCAGCTTTCAAGCACCTAGGATCTGTCATGACAGACGAACGCGCTAAGCCTGAAGTTTTAACCAGAATCGCACAAGCAGTAGCTGCTCTTGCAAAGCAGAAGCCTGTTTGGAAGGACAAGAACATTTTCAATCCACACCAAGATGAAACTTATGCGCTCTCGTCGTTTCAATATTCCTGTATGCTTGTGAGACATGGATGCTGACAACGGAACTGGAGAGAAGAATCCAATCCTTAGAGATAAGATCTTACAGAAGGATCCTAAACATCTCTTACAAAGATCACATAACGAATGAAGAGGTCTGCAGTTGTGTTCGGGCACAGATTGGCCTCTGTGAAAAGCTTCTCACTACATGTATAGTTATGAAAAGGAAGTTGAGGTGGTATGGTCATGTCTCAACAGGCCTCACAAATACAATTCATTCTCCAGGGAACAGTTAATGTAACATGAAGAGGAGAAAGCCAAAGGAAGGAATGGGAAGATAACATCCAGGAGAGGACATGTTTGAACTTTGCAAAATCTCAGAGAGTTCAGCTAAGATGTCCCTACAACCGAATAGGGAAAGTGAAGTGAAGTTACTGTAGAAAACTGCATGTAATAAGGTACCATCATTACCCTAATAAACACTCCCACTCCAATAAATGCCCCTTACATCTACTAAAGCCTTAGAAAATAACCATCTACCCATTCCCTCATAGACTATTTTTAGATCCAACATCTTTGAATAAATCTACCACAAGAGTACTGCATACGGTACATAATACGCCCACTTGCAAACTTTCTCTGATTCAACATGCCTTATAAGTGTTGACATTTTCTAATCTGTGCTTCAGATCTTGATTTCCATATTAAGGTGATACTATTTTTTAAAAAAATGAAGTGAATATCTTATTAAATAAAAAAGTTACAGCTAATCCTCATTTTTGCAGATTTTTGTAAAGTCCAACGGCCATAACTCTGCTTAAAACATTTGTGTTAAGTTTCATTTATAAGTTCAAGGACCATAACTTTAGAATAAAATGACATATCAAAACCCCCGCAATATATGTGTAAATTCACATTAAGGTTTAACCATATAAACAAATTGAAGTAAATATCATTTCAAATGAAAAAGTTATGGCCATCCTCATATTTGCATAGATTTGCATTATTTTTTTAAGTGCAAGGGCCATAACTCCGAAACAACAAATCAAATGATCCTCAGAATCGACTTAGCTTCAGGTCTTGATGCATTAAACATGTGGATGAAGTTTCATTAATATCTGTCAAACAGTTTTGCCAGAAAACAGCGGACAAACTATTTGCATATATTTGCAATTTTTTTTAAGTAAAAGAGCAATAACTCCGAAACGAAAAATTAAATAAACCTCAAAATTGACTCAGCATCAGATCTTGATGCATTAAACATTTTTGTGAAGTTTCATTAATATTTCTCAAATAGTTTTCCCAGAAAACAGCCGACAAACTTTTTGCATTATTTTTTAAGGACAAGGGCCATAACTCTGAAACGAAAAATCAAATGATCCTCAGAATCAATTCAGTTTCAGATCTTGATGCATTAAACATTTGTGTGAAGTTTCATTAATATGTCTCAAATAGTTTTCCCAGAAAACAGCAGACAAACTATTTGCATATTTTTTAAGGACAAGGGCCATAACTCTGAAATGAGAAATCATGAACCTCAGAATCAACTCAGATTCAGATCTTGATGCATTAAACATTTGTATGAAGTTTCATTAATATCTGTCAAATAGTTTTGCCAGAAAACAGCGGACAAACTATTTGCATTATTTTTTAAGTAAAAGGGCCGTAACTCCGAAACGACAAATCAAATGAACCTCAGAATCGACTCAGCTTCAGATCTTGATGCATTAAACATTTGTGTGAAGTTTCATTAATATCTGTCAAATAGTTTTGCCAGAAAACAGCGGACAAACTATTTGCATGTATTTGCATTATTTTTTAAGTAAAAGGGCTATAACTCCAAAACGAAAAATCAAATGAACCTCAGAATCGACTCAGCTTCAGACCTTAATGCATTAAACATTTGTGTGAAGTTTCATTAATATCTCTCAAATAGTTTTCCCAGAAAACAGCAGACAAAGTATTTGCATATTTTTTAAGGACAAGGGCAATAACTCCGAAACGACAAATCAAATGAACCTAAGAATCAACTCAGCTTCAGATCTTGATGCATTAAACATGTGTGTGAAGTTTCATTAATATCTGTAAAATAGTTTTCCCAGAAAACAGCGGACAAACTATTTGCATGTATTTGCATTATTTTTTAAGTAAAAGGGCCATAACTCTGAAACGAAAAATCAAATGAACCTCAGAATCGACTCAGCTTCAGATCTTGATGCATTATACATTTGTGTGAAGTTTCATTAATATCTCTCAAATAGTTTTCCCAGAAAACAGCGGACAAACTTTGCATATTTTTTAAGGACAAGGGCCATAACTCTGAAATGAAATATCAAATGAATCTCAGAATCAACTCAGCTTCAGATCTTGATGCATTTAACATTTGTGTGAAGTTTCATTAATATCTGTCAAATAGTTTTCCCAGAAAACAGTGGACAAACAAAATGTTGACGGACGAACGAACGAACGAACGAACGAACGAACGAACGAACAAACGAACGAACGAACGAACAAACGAACGAACGAACGAACGAACGGACGGACAGACGGACAGGGCCACGACAATATACGACCACCTTTATTAGGTGGGCGTATAAAAAAGGAGCATTAAGTAGAGAAAAGGAAATTTTTAGAAGTATGTAGTATTGAAACCATTCCGATAAATACAGTTTTGCTCCTATGGAGGAAATTCTCTATTTACCACAATGGTTTCAAAAAATGACTTATACAAAAACGTAGAAAGGCGTATTTATGGAGGAAAGGGTTAAATAAAGATATATATGTATACAGTACATAGGTTTACCAAAATACAGACTGTGGCTTAATGTGGACTGAAAGCAATGCAGAAAGCTCCTCTAGGAGCTTTCTGCTCTGCTTTCATTTTGCATTAAGTTACCATCTGTGTACAAAATGCAAGAAATGAAACGCCCCCTGGAGCTTTTATTTGAGATCATAGAGTAAGCATAATTAGTTTATGGAGAACCACGAACTTCACCATCATTTCTTACTGCGATTTTTACAAGTAACATGTGAACAGACATGAAGTTTCAAAGCTTACGTGAAATGAATTCTAATTCTAATTTTAACTGAAGCAGAGGGTATAAAAACTACAGAAAAACAATGATAAATTATGGTCATAAACTATTATCATCAATTTACATACTAACCCTTCGAATGCATGAAACCTCTGTACTGGCATTTGCAAAACAGTGCAGACCCAGATCAGAGAGCTCTTCTTGGAGCCCTCTGATCAGGGTCTGCACTGTTTGCCATTCAAAACTTTTCCACTTTGAAAATTCAGCATTCAAAGAGTTACACCTACACATGAAGGGCACTGCATGTATCAGGATATGCTAATGAAGAAACAGTCCAAAATGCAAATTGTGCCAATTTACATTCCATTTTTATCATCTTAATACATAAAAAATGGAATTTATTAAGGTTGTCAGAAAATAAAATTCTGTGTGTTTTGTATACTGTCTTTCCTAACAAATGGTTTACAATTCAATGATCATTTTAATTCTCTGAGCTTATTTTCACTTTAAAGCTTTAGAGACAAAAAACAACTGATTTACCATAGGAGCCATCAGATCAGAGCCTGCTATGCTTGCTAACAAAATATTACAGATCTGAAGCTACAGTTTTTAATATGGCCAAACATTCCAGTTTTCATGTCTTTATAAAAAGTCAGTTAATTAATGTTCATGATGTTATAATTTCATGGAATAAAGGGTTTCATTTCTAGGTTGTCTCTGATGTCTATACTGTTTTCTTGTTATTACACAGATGACCCATGCAGTTCATATGTCACTCTTTATGGTTTACCCTTTTCAGCCTATTCAGCAATTCATATTGCCCCTATGATCTTTCTTGGCAAGAGTCCTGCACTATATGTAGATGACAAATGCTATGGAATGACAGTGATGACTTGATAACGACCTAGCCCACTTGAAGCAGCCCTTGGGGTGGGGCTGTGTAAGTAAGTGGGTGGAGTCAGTAAATCACACAGCTAGTTAGTGAAATGGCCCTGCCTAAGGGACCCTAGTCTAGCTGTCACATCAATACAGACTTAGTATTTGTTCTTGGAGAGCAAATAATTCCTTTTTATGATATATGTATATTATGCTGTTCATTGATAAAAGAGCCCTTATTGATAAAATGCTGTTCATTGATAAAAAAAAAAGCCCTTATTGATAAAATGCTGTTCATTGATAAAAGAGCCCTTATTGATAAAAGAGCCCTTATGGGCATGACTTTTTGATGCTGTGTCTTATCAGGGTTTATACAATGTATAACAAAGTACCATAAATCTCCCTTTTAACCCTTTACACTATGAATATTCATGTAAGAAATAATGACATCATCAATATTAATCAGATTAATTGTTATAATAGCACATGGACACAAATAGGTAATCTGTAGAATCATAATTATCTATATTATATCATAAACAAACAGAGCAGACCCTGATCACACAGCTCCTATAGGAGCCATCTGATCTGGGTCTTCTCTGTTTGCAAAGGCGTAGAAAGGTGTATTTATGGAGAAAAGGGTTATCTCCCCATTTAACCAACGCTAAATAATTCAATTATGCACATAACTTCACATGAAACTAATGTTAGATCTCGGTCTGCACTATTTGCCTTAGTTCATCATGCCAAAAACTTAAGGTATTTATAGTCCCAAAGGAATTTTCTGCATAACTTTCATCTTGCAATAAGCTACCACCTGTCTAACAAACCCAGAAATACTTATTTTGGGGTGGTCGCTGAAGACAGGTTTCACTGTACCTCTCATTTTTTGTAGCAAAAACTTGTGTGTAGACATGTACCTAGACGTGAACAACTTTTGATGCATTCATGCAAATAATAAGCACAACTGATTTGTTCTTGCTGTTAAAATTAAACAATGATTACAAAATATTAACTGGGACAAAAACCAAATTGTTTTCCATTAACAAGGTAAAGTGTCACTCCTACTGAAAGGGACAGTCAATTGGGCTTATGAGACACCTTCATTTTATTCTCAGGCACTGCACCTCCAGATTCCCCACCTTCACATTTTCCCCAATGTAGATGATGTTTGGTACCTTTGCAAACTGAGCAGACCCAGATCAGATGGCTCCTGTAGGAGTTGTCTGATCAGGGTCTGTTCTGTTTGCCTATGGAATTATATATTGCCAATATAGATACATGTATTAAGCTTATAAATATTCATGATGTCATTTTTTCTTACGCAAATATTCATTGACTGATTAAAGGCTATGCAGATTGTAACTTTTCAGACAATAATTATTTAGCAAGCTTGTTCTTGAAACAAAACCACAAATATTTAGGATTACTTATGTTCAGACTACTGAGGCATAAACCAGGGATGGAGAAACATTTAGCCTAGGGTGCGTAGCATAGCAATATGACAATGAAATTCATGTTTAACACTTTCCCTGTTCTATGTTGATTCCAAACTTGAGAACCTACTGAATATTCATTGACAAAATAGTTGTAATGAAATATGGAAGGTAGAACATTGTAGCAATTTTAGAATGTAAAGAAACAAATCTATTAAATTCCATTAGCAAAGAGAGCAGACCCTGATAAGACATCTCCTATAAGAGCCATCTGATCTGGGTCTACTCAGTTTGCAAATTTGTGAAAACACATTTATATGAAGGAAAGGGTTAAAACATTCACTCATAATAATGCCTTTTCATTCCTTTGCAAACAGAGTAGACACAGATCAGACAGCTCCTATAGCCAAAATATTCTGTTTTCATATACCATTATAATAATAATCTAATTAATTATTTTTATATGAATATTCAATAGCTAAAGGGTTAATGCTCTACTCCATCCATGGAGATGTCTTTTTCGGTACCTTTACAAACAGAGTAGACCCTGATCCAGTAGAGGCCTTCTGGTCAAGATCTCTGTTTGCTTAGGATAATACAGATATGATTCTATAGTTTCTGCCATGGCCAAAAATTCCTGTCTTCAAGTGCTATTACAAATTTATCTAATCAATATTCATTATGTTATTATTTCTTATATGAATACTCATTAAGGAAATGGTTATAGGTTCATTCTAGATCAGAGTCTGGCCAATTTGATGTTGTAGAAGCCTACAGCAGACACTACCTAAATAGGGTCTGCACTGTTTTCCATACTGCAAGCACTGACCTTTACCCCTTAACCCTTTCCCTGTTGAATATTCATGTCAGAAATAATGACATCATGAATATTAATTAGATTATTTTTATAATGACATATGGACATATGACATTTTTGCTCAAACAGAAACTGTAGAATCCGATATACATAATCTTATACATATCTATATTCTACCATAAGCAAACAGAGCAGACCCTGGTCAGACAGCTCCTGTTGGAGCCATCTGATCTGGGTCTACCCTGTTTGTAAATGTATGAAATTTTAATGGTGTTTATATGAAAGAAATGGTTAAATCATTAAATGCATAGATTCATGTTTTTAACACATTTGCAAACAGAGTAGACACAAGGAAAGTTGGCTCTGGTAAAAAAAAATGCCTGATCTGGGTCTGCTCTGTTTGCTTATGCAATAATATAGATCTGACTCTATAATTTCTGCCACATCCACATCTTCCTGTTTTCATGATAATAAGATTGTGCCATTACAAAAAATCATCTAATTAATATTCATTAAGTCATAACTTCTTATATGAATATTCATGACATGTCAAAGTTTGGGAAATATATCTATGAAATGTATCTATAGTAAGACTTAAAGATCACTATATCTCTCCTCATAAACTGCCACAAACTAGATACAACCAACCTCATGCCCTCCGAGGGTAGATTTAATTATCTGATGACTTGGTTTGTACTTTTATTTTCATCTTTGAAACAAGTAAATAAACACACTGTGGCAGGCAATAAATACTGACATATTGACTTAAGTGTCCTGTCCAAATTGACCCAGAGAAACCATTTTGAACAAAGCAATCTTTTTGAAGAAAATGATTCCTTGACATTTTTTGTTCACTTGAATAATGCTTTTGCAGAAGTTTTTAAGGAGACTCCTCATCAGGGTCTGCACTGTTTGTCATATTACACTTTTCTTTTGAAAAATCTCTGAATATTCACGGTAAACTTGACCCCTTTGAATTTTGGAAACATGCATTTGAAAATTCTGAGCTTAACCCATTCCCCCATATTGCCGCCTTTTGACGCTTCTGTAAAAGTCACTTTGTGAAACCATTGTGATAAAAAGAGCATTTGCTCATATGGAGCAAATGCTCTATTTATCACAATGGTTTCAAAACTACACAATTCTGAAAATTTCCTTTTCTCATGTAAATGCTCCTTTTGGGTAGATTTAATTAAAGAGGTTGGATCTAAAAATAGCCTTTGCAGTAATAGGTTAAAGGGTTAATTAGAAAATAAATATTTCAGACCACAGCCACAAATTAAACTGTGCAAAGCATGAGCTGAGTCCAAACTATTGCAACACACATTTATTAACTCTTTAGCTCATATAAATATGCATGTAAGAAATAATAACACCATGAATATTAATTACATTGTTTGTGTGTACATGAATGTTTATCATGGCATATGAACATAGAAATTTAGACATGGCAGAAATTGTAGAATAAGATCTATGTGTATATTATTTTATAAGTAAACAGAGCAGACCTTGATCTAAGGGCTCCTATAATCAGATCTGGGTCCATTCTATTTACAAAGCCATAAAGAGGCTTGCACATGGTGTAAAAGGTTAAATAACAGACAGACTGATGATCTATCTAAACTTTTCTTAACCATTCCCCTGTTCTATGTTTATTATGAATTTATATACCTATTGAATATTCATGAACAAAAATGTTATAATGAAATATGGAAGGTGGAACATTGTAGCCATTTTAGAAACTAAAACACATCTATAAAATTCCATTAGCAAACAGAGCAGACCCTGATCAGACGGATCCTCTAGGAGCCGTCTGATCTGGGTCTACTCTGTTTTCCAATGCATGAAAATGCGTTTATATGAGGGAAAGGGTTAAGTTTCTGCACTGTTATTCAAACATTTATTTGTTCTTACATGAATATTCTTAAGGTATAGGGTTATCATAAGCATTGCTGCATAAAAAGATGTAGACTTGTTTCAGTATTCATTAACCCATTACCTCATAGGCTATTTTTAGACCCTACCTCTTTGTATAAATCTACCGAAAATGAGCATTAACTAGAGAAAAGGATTTTTTTAGAATTTTGTAGTTTGAAACCATTGTGATAAATAGAGCATTTGCTCCTATAGGAGCAAATGCTCTATTTATCACAATGGTTTCACAAAGTGACTTTTACACACTCTTCAAAAGTCGTCAATATGAGGGAATGGGTTAACTGAAGGCAGATTCTGAATGATAAAATGTGCAAACTCTGACAAAAACTAGGAGCCCTCTGATCTGGGTCTACACTGTATGCAAACATTGATCAGCACAGTGGTTTCCTGCATTCAAAGAGCTAATGAAATAAGTTAAATTCTTACTCACTTTTAAACTAATTTATATCCTTTGACACCATACTAAACAAAACCTGCATCTGAGTATTGTATTCTTTATTATGTTTTATTAGATTCACAAACCATAAAGAAAACATGGTTACTATAAGTGGGATGGCGTTGTCAGGAGGATGCTTGAGTGCTAATATAACATGGAAAACCTGTGTTCTACAGCCCTAGCATGACCCATGTTGCTGCGACAACAAGTAAACATGGAAACAGTACATGAAGTTTCATCAAAATATCATATTTTCTGTACAACCATTACCAACAGATGATGTATAAGTAGATTGTGGATGATTGAATTTTTAGCATTGCAAATATCATATTTTCCCTAAATATTAAAGACTCATTATCAGAACAAAAATTAGTCTTAATTTACTGTCAGTATAGTCTTCCTATGATGTATGAAATTATAAACTCATTAAATTCACACATATTTATACATTGGTATTAATTTCAGAAAAGAAGGCCCAAGGTGTTTAATTGACAAGCACTTGATAGCATAAAAATCAGCTGTCAATCCACTGCAACATGAAAGCCTCATAAACCTTTCTTACATGTGTCCAAGCTGACTCAAATTTACCTGCTTATCAAGACATGACAGTCAGTTTCAAACAGCTTGGATCCAGATCAGATGCCAAGTTAATCTCTGTCTGACCAGCATTCAAGTGGTTCAACATTTTGCATACATATATACTGTATAACCAAAATACTGCATGGTTCACAGTTTTAACCCTTTCACTGTCGACTATTCATGAATACATGTAATGACACCATGCATTTTCTATAATGGCATATTATGTGCACAGGATATTTGTTATTGGAAGAAACTGTAGAGTCAGATCTATCATAATTCCATTAGCAAACAGGACATACCCTGATCAGATAGCTATTACAGGAGTCGTCTGGTCTGGGTCTACTCTGTTTGCAAAGTGAAGCATGTTGACAGTGGACAACAATTATTTCATCCTAGGTTAACCCTTTGCATGCTAACGACCAGTTCATGATAGGCTAACAGAGTGGATCCAGATGAAACAATAAGTAATTTTGCTGTTCATGAGGACCCAAACAGTTTGCCATTATAATTAAGAAGACAATTTACTGTAGAATTTGTATCAGATCAATGCTCTTGCAAATGCCAAATACAATTAAGTAGCCAAGTGCAATATAGCTGCAGCTGCTAATTAACCCATTTGAATGCTGAAGTACGTGTCTCAAATCTGTGTTTAACCCTTTCCCCATTCTATATTTATTCCAAATTTCAATACCTACTGAATATTCATGGACAAAATTGTTATAGCAAAATATGGGAGGAGGACATTTGTAGCCATTTCAGAAAGTAAAGAAACAGATATTTCAAATTCCATTAGCAAACAGAGCAGACCTTAATCAGATGGCTCCAATAGGAGTCTACTCTGTTTGCATGTCTATATAATGGAAAGGGTTAAATCTAAAGTCCATTTAGTATTTACTAGAGTGTTTTATATGACAAACAGTGCATCAGGGGTTGTACACTAATTTCCCACATGTAAAGGGTTAAAGGCATTTCATATATCATCTTGATGTGCACAATACATGTACATGTATATTAATGGACACCTGGAATTATTAAATTCATGTTGTGTGAAACACTTTTATGACACAATTTTCAAGCCCTGTCCAAATGTATGTCAAAAATGTCTGCATCCTGGCATAATTCTGCTGAACGTCAAGTAAATCAAAGGTGTTCTGCCAGGCTAGTGCAACCACACTGAGCAAATACCTGACAACTTTTATAAATGTTACATTTCATCATGATCTAAACTGTTTCATACCCTGATCATATTCTTTAAATGAAATGGAAAAATAAAGTCCCTTGAAAATTGAAGGAGACAGCAGGCCCCGAGGTAGTAAAGCTGAGTCCGAGATCATTCTCAAGCATCTGGACCCAAGGTTATAAAACTTTTTGCTTGAGTCTGAGATCAATCTCAAGCATCTGATTGGTCAGATTCTGAGCTTGCTCAGACTCTGACCAATCAGATACCTGAGAATGATCTCTGACTAAGAAGTTGTATAACCTTGGACCGAGGTGTTTTATTTGCTTTTGTTTTTAAACCCTTTAATCAACCCTTTCCTTCATATAAATGCCTTTTCACACCTTTGCATGTAGTGTTGGCTCAGATCAAACAGCTCCTGTAAGAATCAGGGTCTGCTCTGTTTGCTTTTGAAATTATACAGATCTGAATCATCTGATACAACAGGTTTTCCAAAAATCCCTTTTAAATTATTGAGTTTCATGCATAAAATGTTCATTAGGAACAGGGTTAAGAAGATGTGAAAATTGTTTGGCAGGAAGCCTTAAAACTGGTTTACTTTATCGCTTTGAAAAAGTTTAAAACCCTCAGGCATGAGAACAGCCATCATGTGATAAAAGAATTAAATGGCCTTGACCTTGGCCTCAAAACAAATTTAGAGCAACAATATTGCACTTTGGGTTTTTAATGTAATGAAATGAAATGCATGAGAACAAACCATAAGCCATTTATTCCATTACCTTATGCATTCATCTGGATTAATCTTGAGTTGGTCCATAGTGTAAATTGGCACTAACAATTACAGCACTCTTGGAAAAAAAATTGGGATCATTACAAACTGTTTGTTCCATATTTGAGCCCAAAGGAATTCAGAATCTCATCTGGATCAAAACTGTTGGGACAGTACAACGATGATTTTAAAAGAAAGCATTAAACCTTTCCTTCATGTAAACCCCTTTTTACACATTTGTAAAACAGAGTACATCCAGATCAGATGGCTCCTATACTATAGGATACCCTATAGTATAGGGTTAAACTCTGTTGCAAATCTATTTACTTCCATTTATTCAGTGAGACTATCAGTGAGACCGACTCCTGATGCAAATGCAAGCCAGAATGAACTTAGCAGGGTGAGGATTAAACCTAAACCTTTCCCCTCACATAAACGCATTTTCACGCATTTGCAAACACAGTAGACCCAGTACAGATGGTTCCTATAGGAGCTGTCTGATCAGGGTCTATTCTGTTTGCTATTGGAATTTTATATATCTGTTTCTTTACTTTCTAAAATGGCTACAAAGTTCCACCTTCCATATTTCATTCTAACAATTTTGTCCATGAATATCCAGTAGGTATTGAAATTTGTAATAAACATAGAACAGGGAAATGGTAAAAGCTTTCTCGATTTCTGCACACTGTAGAATCGGTGCAATATCAGCTTACCCTTCTTCGACGCTCCATCTTTATTCTTTCGTTTTCTTTTCGTCTGGCAACCTTCTCTTGTTCAATTTTCCGTTTTAGTTCTTCTCTTGCCTGCAATAGAATGTAAATTTCATATTTATTTATCTGACAAAATCATCATACTTATTATTAACAAAAACTTAATGACAATGATGATAGTCATGTTTTGAAGATAAAATCATTGATTGAACAATTACAAATAAAGGAGTGGAGAAACAATGAGTAAGTTCTTGGTTGAATTTATGAATCATTAATTTATGTAATGACGACATGAGAGTGTATACACACTATTGAAAATGCACATACAGTAGAACCTATCTTAAACCACCATCAAAAAGGTCATAATTATGGGTCTGTTAAGGCAGGTGGATGCTTAATGCAGGTCAAAAGTAATGCTATAGGAGCTTTCTGCATTACATTTGCCCTGCATTAAGCAACCACCTGCTTTTTAAGACTCCTATGTTCAATAAATAAATGGCCTACTGTATAATATTATATATACTGACCTACAGATGGACAGATGGACATGAGATAAATCAAGTATCAATATCCAACCTTGATATTTCGTAAAACACACCTATATTTAGGCTCTGTATAATACTCTACTGGCCTTGAATGTGTACATTCACAGGTCTTAGGTCATATGTGAATTCGACTTTATCTTTTCGTAGTCATGTTCGTGAATATTTTCATTCGTAGAAGATATCAGTCTGAGGAAACATACTACAGTGACAAAAGCCTTAACCCTTTACTTGTGACCAGACACCTGTTCATACTTTAGCAAACAGAGTAGACCCAGATCAGACAGCTCCTATAGGAACAGTCCAATCACAGTCCATTCTGTTTGCTGCTGGAATTATATAGATCTGAGTCTACAGTTTGTGCCATATAATTATAGCCACCAAGAGTGTCAAACTCATACAAAATAAGCCAGTCTGGGGCCATTTGGCTGGTTATCAAACGTTATAGTCACACACAATTTCATAAAGTTTTGTGAAGATCTGAAAAGTTGGTTTTACTCAGACATGGCTAATACAGGCAATTTTGGTTAATTCAAGGGCCATAACTCTGAAGTGCCTATGGCCATTTGACTAGTAATTGAATTTGGTCAAGACAATATGGCCAAATACAATTTCATGAAGTTTGAAGATTGAATAAAAAACTGGTCGACTCAGAGAGCGAACAAGACTAACTAGGCAATTTTGGCTAATTCAAGGGCCACAACTCTAAATCACCTACGGGCCATTTAACTGATTTTGATCTTAACCTCTAGCCTAAAGCAAATAAGGTGTGACATTTTGTAAAAAAATAATTTTTCTTAAAACTTATTTTCTCTAGCTACATTATATTGTAAAACCATCAAAATTAATACAAATCGATAGATTTTGAAGAAATGTGTGGACGTTTTTGAGAAAATGTTCTGAAAATTACCCATTTAGCTGCAAAATATTTAACGGACATGTTTAATTTGAGTAGCATGCAATAGTTCTGTAATAGTAATATTATACTTAACTAATATATTCATAGTTACACAAGGTCTAAGTAGACACGTTTGTGTATTTTACATGGAGCAAACTAGCTAATCGATGATTTTTTCTGATGTTATTCAAGAAAATTGGCAGAAAAAATTCGATATTGACACAAAGAATTTCTATTTTTAACATCAGAGACCATTTAGACTGCCAAATCATATTTCAGCAAATAAAACAATACACTGTTAAGTGACATGCCAAATTTTATATCTTTTACATTTACTTCTAAAAAGATATTAACATCTAAAGTAAGCTGTTAAACCTAACCGTTAGGGTTGGGACATAAAATTTTCATGTCATGTTGTTAAGAGTAAGTTGTTATTTGTACCTAAATATCCTCAGAAAGTATTTATATGATTAAGGGAAGCTTTTTTATAAATATAACGATGAAAAATTACTGTATTGGACTTAATCAAGACTCATTATGTGGCTTGTTTGTCTAGAGAGAGAAGCTTAAATGTTGGAGACTTGATTTTCCTAAAGGCTTAAAACATCATTCCTAATATTTTACACCCTATTCCATGATACTGGTGAATGAGGGATGAATAAAAATGTATAATGATATAAACTTATTTGCATTTTGCAATAAATCAAGCTGACACATGTTTAACCTCAAAACCGTTAGGGTTGGGACACTTCTAAGGTTCAGATAAAATTGTTGATGCTATTCAACTACATACAAAAACACTACTATTTTGTTAAATTTAGTTGGCTATTCTTAATTTCTGACGAAATTCAATGCTCCAGGATGGGTTATTATTACTGTTCAGAAACTTGTACTTTCATTACTTGGATTTTTTCCTGATCGTAATTATATCTCATAAAAATTACTTCAACACAAGTACATTTCCTCACATACATTATTAACAAATGTTGCAATGATAAAGTAGTTTGATTTCCAATATTATTTTGAAACACCAGCCATTAAATATTTCTGTATTTGTTTGAAATTTCCACTCCCTACCTTTGCGTTAGGGTTGGGACATTGACAGAAATAGTAAACCAATAATTGAAAATAAGATGTTTTATTAACTCAAAACTACTGAAATAATGTCCAAGTTACATTAAACTCAAACAATGTTGTAATAAGAATGATGAAAGGAACAACGGTGCCATCAGCTGGACAAAAATTATGTCCCTTGAAGGCATCACCATTCCAAGAACTCACAGCTATAATTAGATTTGCTAAAAAAATAGACTGACACATACAGTCTATACTAAAGTTAATTCGAAATGAAAGTACTTTCATATGAAGCTGTGAATAAACCTTTGGAATACTTAAATACCAATGTTCATAGTTGTAGGCTAGTGTTAAAAATACCGTTAGGGTTGGGACAAAAACCGTTAGGGTTGGGACAAGAATTTATGATGCAATAGCAGAAAGAAGGTTAGAAGTAAAGCTATTCCTTTTAGACAAGTATCTAGAATGAGGGTAAAGGAATATAATCAAAGTGGTTAGACTTGCCAAACTAACTTCAATTACAAGCTGCATACAAATGATCAAGCTAACTGTCAAGCCGTTAGGGTTGGGACAAACAATCATCTTTAAAGGAAGCATGCCATTCTGTGACATGTTTCCGTATGTAAATTCATAGATGGAAATCTAAAAGTGCATTGTGTTTGCCAATAAAGATACCACATTTCATACTTCTAAGCCTTCTTCTTTTTCATTAAAGCACACATCCTTGTAAAAGGTGTAGTTAAGGGTGTTTGGCTTCATTTTGGTATTTTTCAAAACATTATAGAAAAAAAATATAATGGGTCTAATGAATATTTTAATGGTTTACATTTGAATATTTATGTTCATTCTGTTGTTAAAACATTTAACATTATGAAAAGAACTGATAACAAAATTGTATCTCTATAAAACATTTTTTTAAAAAGTGAATGTCACACCAAAACAGCTATTTTTTCAGAAATTCTGAATTTTCAAATTTTCATATCTTTACAACAAATCAACCGATTTGCCTGAAATTTGAAACATGCATTGCTTCAGATTGGCTCAGCATAAACTTGGGTGATTTATATATTACTGTGCTCTGTAGTTTCATTTATATTATGTTCAACATTGGCTTCAGTGAAAATATTCCTTATTTGCTCTAGGCCCTAGGTATTATTTGCAGACATTTTTTTCAAATGTTGATGACATTTTCATCAAGTTTGGTGACAATCAGATAGAAACTGCTCAACTTAGAAAAGCAAAAAGCACTACTACACTGTAAACAAACATTGCAAAAGCAGTTTGGATGCAGATGTGACAGATATCTTGATGACTAAACAAAACCTGAATTATGTCTTTATAAATGAAATAAAATATACATGTATATTTACTTTAGACATTGCATGCTTTGGGTCTGTATATGTCAATAAAAGTTTACTAACATAATTGCACTATATATTCAGACTTCCAATCCTTCTGCAACAGTTTGATCTATGTCTGCACTATTTGTCAAAGTTTGTCTGTTTAAGTTATTTATGTTATATACTCAGATATTACAATATGTTTCTCTATTGTACCTACCAGTAACTAATGCATGTAAACCATATCCAGTTTAATTTAAACACATTGAAATTAAGCATTTACTCCATGGATATTAACCCTTTACTCCATAAATACACCTTTGCAAACAAAGTAGACTCAGATCAGATGGCTCCAAGAGGAGCCATCTGATCAGGGTCTGCTCTGTTTTCTTATGATATACATGTAATATAAATATTATTCAACGGTTTCTACCATAGCCAAACATTCTCGTGTCCATAAAATCTAATTGATATTTATGATGTCATTATTTCTTACATAATGATAAATATTCATGGAGTAAAGGGTTAAAGCAAATAATAATGACATTAATCACTGTAGTATCACATCTATATTATATCATAAGCAAAATGAGCAGACCCTGATCAGATGGCTTCTGCAGGAGCAGTCTGATCTGTGTCTACTCTGTTTGCAATGGCATAGAAAGGCATATCTATGGAATAAAAGGTTAAAAAAAAAAAGAATCCACCGAATTCACTGAAATAATTTGTAACAAAACTTTAAATTCATCCCAAAATCTTGAATTTATCACAATTCCTTTAGTTGATAAAAACAACAACCTACACCAATGTCCTATACAACATCCTAACACATTTTACTGGTCACTTCAACTAACCTAATACACATCCCTGTCCATCAAGAAACGTCCAAGTGACAAGTAACAAATTAATTGACAGATGTGATGTAATGCTGGGCACTGATAAAACAATTCCCCTACATCTACCCTCAGCATATTATACATTAACTAACACTGCTTGACACTGCTAGTTTTTCGTACCCTCAAGGAGTTCTTATTTTGATAGTCTTCCCGGCCTGCCATTTACATATCCTCTGAATCCCTTAAAGCAACTAAACAAAAGTAAATAGTTTCCATCCAGATCAATTGATGATACAATATTCATTTGACTTGAAGTGAAAATTGTTTAGCAATACTAAATCTCAATTAAACTTCTTCATACATTTTTAGCGAGTAGCAATTCAAAAAATTAAGCAGAAGACAATATAAAAGCAGACGACATTTTCTGTCATCACAATTTAACAAACTGATGTCAAAAATCCGTCACCTGTGTATCAAGCATTTAAGAAGCGGACAACCAGGTACAGTATTGTGAAAAATATTTTATATGCAGTATCTTGAAAAGATTCTCTTTCCTGTAAGTTTGGTACAATGAAGTCTCCCTAATACGACAACTCAAAAGGAGTTGAATTCTGGATTATTAAAACTGGTGGTAGCTTAATGCCAGACAAAAGTGATACAGAAAGCGCATATTGGAGCTTTCTGCATCACTTTTTCCCTGCATTAACCCTTTCCCTCATATAGACGTGTTTTCACGCATTTGCAAACAGAGTAGAGGAGCCGTCTGATCAGGGTCTGCTCTGTTTGCTGCTGGAATATGATACATCCGTCTCTTTACTTTCTAAAACGGCTACAACGTTCCACCTTTCATATTTCATCTTAACTATTTTGGCCATGAATATTCAATAGGTACCTGCTTTTACAATCAATGAATCATGAGGTTGCTTTAGAGAGACAACTGTATTACGCAATCCATGTATTTCTTGTTAACACTATATTTCCAAATTATGCTTAGAATAGAAAATATTTTTTTCTGTTAAAAATGTCCACGTGAGAGACAGACTGGACCACATCCTGATAAGATATTTTATTTACTCCTGTCACATTTGCATCTACAGAGTACAATCAAAAGTTCAAAACTTCTCTTAACCATTTACCTGCTCAATAATCATGTAAGAAATAGTGACAGCATGAATATTTATTTGCTCATTAGCTGGTTCATGAGCATAGGATTTTTTTTATCTTTGCAGAAACTGTAGAATCAGATCCATGCAAATGTAATTCCATAAGCGAAGAGCAGACCCTGATCAGACTGTTCCTTCTGGGGCCGTCTGATCTGGCTCTACTCTATTTGCAAATTTATATCAGGTAAAGGGTTAAGCAGTCATATCTTGATTAACTCTTTACTCCACAGATTTGCCTTTTAATGCCTTTGCAAACTGAGTAGATTCAGATCAGACGGCTCCTGTAGGAGCTGTAGGATCAGGGTTTGCTATGGTTGCCTCTGAAATAATACTGATCAGAAACTACAGTTTATGCCCGTGTAATTTTTTAACAATCAGTTGCTCATAATG
Organism: Azorinus chamasolen; assembly: GCA_963576725.1. NCBI lineage: Eukaryota > Metazoa > Mollusca > Bivalvia > Cardiida > Solecurtidae > Azorinus > Azorinus chamasolen. The sequence continues at coordinate 55,893,050 of OY755236.1, read as the reverse complement.
TCATTATAAAAACTAATATTCCTCCAGTCATTGTTCATGAGGTAGTGGGATGATATCTACCGAAAAGGAGCATTTACTATCAAAAAGGAAATAAAAGAATTGTGTAGTCTTGAAACTATTGTGATAAATGGAATATCTTTAATTAAGGTTTATGAACCATGTCAAGCTTACCATGATTATTCCAGACTCATCCAGGTCTACACTGTTTGCAAAGGACATTAGTCACTCTTTAATTTTTACCTTTCTGAACAATTTTTAAGTCAATAATAGTTCAATAATAGTCAACGATCATTTTTAAAATTCAGAATTCAAAGCAAACGTTTCTCCATGTTTTTAACCCTTTCGCTCATAAGATATTGTTAGACCCAACCTCTTTGAATGAATCTACTGAAAAGGAGCATTTACTACAAGAGCACGGCAAGTGGGTGCCAATGCTCGTCTGTCGTCATTGTCAAGATGAACATGCATACCAAAAATGAAGGTTGTAAATGAAAATTTGAAGAAGTTATGGTCAATGTTAAGATTTCTGACGACGATGACGACAACGACGACGACAATGATGACGCGGACGCCGGAGTTACGACAATAGCTCGTGATAACTTCGAAACAGATGAGCTAAAAATGTAAACATTTAGAATTGTGTAGTTTTAAAACCATTGTGATAAATAGAGTACTTGCTCCTATGGGAGCAAATGCTCTATTTATCACAATTGTTTCAAAAAGTGACTTTTACAGAGGCATCAATATGAGGAAATGGGTTAAACAATGATTTGAATCCTAATAACACCCTTAGTTACTCAGCATCTAATTTGGATCTAAACCATTTGCAAATGCAATCATGGATTTGCCTGTAGCATGCTAAAGGTTCACATCCACTGCCCATCTTATCAACATCTTTCAAATGCTTAAGTTTAAATCAAGTCCGATTTATCATTCTGATATATCATGCTGAAATGTTTAATTCTTTGCATGCTAAGAAACTGAAGGCTGCAAAACTTTGTTTTCTGCTACAATTCTCCAAGTCCATTTGTATTCCATTTCTGCTGAAACAAACCCAGAATGTCTAACAGTTTGTTCCCTGATGAGACGCTCATTGACTCAACATCTCATCTGGATCCAAACTGTTTGCATAGATAATTAGCAATTTGCAAGCTGCAAGCAAAGTTTTAACACAGGAAGAGGGGTTGACATGGTCAATATTCTTTTATCTTTCTGGGCAAGTTTATATACTGGCCATTAGTGACAGTCTTTTGATAAAACCTGGTGACCAAATCAAATGTCCCTTCACTATGAAGGGATTAAATATGCAACGATGATTTTGAACGGGAAACAGTGCAGATCCTCATCTGAGTCTATACTGTTAACAAATGCCAGTACACTCATTTCCCACATTCAAAGGTTTAACTCATTCCTCCATAGGCTATTTTTAGACCCAGCCACTTTGAATAAATCTACCCAAAAGGAGCATTAACAAGAGAAAAGGAAAACTTAAGAATATTTTGTAGTTTGAAACCATTGAAAAAAATAGAGCATTTGCTCCTATTGAATCAAAGGCTCTATTTATCACAATGGTTTCAACAGGTGACTTTTATAGAGGCGTAGAAAGGCGTAATTATGGAGGAAAGGGTTAACTCTTTAGCTGATCAATATTCACGTAAGAAATAATGACATCATAAATATTCATAAAATGAATTTTTGTAATGGTACATAAACACAGGATCTTGTTGCCTTGGTAGAAACTGTTGAACTGCATCTACATGTACATAATTCCATAAGCAAACAGAGCAGACTCTGGTCAGACGGCTCCTTACAGGAGCCATCTGATCTGGGTCTGCTCTGTTTGTAAAGGCATGAAAAGGCATTTATATGAAGGAAAGGGTTAAGCACATAATGAATTTACTAATACCATGTTTCCCCTGCATCAATATATGAATTTCTGACTATGACCTTGACCTGACAGTGATCAAGCGAACCCGGGGTTATTAAGGGAGAATAGGAAGGCTTAAAAAAAAAATCAACTCAACATCCCAGGACAGAGCTTGTTTACCAAAACACAAACTTGCCTGAAGTTGTCATAGTTGACAATAAATGAAGATTTAATGTAAATTCATTCAGTTATTCAGATTACCTGTTAAGCAGATAATTGACTACAGTAGAACCCCTCTTAACCCTTTACTCAATCAATATGCCTATGCAAACAGAGTAGACCCAGATCAGACGGCTCCTATAGGAGCCGTCTGATCAGGGTCTGCTCAGTTTGCTTATGATAAGATATAGATAAGATTCTTCTGTTTCTGCCATGGACAAAAAATCCTGAGTCCATGTACTATTATAACAAATTAATCTAATTAATATTAATGACCTCATTTCTTACATGAATATTCATGAAGGAATGGTTTAAGCAGTGTAAATCTAAAAGCAGTATAAATCTAGATTTCTGCAGGGCAAATGTGATACAGAAAGCTCCTATGGGGGTTTTCTGTACCACTTTTGCCTTTCATTAACCCTTTCCCTCATATAAACGTGTTTTCACGCATTTGCAAACAGAGTAGACCCAGATCAGGTGGCTCCTAGAGGAGCCATCTGATCAGGGTCTGCTCTGTTTGCTAATAGAATTTGATAGAGCTGTCTCTTTGCTTTCTAAAATTTTTCTACAATGTTCCATCTTCCATAATTCTTTGTAATTATTTTGTTAATGAATATGCAGTAGGTATTGAAATTTGGCCTAATTACAGAACAGGGAAAGGGTTAAGCAACCACTGATGTATGCTTTTTAAGATTCCTATGTTCAATAAATAACATAGGTTTCTATTGTAAATACGAGTCAAATGTTTCTAAAAATGGGATTTTTAAAGTTTGGGAATGATTTACAATTAAACAGATACAGATATTTGATTATTGCAAAAAAAAAATCTGATAAATCAAAACTGTAATTGATAAATAGAGGATATTACATGAGTGTTCATTTACTAAACGAGTTGACTAGAATAATATGACAAGTCAGGCTTGCCAAGTAGTAAATGAACATGAATGTGATATTCTTTTTATCACATGACAGGCACTTTTTCCAATTCATATTTTAATTTGTTTACATCATTTGCATGTTATATTACAAGAGTGCAGTATTAAAACTTTACAAGCTGGTTACATTAACTTGGACTCAAGCTGAAACAGTGTCATTTGATAAAAATATCCTTTGGCTCACAATTAACGATGCAAGACCATTTAATAAATACATTGCCTGGCTGTATCTGTCTGATAGGAAAGCAAAACTACATGCTGTAGAAACACAAATCTGTTATAATATCAGTACATTATACATACAGAGATTTTTAACTTGAAAGAAGTTGTTGAGCATCTTTCCATCTCATTAACTCTATACTCCATGAATATTCATGTAAGAAAAAGTGTAAACAGTATGTATGAAGATTGATTAGCTTAACATTTATAATGGTAGATAGACAAGAAAAGTTTTGGCCCTGTTATGAACTGTAGAATCAAATCTATATAACTCCATAAGCAAACAGAGTAGACCCATATCATATGCCTCCTGTAGGATCCATCTGATTAGGGTCTACTCTATTTGCAAAGGCATTAAAAGGTGTATCAAGGGAGTAAAGGATTAAGATCTAAAGCAGTTTAACCCTTTCCCTGTTCTATAAATATTCCAAATGTTCATACCTACTGAATAATACAGTAAAACCTCTCTATATCGGCCACTAAATTACATCAAGTATTTTTTGTTAAAGACATAGGAGCGTTCTGTTTTACTTTCACCTTGCTTTAAGCAACCATCTGCCCTAAATACCAACTAATTAACACAAATTAGTGGCCGTTATAGAGAGGTTTGACTGTAATTCAAAATAGTTATAATAAAATCTGGAAAGTGGAGCGTTGTAGGCTACTAGCCATTTTAGAAAGAAAAGAAACAGATCTATTAAATTCCATTAGCAAACAGAGCAGACCCTGATCAGATGGCTCCTACAGAAGCCTTCTGATCTGGTTCTACTTTGTTTGCAAAATCGTGAAAAGGCACTTAAATGATGGAAATGTTTTAACACTTTGTTGTTATTTTGAAACATAACACTGTCACCTACTTCAATTAGCACATTTGAAATTTCAAACAGTCTCAAACAGTCTGGATTCTGATGAAAAGCTGAGATATTCTGCATCTGTATGCAGACTAAATAAATATCGTTTAATTCCAATAAAAGCCCAAGGGTGTATCATATTTCTAAAAGGAGTTTCTTGTTCTTGCATAGTTTTTGATAAATTCATCATTGGTATGAAAAGTTTCGACAAATACCATATCATACATAACATACAAAATAAAACACTTACCCTTAGATAAATCTTGCGTTGTCTGTGCATACGAAATTGGGCTTGAGCTCTTGTAATTCCATTTCGAATCACACTGAACTTTTTCCTGCAAAACAGACAAACCTGAGGTCACTCACGATTATACAAATTTATTTTCCTTTTTGTTTTCAAACAATAGCAATTAGCATACTCATCACTAATCAGGATGGCAAAATAATACAATCCAGTATTAATCGGTGTTTAGAATATATTGCCACAAAAATTGAATCTTGCACACTGATGTTACAGATGTACAGCTATCAAATTAATCATACTCTTATTTGTAACCACCACATCAAATATTTTCAACTTGATCAATTTGTCACATTCACAGCCATTGTAACTTCCACAAGTTTTTGTTTAAATCAAATGTTATTTTTGTGTGTGTGTTTCAAGCTGATATGAACGAAATAGTCTTATTGAGAAAAAGCTTTATTTTTTCAGGAGTGTGGACAAGCAGGCCTGGAGGAGGAGGGTGTGATGTCATCAAATGCGTTTGTATCACCATCTACACAGCTGCCCACAGGGGTATAATTAATGATGGGTGGTGACCAGCACTGCTAAACCCATCACTTCACTCATGCTTATAGTCATGTATCCTTAACCCTTTCCTTTACTCCATAAATATGTCTTTGCAAACAGAGTAGACCAGATCAGACCGCTCCTGTAGGAGACATATGATCTGGGTCTACTCTGTTTGCTTATATTTATGTGTAATTATTCTAACTTACCAGTAATATATAGACAAATTGTAATCACTATTGAATTTGTGATGGAGCACAAAAAAAACACATCTTGAGAGTATTCTCAAATGGGTTTGCCTGGCGCCCAGCTTCTACTAGAAGATCTATTAAAAGCCGAGTGCCAGGCAACTCTTTTTTTTAAAGAACATTTTAGTGTCTCAAGTCTGAGAATGTGTTGATTATATATTCCACATAAGAATTATATGATAACCAACATCATCAACAACTTTCCCATCTTTATCAACTCTTTGCCTTGTAGAAGACAGAGTAGACCCAGATAAGATGGCTCCTATGGAACGATCTGATCGGTCTGCTCTATTTGCTTATGGAATAATATAAATCTGATTCTACGATTATCTGCCATGGTAAAAATACAAATCCTGTGTTCATGGTGCCATTATAAATATGCATGAAATGAATATTCATACATTATTTCTTCATGAATATTCATGGAGTAAAGAGTTAAACTTGTGGTGACACGAAACCAAATTACCTTAGTTTAAAATATGATTTATAAGGAGATAAACATTTATGTTTCATAAAAAAAACAAGTTAGTCTAAACTTTGAATGTGGGAAATGAGCATACTGACATTTCACCTATTTGCACCCAGATTAGAGGGCTCCTTAGAAACTCCCCTGATCAGGATCCAGAGTATCTGTAATGTTTGTAATTCAAATCATTTAAAAAATTTAAGTCTTTCAAACCAAATTGTAACTATTGTTAACCCTTTCCTTAACATAAGTGCTTTTTCACGCATTTGCAAACAGAGTAGACTCAGATCTGATGGCTCCTATATGAGCCGTCTGATCAAGGTTTGCTCTGTCTGCCTGTTCTAATAATTCTAATAAATCTGACTTTCTACAGTTTCTATCAATACCAAAACCTCCTTTGTACATATGCCATTATAAAAAGCCTGCTAATAAATATTCATGATGTCATTATTTATTACATGAATATGCTACAGCAACAGGGTTAACCCTTTCCACCATAAATACACCTTTCTACGCCTGTGTAAAAATCACCTGTTGAAACCAATGTGATAAATAGAGCATTTGCTCCTATATGAGCAAATGCTCTATTTATCACAATGGTTTCAAACTACAAAATTCTAAAATTTTCCTTTTCTCTAGTTAATGCTCCTTTTTGGTAGATTTATTCAAAGAGGTTGTATCTAAAAACAGCCTATGAGGTAATGAGTTAAACTCTGTATTTAGCATTCAAAGGGTTAAGATATTTGGTATTCATTGCTTTCTTTGTAAGTTTTGTAAACTTTTATTTTTTCCAATCAACTTTTATCACCACCCTGAGAATGAAGTCTGATGAAAAAACCAAACTTATGATTAGATGTAAGCTTTGCATAATAAAGGTGATAGATAACAATCTTTGTGTATTTTCAAAAACAATTTGAACTCTAAATTCAAATTTTAACAACTGCTGGAGCATATAATGGATCTGTTTAACTCTTTCCCTCATATACAGTAAACGACTTTTTATGCATTTGCAAACAGAGTAGACTCAGATCAGATGGCTCCTATAGATCAGGCCTGCTGATTCTACAGAACAGTTTCTGCCAAAGCCAAAATAGTGTTCATGAACCACCATAAGGCTTCATCTAATAAATATTCATGATTTTATTATTGCTTACAATAATATACAATAGGGAAAGGATTAATGACATCATAAGTACAAATTAGCTGACATTTTATAATAGCATTATAAACACAAATGTTTGGCCATTGCAGGAATTGCAGAAGTTGACCTACATGTATATCACTTCATAATTATGCAAACAGAAACTGTCTGATCTTGGTTTACCGGTACTTTCTTTGCAAAGGCATTGGAAGGCATATCTATGGGGTAAGGGGTTAAATGGGTTGGGGCTCAAACTTGAGCTCTTAGACAGGGAGAAGTAGCATTGGTGGTATTCAGGGAGAAATACTGGTCCTGAATATTGATCTCTATTCATGTTCTATGTATTTAACCCTTGACTCAATAGTTATGCTTTTCTACACCTTTAAAGAGTAGACACAAATTAGACAGCTCCTATAGGAGCTGTCTGATCAGGGTCTACTCTGTTTGCTTATGATATAATTTAGAGATGACTATACAGTTTCTGCTATGGCCAAAGGTTTCTGTGCCCATGTGCTATTGTGAATTTATAATTTATAATAACTAATCTAACTAATATTCATGATGTCATTATTTCCTACATAAATATTCATGGAATAAAGGGTTAAACTTCTCTCTAACCTCAAAATAGGGAGAAATGAGCATGATTAGGGAGATTTTTCTCTCCCAAATCTCCCTCCTGGTTGAGCCCCTAAAATCTAGCTCATCTGTTATATTCTGTATAATTATCTCATTTACTATGTGCTCTGAGGTAATATGAATGAGCAACAACATGCAACATTTATTCAAGCCCTACTTACATTAACAGAGGCCAATATAAGAATGAATTAATTAATCATGCATGAATTAAAACATTTTCAAGAATAACTCATTTATTCCTAGGCGTTGACCTCTATTTAGAACTGTCTCTTTGAGAGGATTCTAAAGAGTGGTCACAACATAGTGTTTGGTTGAAAAACTATTCTGACACAAAAAAAATCCCTCTTCATGGGTTTGTAAAGCTGAACCAGTCAATTTGATATCACTTCAATAACTTCTTGTTGATGTCCGCATATTTGGTCACAACACTAAGTGTAACATCAGTTGTCAACTTTAGCGACTCAATAAGTGTATAGGTTATAATAACTGACCAAGTTCTTGCTCTAAGTTAAAGGATCTCTTCAGAGTAGACAGAATATGGTACAGGCAAAACAGTACATGTACATTAATTTTGTCACTGCATCAGGGTGCTGACATAACATGTTAGTGAACTGGTTACACCCTCCTCGCCACTGACATCTGGTACCTTGCTAACTAATGAGCTCATTACTTTGCCTGTCCACAACACCTTAATCTTTATACCTTTGCACGCCTGTAACTGTGTACTGGTACTTGCAAAAAGTGTAGATTAAGATGAAAGGGGTCATAGAGGAGCCCTCTGATCAAAGTATTCACTGTTGAAATTCGAAATACTTAAGAAAATTCAAGCCTTTTATTCTGAATGAACACTATTGTTAAACACTGATGAGCCATTCCACTTTCAATATTCAGCAGATAATGGGTTAACTCCTTGACCACAAAGTTGTGTTTGTCTACAAAAATTGTCATCTGTTTAAGTCATAACAAGACTGTGAAAAAATGATTAGTGTCAAACTGGTCATATCCATGATAGACACTTGATTACTCAGGCTCTCATTTGGATATAATCTGGTTGCATTATTTATCATTAATTAATCTCTAGCATGCACAGAGTAAGACATAAGTAAACAAAATGTGTTTGTGAAACACTTTGCCCCCAATATGACCTTTTACCCTGAAGGATGACCTTGACCTTGACATTTCACCCTCAAATTGTGCAGTTTTATGAGATACACATGCATACCAAATATCAAGTCCCTATCTCTACTGGTTCAAAAGTTATGGCCAATGTTAAAGTCTGTAACCTTGACCCTGAAGGATGACCTTGACCTTGACATGTCACCCCTCAAAATGTGCAGCTTCATGAGATACACATGCATGCCAAAACATCAAGTCTGTATTTTAACTAGTTCAAAAGTTATGGCCAATGCTAAAGTTGTTGATTTGATCTATATATACACATGCATACCAAATATCAAGTCTGTATCTCTACTGGTTCAAAAGTTATGGCCAATTTTAAAGTTGGTGACCTTTGACCTTCAAGGATGACCTTGACCTTGACATGCCACCCCTCAACCCTTTACCAACATGTGCAGCTTCATGAGATACACATGCATGCCAAATATCAAGTCTTTATCGCTACTGGTTCAAAAGTTATGGCCAATGTTAAAGTCGGCGATTTGATCTATATAATTGACCTCTGACCTTGAAAGATGACCTTGACCATGACATGTCATCCCTCAAAATGTGCAGCTTTATGAGATACATATGACCAAAATATCAAGTCTCTAACTGTACTGGCTCAAAAGTTATGACCAATATTAAAGTTGTCCTCAAACAGACAAACAGAAAACAGACAGGGCAAAAAACAATATGCCCCATACATCTGATCTGGGGTGCATAATAAAAACATTACAAGCAGTCCAATGATTAAGCTCTGCTAACACACTGCTCATTGTAAGTAACTTGGTACACAAGGAGGTAACTGACAGTGATTTAACCGTTTGCTTCATGAATATTCATGTACGAAACTAGAGCTATCACTAAAGGTGATGAATAACACCCCCCACCACAGCAGCTTTTATTGCAAAATCAAGTACATTGTAGTTGGCCAAACCAACTACCCATGTAACAGGACCAAAATATTCAAAGTTCAAGGGGAGATAATTCTGTAATTCCTGCAACTAAACATATGAAAATTGCATCTTGCATATCTGCTATTCTGTGGTTATTATGTATGGCAAGTATCAATTCAATAACTTTCAAACTGAAGGAAGAGTTTGCGACACCAACTACCCATGTATCATGCCAAAATGACAAAAAATACTCAAAAATTTCAAGGGGAGATAATTCTGCAATGCCCAGTGCTAAACACATGAAAATAGTGTCTTGCACATCTTCTATTTGTGGTTATTAAGTATACCAAATACAAATTCAATAACTTTAAAACCGAAGGAGGAGTTTGCGACACCAACTACCCATGTTCAAATTCGGACGGACTGATCGCCCGACCAACTGCCCGACCTATCGGCCGCCGGACAGGGTGATTCAAGTATACCCCCTCAAACAAGTTTGATATTTTCAAAAGCAAACAGAGCAAACCAAGATCAGATGGCTCTGTAAAAGTCACTTTCTGAAACCATTGTGATAAATAGAGCATTTTTTCCATAGGAGCAAGTGCTCTGTTTATCACAATGGTTCCAATGCTACACACTCCAAAACAATTTCAGCAGATTTATTCAATAAGGCTGGGTCTAACATAGCCCATGAGGGAATGGGTTAAATGTACTTCTGGTATAAATCTCTATAAGAAACATGCATATTCAGATATCCAAATATCCTATTTAATGACTCATTAGTGGGTACTACTGAGTACCAACAAGAGGGAGATATTAAAATATTTGTCATAGATCTCCTAAATATGCCTTACAATATCACTTTTATGTTGAACAAACATATGAAAGGGAGAGAACTCTCATAAGTCTTCATTGAAATCACTCCCTTCTTATACTGTGAAGTTTTGCTTTGGCTAAATGCAAATACATTGGATTTAATCATAACTTTGATGCAAGTGGACAAATTTTTAGAATAGCATAATTATTGAACATGGAAATTTTGTCATGGCAGAAACTGTCCACACGCATCACTATCAGGTAATGGATTAATGTTATTAGTGTAAACAATGAAGATGGTAAACATGTAGCATTTCCATCATGGTGGATAATCGTAGCCAGCACTGTTAGCACTTACATGTATACTCTAAGCATGACTCTTTTTACATCATTCATGGTGATAATTAAGTCTTTGCATGCTAAGTAACTATTGTAAACAAAACTTATCATCTGCTGCAATTCTCAAAGTCAATTTTTCTTCCAATAGTCTTCAAGAATACAGTCACTGAGTGTTAACCCATTCCCTCATACTGACGCCTTTTGACGCCTCTGCATAGGTCACCTGTTAAAACCATTGTGATAAATAGAGAAAAGTTGTTGGATCTAAAAATAGTCTATGAGGTAATGGGTTAAGCTGTTTGGATCTTGATGAGACCCTGGACTACTCAGCATCTCAACTGGATCTATACTGATTGGATAAGTAATCACAAATTCAACTTTTATGTGCAAGGTGGTAAGGAACTATTATAAAGGTACAGAGCAACAGATAAATATGCATACTCAGCTACTAAAATCCTCATTTCTCCAACAAAACTGTATGCTGTGACCACTCTTTAGGATCATCTCTTCGAGGCGATTCTAAAGAGTGGTCACAACATACAGTTTGGTGAAAAAATAAAGGAGTAACTCTTGAAAATGTTTGAATTTATGTATCTTATCTGGACCTGAGGGTACACAAGAAAACTTGTTCACTCACCTCTCTATGTGCATCCTGATGGCCGCCTGTAGCTTTACTGTATTATGCTGCATCACAAGGAACTTCCGGCGGACCAAGTACATGCGGATCCACTTCTGTATGTGGACGGCAGCCTTCATGTGAATTTTGCGGGCCTCCATGTCCAGATGGTGCTCATATTCTTCCTTCATGAACACCTGGGAAGCAGAGGAAGGTTTGTGAGCATTCAATGGTAATGTTACAGCCTTAAACATGGGTGTGGGAGACAGGAGAGGGGAGAGTTTAGGTGAGCCATGATAAGGAAAAGATCCGAAAGTCTGGTTTACAGAAGATGGAGAATCTACACTTGAAATGGAGTGACAAACATTTGACAGTTGTCTGACCACTGCTTCATGCTCTTTTCTTTTAAGTTTTTCAATTGGCACCACATTGTCTTTGTCTTTGGAATGAGCATGCAAATCTGTTGAATTTTCATAAATATGTGAAGGTGTCTCTACATGGCAATTTACATTAACATATTCAGCTGGGGAGTCATCTTTTGTATCGACAGTTCCGAAGTCTGAATCAAATGTATCCGTGTCAAAGGTTTCAAGATCTTCAGTTGGAAAGGAACCATGTTCATTGTCATAAAATGAGTGGTTCAGGGGATTAGTTTCCTCCTCTGTGTTGTTGGCAGCTTTGTCATTAGTGAGTTTTGTAATATATATTCCAGATCCTACATGACTCTCGCTATGAGAGTATAAAGAACTCGCGACCAGTGAAGCAATATCAGTATTGTCACACACATTAGTCTCTAGCATGTAATTTTGATATGATGCATGTCGTTTAGGTCCAGAATATTGTGAATCTATTCTATCCTTCACCAATGGCTGATATAAACTCAGATTCTGGTAAATTTGTACAGGCTTGTTTGACTTAGTCGATGATCTCCTCTTTTGACTTCCATGCTTGAAACATGCAACATGTCCCTGATGAAATGCATTCTTAATGTCATTTCTACTAAAGGCCTGGCGTCTATTTATTCTGTCATATATTTTAATGTCACTCTTATTTCTGCGTTGGCCTCTGTAGTACCATTCATGATTGGTGGCCGTGTCTCGAAAAATCTTCCCTCTGCCTTCATGGCTTGAACTGATCTCGTTGTATGAGTATGTATGCTGCACAGGAGGACCCGCTGGAATTTTATCTACAGACTGAACCAATGGTTTCTGACGTTTGTGCTTCTCTTTGTCATCCGCAATGTAGTTCATATAGCTATAATCTGAATCAATCGCCTCCGATGATCCACTCTTCCCACCAGAAAACACCCAACGTGACACATTACTGTATAGTGGATAATGTGACATATCTCCAAAATCCCACTTTATATATCCACCAATCAAATTTTTAAAAGCTCCCACAGCAACAAAAAATATCCAACCAGCACATATCACAGCATTTTGCAGTTATTAAATCAGCTTGTTCTCTCAATCACAAAGCAAGACTTTTTGTAATGTTTGTCCCCAAACTGAATGTCATTACGAACAGTGACTTCAAAACTCTCTGCAATAATAATGGGGCATAATCTATCATTTTTTACTGCTGTCTGATTTGGTATATAAAATGTCAGTAATAAAGTATCAAAAACAATTTGTCAATGACATACTAACTCATATTTATGTCTACAAGGACTTTGTTTAAAGTATATCCATAATTGTTAGACACTATATTAAATTTTCAATATTCTACTTCGCCCAAAATCCAAACAGTTCAGCAAGTGTTGTGCATTCCCTGGGATGTTAGAAATTCTATTTGACAGTACTCGGTACAACTCCAAGACATTTATTTGGCATAATTTACACTGTTAACACTGGGTCTCCGAGTCACTGAAATATCCAGAATTTAAACCTTTACTCAATTAATATTTATGTAAGAAATAATGACATCATGCTACTGCACAACTTTCATCCTGCATAAAGCTAACACATGCCTTTAACAACCAGAAATAGACCTCGTATTAGTGGTCGCTTCAGATGGATTTAACTGTATTTTCAAAGACATGGTCAAAATTTCAAAACAGTTTGGATCCAGGTGACACACAAAATTCCTCAAACTATATCCCTATAAAATTAAGTCCATACACATCAGAATAAGGTCTGCTGTCCAAATGCGACAAGTGAACATTTTACCGAGTCCCATTGATGTGTTCTGTACTGACACTAATGTATATCTTGCTCATAGATTGACAAGACTACTTGCAATTTTCACACTTTTCTTGTCAAAATACATCATACTCTGCCTTGTTAAACAAAGCCGACAATCAAGTGACTATGTCCAGCAATTGTGGCCATAAAGGCATTAAATGTGAACATTATGGTCACTATATTGCTGTATCTCCAAGGTCCTGTGTATGTACAATGTACATATTTTAGGCTTACATAATATTACCACAAAGCCAGCCTTAAACAATTCCTTATTACAGTAAAACCTCTCTATAACAACCACTAAATTGCATCAAGTAGTTTGTGTTAAAGGCTGGTGGCTGGTTAAAACAAGGTGAAAGTAAAACAGAACGCTCCTATAGGAGCGTTCTGTTTTACTTTCGCCTTGCTTTAAGGAGCCACCTGCCCTAGATACCAACTAATTAACACAATTAAGTGGTCATTATAGAGAGGTTTTACTGTACATCTACACCACTAGTATGCAGGCCTGAAGCCAAATCACATCTTTAATATTGAAATGTGACAACTTGGCTAATTAGCATATTCACACTAGAGTCATCAACTTATATTCATTTAACCCTTTGACTGTAGGGAATGAATGTATTCACATTTGCAAACAGTGCAAGCCCAGAACAGGGCTCCTTAAGGAGTCCTCTGATTAGATTCTGCACTACTTGTCATTCAAAATCCTTGAGTAAATTTAAACCTTTCATACTGTATGACTATATTTACCCTTACAACGTTGAATTTCAAATGGACTACATGTTTATTCCAAAATTCAAACAGATCAAGCTTATGGTGAATATTTAGAGATTTTTCTAAAGAAAAGTATAACATGACAAACAGTGCAGACCCTGATGAGAGGGCTCCTCTAGGAACCTTCTCATTTGGGTCTACACTGTTTGCAAAGGACATATTAGTAATTCGTATCCCGCATTGTAAGCGTTAAACACTGAAGGAATTTTATACTGACAGGTTATTGTGGGGATCTCAATAATGAACACTATTATTCAGCTATACTTTGTCATCATCATCATAGCTTGGCTTCGCGAAGGTGGTGTCCCACATCTGCTGCATGCATGCTGGTGACTGACAAGGCCAATGCAGGATAGGCATTCCCTACTGCAGCGGCTATACTTTGAACATGTATATATTTACTACTTGTAGACCTAATGCTAATATTCTGTATTTGGGAGAATTGGGAACTTGAAAGTATGCTCAGACTGTGTAATTTTTTTCTATGAGTTTTGAGCTTTCTAGTCTCTCTATAACGGCTACTAAATTGTGTTAATTAGTTGGTATTTAGAGCAAGTGGCTGCTTAAAGCAAGGTGAAAGTAAAACAGAACGCTCCTGTAGGAGCTTTCTGGTTTACTTTCACCATGCTTTAAGGAGCCACCTGCCTTTAACAAAAAAATACTTAGTAATTTAGTGGCCATTATAGAGAGGTTTTACTGTAATAATTCCAGAGCTTTTACACATGGCATAGTGATGATAGTCTATATGTGTTACATGACATAATTATGCACACATTTTGTAAAAGAGATTGAACCAAGAGCTTTGATACTTTTATGTTACTTGCTTTGACCCATTTTCAATCACTATGCAACTATTTTGAGAGCTTTACCATCACCATGCTAACCATGTACATATGGTGCATGTCTTGACAGTTTAATCATCAGCATGCTAACCATATGTATATGGTGCATGTCTTGACAGTTTAATCATCAGCATGCTAACCATATATATATGGTGCATGTCTTGACAGTTTAATCATCAGCATGCTAACCATATGTATATGGTGCATGTCTTGACTGTTTTACCATCACCAGGCTAACCATGTGTATATGTTATATGCTTTGAGAGCTTTACCATCATCATGCTAACCATGTATATATATTGGGCATGCTTTGACAGTTTTATCATCATGCTAACCATGTGTATATGTTGCATTCTTTGAGAGTTTTATCATCATCATGCTAACCATGTGTATATGTTACATGCTTTGAGAGCTTTACCATCATCATGCTAACCATGTGTATATGGTACATACCTTGGCCGTTTTAATATGCTAACAATTTGTATTCACTGCATATTTTGAGCACTTTGCAAGGGCCATGCTAACAGCTGTATATGATACATGCTGAGAGAGTTTTTATATCATCAAGCTAACCATGCATATATGGCACATGCTGTGAGAGCTTTTAAATCATCATGCTAACTATGTGTATATGTTGCATGCTTTGAGAGATTTACCATAATCATGCTAGCCATATGTGTATGTTACATGCTTTGAGAGCTTTGCAAGTGCTGTGAGATGCTTATCCATCATCATGCTAATATGTATTTAATTTAACACACATTTTGAGCTTTGCTATTATCATTTTGCTCTTGTTATATGCTGTGAGGGTATTGTCATTATCATAACTTTCTGTTCTTTGCTTTGAGAGCATTGTCATTATTATGCTAACATTCTGTCTGGTTAAAATGCTTTGAGAGCATTGTCATTATCATGCTTACATGTTGTTCTTGTTAATATGTTTTGAATGCATTGCCATTATCATGCTAACATTCTGTCTTGTTAATATGCTTTGAGAGCATTGCCATTACCATGCTTATATTCTGTTCTTGTTAATATGCTTTAAGAGCATTGTCATTATCATGATAACCTTCTGTTATTGTTAATATGCTCCGAGAGCATTGCCATTATCATGATAACATTCTGTTCTTATTAATATGCTTTGAGAGCATTGCCATTATCATGCTTACAGTCTGTTCTTGTTAATATGCTTGGAGAGCATTGCCATTATCATGCTTACAGTCTGTTCTTGTTAATATGCTTGGAGAGCATTGCCATTATCATGCTTACAGTCTGTTCTTGTTAATATGCTTGGAGAGCATTGCCATTATCATGCTTACAGTCTGTTCTTGTTAATATGCTTGGAGAGCATTGCCATTATCATGCTTACAGTCTGTTCTTGTTAATATGCTTGGAGAGCATTGCCATTTATCATGCTGTGCATGCTAGCATATCAAAGTACACATCCTAGGCGCGTAACTGACATTTGGGAAGGAAATAATTTTCATGAACACATTTACCTTGCATTAAAGATGATCAGGCTACTTCACTCCTGTGTTCTATACAAATATGTAATAGGTGAAGAAATCAAATGTATCATGACTTATAAAATAGTTTTAACAATTGTTTCTAATCCACAAAATAACAGAGAAAACATAAAAAATACTGTGTAATTGAAAACATTTGTAAAACAGTGTATATTTCCAGAGACAGCAGTATTTCACCTTACTCTTTAAAGTTTAACTTAGTACTACTGTAGGAGTCTCAGAGTCTGCTCTGTTTGCTTATAGAATTATAAAGATCCGATTCTACAGTTTCTGCCATGGCCAGAAATTCCTGTGTTCATGTAGCATTATAACATACCAGCTGATAAATATTCATGATGCCATTTTTTCTTACATGAATAATGATCAGGGAAAGGGTTAAAGTGGTTCTATTATATTCAACATTGTTAACTTTTTCCCTGTTCTGTGTTTATTACAAATGTCAATACCTACTGAATATTCATGGACAAAATAGTCATAATGAAATAAGGAAGCTGGAATATTATAGCCATTTTAGAAACTAAAGAAACATATCTTTCAAATTCTATTAGCAAACAGAGCAGACCCTGATCAGACAGCTCCTATAGGAGCCATCTGATCTGGGTCTATTCTGTTTGCAAATGCATGAAAACATGTTTGTATGAGGGAAAACCTCTTTGCCTGTTCAATAACATGTAAGAAATAATGAGTTCGTGAATATTAATTACCGTAATCTAATGTGTATATTGGCTTATAAACTGACGGCATTTTGGCTCAGGCAGAACCTGTAGAACCAGATCTATTATGCTATAAGCAAACAGAGCAGACCCTGACCAGATGGCTACTGTAGGAGCATCTATCTACTCTGTTTGCAAAAGCATGAATAAGCATTTATATGACTGTGGGGACCTTTGAGTCTTTCCAATATTGTTAACCCTTTCCTCAACATTGTGATAAATAATAGAGCATTTGCTCCTTTAGGAGCAAATGCTCTATTTATCACAATGATTTCAAAACTACACAATTCTAAATTTTTCCTTTTCTCTAGTAAATGCTCCTTTTCGGTAGATTTATTCAAAGAGGTAGAGCCTAAAAATAGCATATGGAAGAATGGGTTAATAAGGCAGTCTATTGCTTCATAAGGCTGTCAAGCATGGCTGTTAAAAAGTTTGTTTGATGGCCTGTTACACCATGTTGTAGACTCCTAAGTCATTACACATGACAACTGGCAGGTAGTTCAGCATGCATAAATGTTAATTAAATATTAAGCATACAGGTTAGACTGTGTGCATGTTTTGTTACCTGGCACTGATCAGTTTAATAACTTTAATAATTCAACCTTTGATGCATATTTTAACCCTTTCCTTAATATAAATGCATTCACACTTCTGTGTTTGCAAAGGCATATCTATCACGTAAAGGTTAACCCGTTACTCCATAAATACGCTTTTCTAAGCCTTTGCAAACAGAGCAGACCAGATCAGATGGCTCATGTAGGGTCTTTTCTGTTTGCTTATGAGATAATATAGATCTCAGAATCTACACTTTCTGCCTTGAGTTCATACGTACCGGTATAATGTTTTAACAAAAATACAGCTAATTGATATGCATGACATTATTACTTCTTACATGAATATTCATAGAGTAAAGGGTTAAGTGTGTTAAAGGTGGAATATTCACTAAATCTAGCAATATTCTAGTTTATAGAATATATCTAAATAAAATCAAACAATATTCTAGTTTATAGAATATAACTAAATAAAAATCAAACAATATTCTAGTTTATAGAATTAAATAACGAAATCTTTAAACATCTTAGATAGATACTACAAGTCTTGCAGTGTATGGTATGAAGTCCAGTCTAGGTAACAGCTGATTGTCAATGTCAATCTAATTGACAGGCTTGGCTGTTAATGTCAGCAAACAGACCTTACAGGGTGCTAATTGGCATAAAATCAGTCTTCCATGTAGTAAACTGCCATCAATCACCAGTCGTAAATACACACCTTCCCACATAATTGATGATGTGAGAGCAAATTATCAATCATTTGTACTTATATTTGTTTTTATTAAAGTGAGATTTATACCCGGCATATTATATATACTCATTATAATGCATCAGCGTAATACTTTAATAGGACTAATTATTTTCCCTTTACTCCATGAAGATTCATGCTAGAAATATTGGGTTTACGGACATTTGCCCCCCCGGACACTTGCCCCCCGGACCTTTGCCCCCCTATTTGGGCATGGGCGGACATTTGCCCCCTGGCGTTTTAGCCTGGGCGGACATTTGCCCCCCTGACACTTGCCCCCCTGTTGGACTTGGGCGGACATTTGCCCCCCTAACGGTTTAGCTTGGGCGGACATTTGCCCCCCTGTTAATTTTCTCGAGGACGGACCTTTGGTCATTTTTTGCATCATCAGCATCCCTAAAACATTTTACAGGAAGTTGGGCATTTACAACAACAAAGTGTTTATATATAAATAATTACCTTCAAATAGCAACTAATCATGCATGGGGTTTCCCAAGCTTTTACAAACGAGTTTAATTGACCTTTAATATATTTACCTTTTTTGCAATGATTTGATGCGTGTAAATATCCTCAGTATTTAATTCGGCAGCCATTTGCAAAAATTGTAAACACAGAGGTTATATATATGCAGAAAAGGGTGTGTTCCAAATCAAATGATTCTGCGACATCAAATGTGACCTTTCATTTTCTGAAAACGGTGTCGCGGTGACCTTTCATTTTCTGAAAACACGGACAGCCATATTTATTGTTTTAACACACAAAGGTGTATGCAGCAGAACGTGACCTTTCACTTATTGTCATTATGTTGTTATGTGTTAAAAACATGGCAAGTGTTAATTGGATTTGGGGTTTGACTAGCCTAAAGGCAGTGGGAAATTCTACACTTACGTAATTCATTTACTGTCACGTGTCGGCTTAGCTTTTATGATAAATATTTGTTTGATTCACACGACATAATTTTTAACAGTAAATAAAACAAGATCTGGATCTGGAGGTGATAAGTATACATCTGTTTTTATTTGAATACAAAATTACTGATTTAACAACAAAATTTACTTAACTTAGATATAAGCAATTATTTAAAATAGCTACATTTCTGTATTAGAGCAATTTCTAATGAACCTGAATGGAAGTCTCTGGGTTTTCTGAAATCGAGTAACACAATACATGTGGTGGCAAGACTCAGGGGGGCAAATGTCCGCCCAAGTCAAACCACTAGGGGGGGCAAATGTCCGCCCAAGTCAAACAGGGGGGCATATGTCAGGGGGGCAAATGTCCGCCCAAGCTAAAACACCAGGGGGGCAAATGTCCGCCCATGCCCAAATAGGGGGGCAAAGGTCCGGGGGGCAAGTGTCCGGGGGGGCAAATGTCCTAGAATCGAAATATTGACACCATAAATATTTATTATCTGAATTTGATAATGATTTTTGAAAACATGAATCTTTGACAATAGTAGAAACTGTAGAATCAGATCTACATGTATATTATTAAAAACAGACCATACCCTAATCAGACGCTTCCTACAGGAGTCATCTGTTTGTGTCTACTCTGTTTGCAAAAGCATTAAAAGGCATACATATATAGTAAATGTTAAAAAGACTAATTATTGACCCTTTACTCCATGAAAATTCATATAAGAAACTAGAATTGCTTTTGATACAAAAACTGATGTCTCCCCCCCCCCACACACACACACCACCACTAAATTTTCCATGTAAAAATGTCAAAGTCCCATAACTCTGCAGAAAAATATCAAACCAGAACAGGAATAAGATATGCACACCTAGACATGATGTTGATCAATCCTATGAAGTTTCATGAAAATGTTACCAAAGGTTTTGGAGAAACTGCGCAGACAAAATTTTATATGTAATAATTTCAACGTCCCATAACTCTGCAGAAAATCATCGAACTGGAACAGGAATGGTATATGCACAACTAGGCATAGTGCTGATCAATCCTATGAAGTTTCATGAAAATCTGATTAAAGGTTTTGGAGAAACTTCGTGGACAAATTTTCCATGTATAAATTGAAAGTCTCATAACTCTGCAGAAAATTATTGAACCTGAATAATACTACTAATTATTTACCCTTTTCTCCATGAAAATTCATATAAGAAAGTAGAATTGCTTTTGATACAAAAACTAATGACCCCCCCCCCCCCCCCCCCCAACACACAATTTTCCATGTAAACATGTCGAAGTCCCATAACTATGCAGAAAAATATCAATCAAACCGGAACAGGAATAAGATATGCACACCTAGATATGATGCTGATCAATCCTATGAAGTTTCATGAAAATCTGATCTTAAGTTTTGGGAATTCCGTGTGGACAAAAATTGCCATGTAAAAAAATTCAAAGTCACATAACTCTGCAGAAAATCATCGAACCAGAACAGGAATAAGATATGCACAACTAGGCATGGTGCTGATTAATCCTATGAAGTTTCATAAAAATCCCCAAAGATTTTGGGAGAAACCGTGTGGACAAAAATTGCCATGTAAAAATTTCAAAGTCCCATAACCGCAGAAAATCATCGAACCGGAACAGGAATAAGACTTGCACAACAAGGCATGGTACTGATCAACCCTATGACATTTCATGAAAATCAGACCACAGCTTTTGGAGAAACCGTACAGACAAATTAAAATCGGACAGACAGACAGACAGATGCCATGCACAAAAACAAAATGTCTCCCCAGTACATAATAATGGCACCATGAATATTGATTAGAAACTGTAGAATCAAATAGGCAAACAGCAGATACTGATCTGAGTCTTCTCTTTGCAAAGGCTTTGAAAGGCACATTAATGGCCATAAGTAAAGGGATAAAATACATATAACTGTGTTTCATGAACAATTTGTTTGTGTTTTTTTTCTGTTGATTAATGTCCGTTTCTGCTCACTATGGGCTAACTGGACACCCTAGAGACAGGGGAGAGGATACAGGGAAACCCGAGCATGATGCCCTACTTTTATTATCAACAGAGGTTTTTTTTGTTCTTTAAGATACTCAGTGTATAGCACTGATACATCAGACCTCGGTTTATAGTCTCGTCCGAAGAACTTGGTCCTGTGGGGGATCAAACCTAAGACCCATGGTATTGTATGAACAATTTGAAAATAATCAGAATAATTGTCATTATCATAACATGATTCACTAACAATATTTTTTCACTATTTAAGAAAGCTGAACATGTTCACAACTTTTTGTATAGAAGTGATGCGTGAAACATGGATTGCAAAGCATTCCAATCAGAATAATTATGGTAGAACAAGAAGGCAAGTCATGTACCTTGGTGGCCCCAATCTTGTACAGGAAGGCGAGGTTGGCAGGTTGTGTGTTCAGTATCATGATACACACGTCAGTGGGCAGGTGGGTCAAGTGGATCTTCTGACCCCTTAACAAACAACGGTACCTGAAACAATAAAGAACTCCATGAATATTTAAGTAAGAAATAATGATATCATGAATATTAGGTAGATTAATTTTTGTACTGGTATGTGAAAACATGAAATTTTGGCCATGGCAGAAAAAATAGAATCACATCTATATAATTCTACAGGCAAATTGAGAAGACCCTGATCAGATGGCTCCAACAGGATCCAACATCTGATCTGAGTATACTCTGTTGACAAAGGCTCAAAGGTGTCTCTATCAGGTAATGGGTTAACCCTTCATTTCTACTTATAATTCATAGACAGCTTTGCTAATATACTCTATGCAGAGACTTGCAATGTATGAAGGTGATGGTTATGATGATGACAGTCATGACAATGGATGATGACAATGATGATTATGATGATGTCAATGGATGATGACAATACATGATTATGATGATGACAGTAATGACAAGGAATAATGACCATGATGATTATGATGATGATAGTGATGACAATGGATAATGACAATGATGATTATGATGATAGTGATGACAATGGAAAATGACAATGATGATTATGATGATGAATAATAACAATGATGATGGGTTTTGAGAAATTCCGAGGACAATTAACCCTATCACTCATATAAATGCTTTTTCATGCCTTTGTAAACATACTGGACCTGATAAGAGCCATCTGATCAGGGTCTGTTGTTTTCTCATGACCTTATAACAGATATGATGTCATTATTTCTTACATGAATATTCAACAAGAAAGAGTTGATTGGTAGAGAGGATAAAATTTGTAGTTTGGGTGAAGCTTCTCAACAGTAACAGTAACAGAAATGTTGATAATAGCAGTTATGCAGAAATTATAATAGCAGTTATGCAGAAATGATAATAGCAGTTATGCAGAAATGATAATAATAGCAGTTAAGACAACTACAAGTATTTCATTGATACAATATATATATATGTAATTGTGTTGGTCTTCTTTTTTATATAATTTTGACTGTTGCTATCCATTACCTGTCTATGAACTTTGGGAATTTCACTCGAATAGGGAATCCCAGCTTCCGTATCCGAATGGTCTCCAACATCCCTGTGTAACGTAACTGATCCAATACCACCAGTCTCTCAAAAGACATGGGTGCCTTTTCGTTGTTAGGCTTAACACAGCGCACAAAATATGGGTTACATCGTGACATTGTGTCAATCAACGAAAGCAAAGATTCGCTGAAGTTAGCTGCCACTGTAGCTGTACGGGGCTTCATGGTAACATATCGCCCTGTGGTCTTGCTGAATGTCTTAGTGATGCTTCTGTCCCTCATGTCTCTGAACATCTGGGCAATTATCTGATAAATACAGGTGGTGAAATGAGCATTAGGACAAAAATCAGTTCATGTTAACTGATTACTTCATGAATATTCATAGAAGAATGATATCATGAATATTTAATAGATTTTTACAACAGCACATATTCATGAACACACACTTTTTGCCATGGCAGAAATTGTAGAATCAAGTTTAACCCATTCCCTCATAGGCTATTTTTAGATGCAACCTGCTTTGAATAAATCTATCGAAAAGGAGCATTAACTAGAGATAAGGAAATCTTTAGAATTTTATAGTTCTGAAACCATTGTGATAAATAGAGCATTTGCTCATTAGGAGCAAATGCTCAATTTATCACAATGGTTTCAAGAAGTGACTTTTACAGAAGCGTAGAAAGGTGTATCTATGGAGGAAAGGGCTATATTATTCCATAAGCAAACAGAACAGAAATTAGCTCTTTTTTTTTTTCTTCGAAAAACAGACGACCTAATAAATGTTATGGTTAAAACATAAACAAAATGCAGTGCGGTATCTCATCTGGATCCAAACTGTTTGCAAAGGTGATCAAAGGCTCAAAGCTTATTAATCAACACTGTTTGGGGCTTGACCCCTAATAGCTATACATGTACATCGTACCTTGTTTTTGGACTCGCACAGCAACTCCACAACATCACTCCTCAGTGTGTCCTTGTTCTTCTCCAGGAAGTGCTGGACCTGAGTATAAAATAAACATACAAAGCTATCATTGGTGATTATCACCTCTACAACACTACTCTACCCATGAAACTTACCTTGCCAAAACATTGAACATTTTAATGTGCTCTAAAAGTTCTAGATAAGAAATATTGTTAGGAAATGTAGAATCCTTATAACCCATTCATTCATATTGACGCCTCTGTAAAAGTCACTTTTTGAAACCATTGTGATAAATAGAGCATTTGCTCCATGGGAGCAAATGCTCTATTTATCACAATGGTGCGGGAATGGGTTTAAGAGTACAGTACTACCAAGATAGGGTTTGGCTAAGAAATAAAAGAGTTGAATGGATCAGTATCCCTGTCATCTATACCTCTGGTTGTATGATGTTTTTCTGTATCAGAATCTTTTTCTGCACATTTGCTTTACATTTCAGGGTTTATGCAATTATTCCTTTGTTCAAAATCGAATGTTAAGTTCAGCAACATATTTGACATCATCAAGGTTTTAGATCAGACAGACGAATGACCATAAGTAAAGGAAGGCAAATAGACAGAGAGGAGTAAGTTTTGTGTGCATTATCATGCACTTCAATTGGCATAAAAAGATATTTACTGATCAGAGGTAATTTCATAAGTCTTTCTGGCTTAAATCATTTAAATATTACAACTGTATCTACAGGCAAAAATATACATACAGTTTAACTATTTTCTCTATGTATATTCATGTCAGAAATAATGACTTTATGAATATCAAGACTCTCGTTGTAATGACTTACATTGTACTTTATTTTGCCAGCGTAGTGTTTGACATAGAACTCTGGGTCTGACATGCGAGGTTTGCCATATAACCCGTTGTCATTGTGGTGGAAGTGGCACTTCTCCAGGAATGATAGGTCTGTTGCCTGAAAAGTACATACAACATGGTTTCTTACAGGAGAGCTATAGACCACAGAAGACAGACAACTTAATCCTTTACCTCATGAATATTCATGTAAGAAATAATGACTGTATTAACCCTTTCCCTGTTCCATGTTTATTCCAAATTTTAATACCTACTGAATATTCATCAGCAAAATAGTTGTAAAGAAATATGAAAGGTGGGACATTGTAGACATTTTAGAAAGCAAAGAAACAGATCTATCAAATACTATTAGCAAACAGAGCAGACCCTGATCAGACGGCTCCTCTTGGAGCCGTCTGATCTGGGTCTACTCTGTTTGCAAATGCGTGAAAACACGTTTATATGAGGGTAAGGGTTAATTGACAAAATATGATAATGACATCATGAAAAAGGGATATTTCATCATGGTAGAAAATGTAGAATAAGAGTATTTCATAAGCAAACAGAGCAGACCCTGAACAGACTGCTCCTGCAGGAGCCATCTGATATGGGTCTACTCTGTTTGCAAAGGCTTGACAAGACCTCTCTATCAGGTAAAGGTTTCACCCCTTTCTCCATAAGTATGCCTTTCTATGCAATTGCAAACACAGTAGACCCAGATCAGATGATTTCTATATGATTTCATTTGATCATGGTCTGTTTTGTTTGCTTATGAAATACCATAGATACAATCCTAGTTTGTCATGGCCATTTTTTTCTTTGTTTATATGCCATTATTAAAAATATTCTAACCTATAATCAAGGTGTACTTATTTCTTACATGAATGTTCATGGAGTAAAGGGTTAAGATGATGGGACAAGTAATCAGTATATACCTCAGTAATGTGTCTTGCTGGGCTATAGGCAATGACTATATACTAAGCACTGCTTGAGCTTTACATGCTCAATTTTCAAAGTGGAATCGCCAATCAATCAACCCTTCGCTTGCTGAATTTTAAAATACATTTCTCCTTCTTTACCCATGCCCTGTTGTATATAACATATATCTTCACTGTGTACAAGTATTTCGATGTGCAATCAATGCAATCACTGCTGTGGAGTGCACCAGTTGCACAATCAACTTGTAAATAGTAAAGACCCTGATCTCATCTGGGTCTTCACTATTTACAGGTAGGTATATTGACGTGATTAGCAAGCGAAGGGTTAACTAAAGAGTCAATTCTGTAACAAAGGCTGATATTTACTACAGGATTTTTAAAGACAAATACTCTGATCAGCAAGCTTCACTAGAAGCCCTCTGATCTGGATCTACACAGTTTGAAAATGCCCATGCAATTGTTTCCCACATTAAAATTTTTCATATAGGAGATGCAACCTATGACTCCATAAAAGGCACATGACTAGCTTAAAATACACACAGCAAAACTGATGCCTTTTTGAATGACACATTAAGGATTCTGAACGGTGTGGCATATATGCGTGGCACATATGTGTGGCATATACGTAGTATATTATACCTTAAGGACAGATAACACTTCATGACACATAAAAGGTCTAATACTTAGAATGAAGAAAATCTGTTTAAAGAAGTTAACAATAACCCATTTTTTTGTTCTTTTGTTACCTTTGGAAAGTTACACTCATCGTCCAATATATGCAGGATGCCCGCAGGTTTGCTGGCGATGAGGTCAATGACAGGCTGGTTGTCCTGGTAGTCTATCATCGTCCACTGGATCTTCTCCTTCGCGTACTCCTTCTGCTCCAGTCGGAACACATGCTGGTTGAAGAAGAACTGCAGGGTCTCGTTGGCATAGTTAATACATAGCTGCTCAAAGCTGTTGGTGTAAAAGTCCTGAAAGTGTAGATATTATACATTATCAGTCACATAAAAAATTATATTATAATTAACCCATTCCCTCATAGGCTATTTTTAGATCCAACCTCTTTGAATAAATCTACCGAAAAGGAGCATTAATTACAGAAAAGGAACATTTTAGAATTTTGTAATTCTGAAACCATTGTGATAAATAGAGCATATGCTTTTTAGGAGCAAATGCTCTATTTATCACAATGGTTTCAAAAAGTGACTTTTACAGAGGCATAGAAAGACGTAATTATGGAGGAAAGGATTAACCCTTCTAATTTATAGAGATGTATTTTGACGCCTTTACTACAGGAGCCATCTTATCTGGGTCTACTCTGTTTGCAAAGGTGTGAAAAGGTGTTTATATGAATGAAAGGGTTAATCAGGACTTGATCTATACAATGTATTCATAGACATTTGCTGAAATAAGACAACTAGCATAAAATCTATTATAGTCGAAGGGAACTAACTCTAATTTGAAAGTTGTCTCTTATTTGTAACAAGTTTTCTCGCTTCTCAGTCGTGCTAGATAAGCCGAGTTACTAAAAATAGCCGTACTAGAAATCCTTATCTGGAACACCCCGTGACTAGTGTATTCATACGCGCGATTGGGTAAAATCAATACAAAAGAAGGACTTCTTACAGAATTATACCAACATTTCTATAGGCAACAACCTTATGAATTGAAATTAATATAAGTAATTAGCACGAATATGAAATTCTTTTTTATCATATAAACTTTTTAAAAGCCTATTTAATTAACCGAAGACGTTGTTTTGTAGTCACTCAGTCATTTATATTTACGCCAAAACGTAACTATTGTGGTTGTCATAACAAATGACGTCATTAGAGGGTTAATACACTTTTTTTCGGGCAATAACATCTGCAGTGTCCCGAGGGACTGTTGTTGGCCCGAGCCCGAAGGGCGAAGGCAACACTATTCCTGAGGGACACTGCAGATGTTATTGCCCGAAAACAAACGTGTATTAACGCTATTCTTGCATAAAACCAATTTTCTGCTCTCCTGCATCAATTTAATTCTTCAAAATACAAGCAAAACAACTGCGGCAAAACTATACACTTCTTTGACACTTCTGCGATTTATGCTGTTTCCGGGCCACTGTTTTCTTTTCGACGTCAATTCATGATTGTATCAAATACCGTTTACACGGAATTTCATTCAATAAGTCTATCACTAAAAACAGTTCATTGTCGGTGCTCCTGGAAATACTCACACCCCGGCGTTCACCTAGCTTAGGCCAAAACGCTGTAGTATTCGCATCCATTGTTTACCTTAGGCCCGTAATAGGTATAATTAAAACCGGCCAACAACAGCGCGTGAGCACGAGAATCGCCTTGTTAATACATGGTCTAGCGGGACTACAACAGCACGTTTTATGCAAGAATTTGGTGTCACGCCTAAAGTTATGCTGCGGTCTGTTGCTATTAGATATGGAAGTCGTATTACGCTTCACAAATTCGTTAATTTTCTTGGTTTTAGGGCATATTTCAGCGAGAAAAATAATCAAGCATGGGATTTGTTTCCCCGTCTTTAACAAAACCCATGCTTGATTCTATTAATCTGCTGTTGTTGATTTGCTAAAATCTGACGAGTACACCAAAGAAACCAGAAATGGTTGTTTTAGGATGGATGTGTCTCGTCAACAATTCTTTTACCATTTCAATTCGTGAAATGAGTTCACTGGTATTTGCAAACAATATAGACCAAGATCAGAGAGCTCTACGAGAAGTCTGCACTGTTTGCCATTCTGTATTCTTTTCAATAATACTAAAATTTAATAGAATCTAATGTTTAACAACAATGGATTATTCCATTTTGAAAATTCAGCATTGAATGAACATTTTCCCCAAGAACATGTCCCTAAGGTGTGATCTTAACCTATGCAGATATTTTCATATGATCTGTTCTACTTTTGTTGAAATCCTACTTAAAAATGCTTTATATAAATGAAACATAGATCTAACAGACAAAAGAAAGTCAACTGTAATTACTAGTGATATCTCTTCCTGGGCATACACTTTTCAATATACAATAACACCCCTCTAAATCGGAATTTGGATAAATAATAATTTAGGTCTCTTAGGCAGGTGGCTGTTTAATGCAGGTTGAAAGACATGCAGAGAGCCCCTCTGGGAGCTTTCTGTGTGACTATCAACCTATATTAAGCTGTAACCTGTCTGGTATATGGACACATATACTATTGTTAATGTCCAGTTTAGAGAGGTTTTACTGTATAAGTAATGTTTGATTTTCTACTAACCTCAAATCCAAAGATGTCAAGCACTGCTAGTGAAGCATTCTTGTCCTTCTCAGAGCGGCTGACAATCAGGTTTACCCTTTCAACAAGCCAGGTAAACAGGCGACTGTACAGAGCCTTAGAAATGGCATCTCTGAAAACAGTAAGAACAAACTGATACAATGAGTGACTGTACAGTACCTTAGAAATGGCATCTCTGAAAACAGGGAGAACAAAATGTTACAATGAGTGACTGTACAGTGCCTTAGAAATGGCATCTCTGAAAGCAGGGAGAACAAAATGATACAATGAGTGACTGTACAGTGCCTTAGAAATGGCATCTCAGAATGAAATGGTACAGGTACTAGCAACTGTACAGAGTCTAAGAAATGTACAAGAAACTGTATACATATGCATTCTTAGAAATGGCATATCTGGAAACAATGAGGATGAAATATTTGCCAATTTACTGTTAGTTTTCAACTGTTATATGCTAACCCCAAGATGAATGACAGTTGCACAGGATGAATGACAGTTGCAAACATTGTTTTTATAGTGATCCAGAGGAGACAACACTGAGAAGCTCTGCATCAGATTTGGATCTTAACTGTCCGTCACTTCTGGACCCTTATTGGCAATTCTTATTACTGGTGAAGAAAAATATTTACAGTAGTAAATGCAAGTGCTATGTGCCTCTCATTAGCTGCATGAAATAAAGACAATTCTGTAATATATATTACCTTGCATCCAGAGCTTGGTCAATATTGTATGGCGTTAATACTCTGTCCCCTCGGGTTTCCTGAAA
Source organism: Azorinus chamasolen (assembly GCA_963576725.1). Classification (NCBI taxonomy): domain Eukaryota; kingdom Metazoa; phylum Mollusca; class Bivalvia; order Cardiida; family Solecurtidae; genus Azorinus; species Azorinus chamasolen. The sequence goes on along the minus strand of OY755236.1, from coordinate 55,863,328 downwards.
CAGACACAGCACCATGACTGCACAGTAAAACCTCTCTATAACGGCCACTAAATTGTGTTAATTAGTTGATATTTAGGGCAGGTGACTGCTTAAAGCAAGGTGAAAGTAAAACTATAGGAGCGTTCTGTTTTACTTTCACCTTGCTTTAAGCAGCCACCTGCCTTTAACACAAAATACTTGATGTAATTTAGTGGCCGTTATAGGGGTTTTACTGTAGGTGATACAGCTAAGATACAATATGTGAAGTTCTAAAAAAAATGTTGCTTGAATATTTAACCCTTTCAACACTGAATTTTCACATCCAAAATTCAAACAGGTCATCCCTGACGAGAGGGTTCTTCTAAGAATCCTCTCATCTGGGTCTACACTGTTTGCAAATGACATTAGTGACTCTTTCTCACGCTGAAAGCGGTAATTAGTAATTTTCATGACTACAGAATGATATACAACAAGAAACCAAATCTGATATGAAAACAAAGATCAGCAATACATATCAAAAGTATTACATAAAACAAGGGGGCCATGATAGGTTTGTATTACTCACCTGAGTCAACAGGTCATTGGAGCACAAGAGCATGCAAAACTTTAACTATGTCTGCCATTTGGGAGGTGGGGAGCAACACAAGAGCTGTCACAGGAGAGCACGCTCGACTATTCTCAGAATAGTTAATGTAAAAAATGCTTGATAGTGGACTAAAATAGTGTCCAATGATGCTAGAAGCAAGTAATCAAAGTCTCAGTAAAATATCTAAAATAGTATTCAGGATGTAGGATCTCTTTGAACTCTTTAATGAAAAAGAAAAACTTAAGTAAAAAAGGGCCATAATTCTGTCAAAATGCTTGACTGAGTTATGTACTCTTTCCTACAGATGAAGTTTATGGTTGTGAACAACTGTTCTAAGTTTCAAAGCTTTATCTCAAAGGGTTATTTAAATAAGTGGACTTTAACAAAAACCTTAACCAAAAATTCTAAGTTACAAAGGGCCATAATTCTGTCAAAATGCTTGACAGAGTTATGTACTCTTGCCTACAGATGAGGTTTGTGGTGGTGAAAAAATGTTACAAGTTTCAAAGCTTTAAAAGGTTAAAAGAAAAAAGTGGACTTTAACAGAAACCTTAACCAAGGTGTGACGCCGACACCGACGCCGGGGCAAGTAGGATAGCTCCACTATTCTTCGAATAGTCGAGCTAAAAAATCTCCCAAAGTGATGATGAATGCTTTGCAAAGAGAATAATGGTGAAGACTGACTTACAGTGACTTTCTGTGTGAGGGCCTGTTTGAGCCAGTCCTGAGACAGGTCCAGTAGATGGGATATCCACTTGATCTCTGCATCACCTCCCATTTCCACTGTGTCATGGTTGTCCACCTAGGCATACACAAACTAACATTATATATCCTAAATACTTTATAGGGCTTTAAATCTGCAGTTCAACATTTAGTTGTTTAAGAAGGATTTAGACTGGTAATTTTAATACTTGGAGTTTTGATACTTGTCTGCCAAGATAAAATTATGTACTTCTACCATACAACTAGTGGCAAATTTCATAGATAAAGTAATTTGTTCCTCAAAAGTTTTCTTCCATACCTGTATTCTCTTGAAATAAATGTTCCCAGCATGCAGGACTGCTGCCAGTATCTTGTGTATCGACTCCTCTTCTGTCCGGTCAAAGTTGAGAACATCGAGGGCCGCACACAAGGCTCGGTAGTTCTCCGTATCATCACGACTAGACAAAGTGCAGCTTCCACCCTGTAATACAGTAGTTACAATATAAGAAAATATACCTTGTGGACAAATACAAGTGCAAGCAGTACACATCCAGATTGGAAACCTACCATCTGATCTGGATCTATTACTGTTTGTAAAAATTATAATGCATGTATGAAATATTCTAGCTGCTGATGAGTGCCAATAGGCTGGGTCTTACACTGTATTTTTATAATAGTTTAATATGTATACAGGAGTGCTTGGTATTGGTAGAAACTGTAAACTATAATTTCATAAGAAAACAGAGCAGACTCTGATTTCAGACGATTCTTACAGGAGCTGTCTGATCTGGATCTACTCTGTTTGCAAAGGCATGAACAAACGTTTATCTGATGGGAAAGGATTACATGTAAAATTTTGTTGATATGATAGTATAACATGCATGCTGTCTGTTGTTATTGCATTGTATGTGTACAATATGTACAGTAAAACCTCTCTCTAACGGTCACTAAATTGTGTTAATTAGTTGGTCCTTAGGACAGGTGGCTGCTTAAAGCATGGTGAAAGTAAAACAACGCTCCTATAGGAGCGTTCTGTTTTACTTTCACCTTGCTGCAGCCACCTGCCTTTAACATAAAATACTTGATGTAATTTAGTGGCCGTTATAGAGAGGTTTTACTGTATTATCATTAGCAATATACACTTTGTGAAAACCAAGAGCAAATTCTCAAATACCAGCAGTTTAGATCCAGATGAAAAGTCGAGGAACTTAAAGTTCCATCAGGTTGTTTTTGATTTAATCCTTTCCCTCATAAAGACAACTTTTAGCTCATTTGCAAACAGAGCTGTCCGATCTGGGTATACTCTATTTGGAAAGGCGTAGGCATGAAAAGGCATCTCTATCAAGCAGGTTTAATATATAAATAGGAAAATATGTAAGTGTTCTGCACTTACATTGTATTATCATGAAAGACCCCATTTCTCTATTTGTAACATGTTACACTTATTTATAAAGTGAAGAAAAAATTAGATGTTTAGAAATCAAAAGAAATCAAGAAGGGGTTATAATTATTAAAAGTGCACTGAAAAATTAAGGTAGACAATACACAGAATGATATCATAATCATACAATTAATTCAAAATCAATTCAAAAAGAAAGACAAGGTCAACTTAAAAAACACAATTTCAAAATGTTAAGAGATGAGAGGTGAGAATTTAGGTTTTAGAAATAAACATTAAAGAACTTTGATGGATAATGATTTGTTTATTCAATGGTGAATGCCTTATTTATGCAAGTATAGATAAAGAGTTCTAAGGAGATTTTTATTTCATCCCTTTCCCTAATGGATATGCATGCATCAATTGATCACTTCAAACATTCATTAACTTAATTTCTATGGGTAAACTTGTCATGGGAATATTTGGCTTAACAAAAACTGTAGGATCAGATTTATATCATTTCATAGGCAAACAAAGCAGACCTTGACCTGCTGGCTCCCATAGGAGCCATCTAATCTGGTCTACTCTGCAAAGGCGTGAAAAATCATTTATATGAGGGAAAGGGTAAAAGAGTACAAATTCAGATTTAAATTTTCTGAATAATGATAACATAATGTAGTATGAATCATGTTTAAAATAAATTCCTCAAATTTTTTATGTAATATATGAGAAGATGCAAAAGAGTGTAACAGCAAAGGAGAAAATTCTGCTCCTTGTTTCAGTCCTGTGTCTCTTGTGATTAAGATGTACAAACAGACAGACAAACAAACAAACAGGGCAAAAACAATATGATCTGGGGGGCATAAAAAATAAACAAATTAATATTCATGGTATCATTATATATTGCTTTAATTTGCATGATTATTCCTGGAGTAAAAGGTTATTAGGCCACTCAGTCTCCCTTTTCCACTGTTTTGTAATGCTGAATAAGTCAATTTGGCAATGTTTTGATGATAGAAATGGAGCAGTAAACAATGTAGACCCATCAGGAGCAGTTTGATCTGGGTATACATTGTTTACTTAAGTTTGTTTGACCAAATATTTAGGATAAGTAACTGGTTTACAAATGCTACAGACATATAGTAATCAGGTAATCTTTAATGTAAGGGTCGGTGAGAGTAGCCATTGGTTATGTTGGTGCTAGCGTTCTATAAAAGCTCTAGAAATTATTTTCCCATTCATGAAAGCCACGAATATCAAGTCACATGCCATCAGGTCTACTCTGTTTGCAAAGGTGTGAATATGCTTGACTATCAGATGAAAGGTTAAACTTTAGAATAGTGAAAGTAACTACATTCAATTGAATATTTAATTTCCCCGTCATGACAGCAAATGATGAAAACGAAGATATAAAAATGTTTGTGCTGATGATGAAATAGATGATGATGATGTTGTTGATGCTGCTGCTGATGATGATGTCAATAAAAACAAAATAATAATACATATGTAATTATAAGAATGAAATTTAAATATTGAGCAAGAGCACATGTACACACATTCAGTAAACAATGTAAACACATTTAGAATCTTCCACCTAGAAAGCCATAATTGTCTTTATTCTAAAGTACAGTAACATCTCGATTATACAAACAATCAAATATGTATCATTATCAATCTTTAGCCAGGTGGCAGCTTGATGCAGAGTGAAAGTCATGCAGCTTTCTGCATGACTTTCACTCTGCATTAAGTAGCTACCTGGCTGCAAAGACATAAATTCTTTATTACTAAAATTTCGTAACATCGAGTTTTTACTGTACCAAAATTTGGACTCTATGTTAGAGTGAGCAAAAAATACTGGGTCATAAGCTCATACAAACAACACACTGCAGCTAAGCTTTAAGTGACAATTCAACACTCGGACATTGTGTGCTCATCAATTTATTCTGATCTACATCTACCCTAGTTACCCTAAATAACTTAATTAACAAACTCAGAAATTTTAAATTCACCAAGATCAAACTGATCATGAAGGAGCCATTTGATCAGGATCTACGCAGTTTTGCTACTCTATTATAGTTAAATTGAATTGTTCAGCCGTACAAAGTGGTGGTGAGTGAGGCTTAGGTGGATTTGGTGTCCTAACATTCATGTTCCATATGGTAAAATTGTCAAACCTTTAGGGCTGATATGGTAAAATGAGCAGTTGTTGAGTCAGATCTAGAACAATTTTGTGAGCGAACAGCAGACCCTGATAAGACAGCTCCTACATTAATCATCTGATCTGAGTCTGCTTTGTTTGCAAAGATGTGAAAAAACTTTTGTATGAAGGAACGGGTTAAGTTCTGTTCAAGATGTTTCAAAAATAACCGAAGACACATAATTGTGTAAAATCTCAAAGCAATACACCAAATAGTTCCAACCCTATATATTTGGAATATGTGTACTGGCATTTGCAAACATTGTAGACCCGGATCAAAAGGCTCCTTTATTAGGGTCTGCACTGTTGTCCTTCAATATCCTCTCACAAATTTGAATACTAAATGGAATCTACCTTTAACCCGTACCAGGCTGAATTTTCAGATGGACTGTTCCAAAATACAAACAGGTCAAGCCTATGGTGAATATTTAGGGATTTTTCTAAAGAAAAGTGTAATGTGACAAACAGTGCAGACCCTGATGAGAGGGCTCCTAGAGGATCCCTCTAATCTGGGTCTGCACTGTTTGCAAAGGCCATTAGTGACTCTTGTCCCACACAGTAAGGGTAGACCACTCCACTTCAAAAAATCTGAATTGCTACTATGATTTTTCTATCTCAGGACTCAACAGAGAAGCCATCTACAATGTAGTTAGGAATCGTACTCTCAACCATGCCCAATAGCCCCCGATCTTGGTGTCTTCACTACACCAACCACTCCAATAAAATAACTAAGAAAATCAAAGTCTACAAAATGTTATGACCTGTCACCAAACTGAATGTTTGATATAAACTGTTTCAGGAGAGTAAAACAGTTTGAATCCTAACTCTTATTCTACTGTAAAAGTGTTATCTGTTTAAACCCTTAAGTTTACTCCATGAATATTTATATAAGAAATAATTACTTCATGAATATTAATTATTCTAATTTTTATAATGGCACAAAAACACATAAATATTTGGTCTATGACAGAAGCTGTATTATTTCTTTTTTGCTGAGACAAAAACTGTAGAATCAGATCTATATCATGTCAAAAGCAAACAGAGTAAACTCTGATCAGATAGCTCCTATGGAAGCCATCTGATTTGGAGCTACTCTGTTTGCAAATGTGTGGAAAGGCATATTTATGGAGTACAGGATTAAACCTTTCCTTCATATATACACCTTTTTGTGTACTGCAAACAGAGTAGACCCAGACTAGACAGCTCCTGTAGGATCAGGGTCTGCTCTGTTTGCTTATGAAATTTTTGATAACAGATTTGGCTCTACAGTTTCTACCAATACCAAAACATCTTGTGTACATATGCCATTTTAAAAATACAGGTGATGAATATTCATGATTTCATTATTTCTGACATGAATATTCAAACAGGGAGAGGGTTAAGCTCCAATCTGGTTTCAAACTGTTAGCAACCTGGGGAACTAACTAGTACTAGCTGCAGACTTGTCCTGGGACCAGTAAATGGATAGGGAGAGGAGTACATTGTCAAAATCAGGTATGAGTTGTATGCAGCTGGGGGTCAATGTCAACTAAAAGTTTATGATTTTGAAAAAAATGTGAATACACAGCACCACTAGATTAGTCATAAGAATAGAATTGGACTCAAACCTATAATTAGTCAATTGAAAAATGTAAACATTGTATCAGTTAGAGATCAATTAAATGTTTTAAATTTTGTCTGCTTTTTTTCAACTCTACATATATATTTTGCCTGCAACAATTCTCAACAGGTATTTTCCCATCTATTTCTCTTCAAGCAGGCAGGGTGTTGAACTGTTTAAAATCTGAAGAGACACCAAGCTACTCAGCATCTCATCTGGATCCAAACTGTTAGTAATCATTATATCTTATTCACCACTAATGAGTAAATAATTAACACATTTCCATGCTATAGGAAAATCTTAGACAACCTCTGCAAATACTTTGGATCTCTTTAGACACCAGGCACCCATTTTATGAAAGATTGTACGACCAAACTTGTCACAAGTTCTTATTTACGACAGTCATAACTATTCACATAGCTGAAATTATTACTCATTTAACATGTCAACTTTGTATGGCAGAAATTGTGGTACAGTAAAACCTCTCTATAACGGCCACTAAATTGCGTTAATTAGTTGGTATTTAGGGCAGGTGGTTGCTTAAAGCAAGGTGAACATAAAACAGAATGCTCCGATAGGAGCTATCTGTTTTGCTTTCACCTTGCTTTAAGCAGCCACCTGCCTTTAACAAAATACTTTATGTAATTTAGTGGCCGTTATAGAGAGGTTCTAATGTAGTTTCTAACATACAAATTTCCAGTTGCAGTTATCGTATGTTAGAACTTACCTCAATTCCTGCTGTACAACCTTTCATAAAACCAGCCTCAGTTTACTGATGTATGATCAGGACCAAAACTGCTTCATACCATGATTGATGTTTTTATCAAGGAGATTGAAGGAAAATATACCCTCTTTACAGTAAGTATTCGGACAACCAATCTCCCCTTGTCACCTGTTTGTGAAGCTGAATAAGCCAAGCTGGCACCAATTTTTGATAACTATAAATAAGTTTAGTGCAGAAAGGGTCAAACCAACCCAAATAGGAGACCATCGCAAGACATGTATGATGTTTAGTTAGGTCATAGTATTTCAAAGAGAAAAATTAATTATTGCCAGTCATAATTATACGGGGAGAGTTTACTTAATCAAACAGGAGTGTGGCTGCTTAATCCAGAACAAAAGTAATGCAGAAAGCTGCTTTCAAAGGTACGGGTATCACTTTTGTCCAGTATTAAGCTACCATAAGCTTTGATGACACACAATTTCTTCTTCTTCTTATAGTTACTTAACCCTCTACCTGATAGAGACATCTTTTGACAACTTGCAAACAGTGTAGACCAAAATTCAGACGGCTCCTGTAGGACCCATCTGATCAAAGTCTGTTCTGTTTGCATATTGAATCATATACAGTTGAACTTCGACATCTCGAACTTGGATAACTCGAACATCAGGATAACTCGAACTAAAAGTCTGGTTCTTCCAAAATTTACAATACAGAATTGTTCTAAAAGGTATCACTATGCATATCAAGAAATACATGTGACAGCTTAATGCAGGTCAAAAGTAATGCTGAAAGCTCCTACAAATCCCTGTTATCTGGAGGTAATTTATGTGATCAATTGATGTTCGATATATTGAAGTTCAACTGCACATGTGGATCTGGCAAAACATCCAGTTTTCATATATACTATATGATAAAAACTCAGCTTATAAATATTCATGAATAATTATTACTTACATGAATATTAATCAGGTAAAGTGTTACTTATACTTCTGGTACAAAGCTCCAAATAAGAATCATGCATATTCAGATACCCAAATATTCTAAATCTCATCTTAACCCTTTACTCCATGAATATTCATAAACTGCAGAATCAGATATACAGTAACACCTGTCCTGACTGAACATAGGAGTGTTAAAAAGCAGATTGTTGCTTAAACCTTCTCTAGCTGAATTTTAAAATAAATATCTCCTTCTTTACCCATGCCCTGTTGTATAATTACATGTATCTTCACTGTGTACAAGTATTTCGCTGTACAATCACTGCTGTGGAGTGCACTGATTGCACAATCAACTTGTAAATAGTGCAGACCCTGATGAGACAGCTCCTGCAGGAGCTGTCTCATCTGGGTCTTCACTATTTACAGGTATGTGTATTGACACGAATAGCAAGCGAAGGGTTAATGCAGGGCAAAAGTAATGCAAAAAGCTTCTGTAAGAGCTTTCTGCATTACTTTTGACCCACATTAAGCTACCACTTGCCTTACAGACCCATTATTAGACCTCATCTTGATGGCCGCTAAAGACAGGTTCTACTGTATATCATTTCATAAGCAAACAAAAAAGACCCTGATCTCAGATGGCTTCTACAGGAGCTATCTGATTTAGGTCTAGTCTGTTTGAAAAAAAGTTGAGAGCGTATCTTTGGAGTAAAGGGTTAATGGCATATAGAATCACCTCAGAGAGGTTGTACTGTAGAGAGAGAGCTGGGGATCTTATAAAGTTGTTTTGTATTATAACTGCACTTGCAAGTAAGAACACATAAACGCCAATTACTCCCAACTAACCTTTAGGTCACCGTTCGCATCAAAACAATTCTGAAATCAACATGCATACACCATTGTTTAACCTTCTGCACTCCTAGCTACATTTGTCTGCAAATATTGTCATCTATTTCAATTCTTAACCCTTTCCTCCATAGGCTTTTTTTAGACCCTACCTCTTTTAATGAATCTACCGAAAAGGAGCATTTACTAGAAAAAAGGGAAATGTTAGAATTGTGTAGTATTGAAACCATTGTGATAAATAGAGCATTTGCTCCTATGGAGCAAATGCACTATTTATCACAATGGTTTCAAGAAGTGACTGCTACAGAGGATAGCTAGGGTTAAACCATGTTGTTATTCCAAATATTTTTAACAAACAGTGTACGAGTGCCAAACAGTTTGGATCCTGATGAGAGGCCAAGAAACTCACTGTCTCATTAGCATCCGAACTATTTGTACAGGTACATGTAATTACAAATTCACCATCCGAGTGCTGGAGGTTAACCCTTCACTCCATGAATATTCATATAAGAAATAATGACATCAAGAATATTAATTAGATTGTTATAATACCACATGGACACAGAAATGTTTGGTCATGGCAGAATCTGTACAATCATATCTGTATCATATCAGTAGCAAACAGAGCAGACTCTGATCTGACAGCTCCTACAGGAGCCATCTGAGCTGAGTTTCTCTGTTTCCAAAGGGGTAGATGGACGTATTTATGGAGTAAAGGGTTACTACATACACAACACAGAAGGAACAAGGAAGAAGACAATCACACAAAACAAATCTCATATAACAGCTTTATCCAACAGGATTATAAAATTATATGTACATTGGTAATTACTAGCATCTGCAGTAAATCTGCATTGACTGTGTGCAGGATGAAAGTCAAACAGACAGCTCTCGTAGAAGTTTTCTGCATTATTTCTAATCTGTATTAACCCTTTCCTTCATACAAATGTATTTTCTTGCATTTGCAAACAGATTAGACCCAGATCAGATGGGTCCTATATGATCTGGGTCTACTTTGTTTGCAAAGGTATATTAAGATATCTGCTGTTTACTTATGAAATAATAAAAATATGATTCTGTAATTTCTGTCATGGCTAAAACTTCCTGCATCTATATGCCGTTATAAAGATTAATATACCGTAACTAATATTAACATTGTAATTATTTTTACATGACTATTCATGGAATAAAGGGGTAAAAGTGTGGAGTAAAACCCCTCGTAACGGGAATTCTAGTAGAGAAGAATTTAGATACTTTTAGGCATGCAGGTGGCTGCTTAATGCATGGTGAAAGTAGGAGCTATCTGCATGATTTTCACCCTGCATTTGAAACCATTGTGATAAATAGAGCATTTGCTCCTATAGGAGCAAATGCTCTACTATCACAATGGTTTCACAAAGTGATTTTTACAGAATCGTCACAAGTCGTCAATATGAGGGAATGGGTTAAGCTGCCACTGTCTCCAAGACTGATATTTATACTAAATTGAACATTTGGTTTAGACAAGTTTGACTGTACATCACAATGCTGCTCCTGTGGTCAAGCTATGATTTGTACTGACTGGTAGAACCCTAGAGTATCTCTTCAATTACAGGAATAATTATCTCATTATCAGTATAAATTGGATTCAAGACACAACAGATATGTTCCATAAAAAAAATATCACATAAAAATATAGATTTGTAAAACTCATTCCCCAAATGCTCACATTCTGATAATTGTCCTGTTCAACCCTTTCCCTAGTGAGCATTAATTTTATGAATTGGTCACCTCATGAATATTTATAAAACTTAATATTTTGTAATGTAAAATTTTAAAGGGAATTTTTGACTTAGACAAAAACTATAGCATCACCATATCTAATTTCAAAAAGCAAATAGAGCAGACCCTGATTAAACAGGTCCTACAGGAGCTGTCTTATCTGGGTCTACTATGTTTACAAAGATGTTAAAAGGCATTACTACAAGGGACATTGTACATTTCTATAATATTTGATTAGTTTTAACCCTTTGAACGTGGGCAACAAGTGGCATTTGTAAACAGTGTTGACCCAGGAGGAGCCATCTGATCAGGGTCTATACTGTTTGTCAATTACATTCCATATCAATTTTAAGTCCTTTCAACTGAATAGGCTCTATTGTGAACCATTTACTCCATGAATAGTTGTGAGATAATTTCATAAACTCCACCCTCTTGGTATATTTACCATTTCAAATAGTATTTTGATATGTATATAGAGGATCTTACATGAGTGTTCTTGATTATTGGATTTATTAAATGAGTCTTTTTAAAACGATAAAAAACGAGCTTTAGCGAGTGTTTTATCGTTTTAAAAAGACAAATTTAATAAATCCAATAATCATGAACACGAATGCAAGATCCTATTTATAACATAACACACACAAATGTTATTTGCAGCCAATATTTCAGCAGTAACGTGGATTGTTATAAATTCTCCTTACATATAGAAATGATGAATGAAAGGTGTTATTAGGTTCGCTAGGTAACTGGGACAAAATAGGTCAAAATTTTCCAATTTTTTTTTTACTTACTGTCATATCAACCAGGATCTAATTCAGACCTCTCTGGTATTTAATTTAACTGTGATAGTTTATGATACAAGAACATACAGAAACACGTCAAAATAAATTTTGAGTTACAGTTTTGACATACATAGTTACAAACACGTCACATTATGACGTCATTGTACACAACATGTGTCTATGTAAAGCGCGCCATTTACATGAAGACCCACATACAGTCGCCAACACGTCCGACACTCACTGTCAATGGGATTCGAAATGCGCCTTCGTTTTGGTATATTAAGCCCTTCATTAGTGTTGTATGTATACACATGGACATGGACATTTCCACCGAGAAAAAAATCTCGATTCAAGTTCAGTGAAAATGTTTGAAATGGACAAAAGATTCAGTACGAACTGCTGCATAAAATGTGTTGGAACAGGAGGAAGATTTTCGCGATCAGCTGAGTTAGTGAGTATAGCATACTATGTTTGTGCTGTGCTGTGCTGGATTCAGATGACTATAGTTGTTGATTGATGAGATATTTGTATGAGTAGAAATCTGCATAAACAAAAGGACATGTGGTGAAGAAAATGCAAAGTTGAGGAGGCATTTTAAATGTAGAATGGATTGTATGGGTCAGAGTAGCTGGTAGGTCTTTTTTGGCATACATTTTGTATATGATTCCTGACAGCGATTACAATTTGTATTATTTTATCGAAATTAAGGCGCAAGTGCCAACAATCCTTTGCCATCTATCGTAACGCAATCGTGGACAGGTAGGTCGACCACCGTCCGCCAGTTTGTTTGTTTTGACAGCGCGTATGAATCGTTCGAATGTCATTCGGTCGTTCGAATGTTATTCACTAGTGAATATATGCCCATGATTATCAAAAAATAAATGATAGTGTTACGTCACGCTGAAGCCACGAGTTATGTTATAAACATGTATATACATTTGTATTGGTAATTATTTCTATGAAAAGCAAGATAACTTCAGATCTGAAGGATCACAAGTGCAATAGTGCCTATAGGAGCGTTCTGTTTTACTTTCACCTTGCTTTAAGCAACCACCTGCCCAAAATACCAACTAATTCACACAATTTAGTGGTCATTATAGAGAGGTTTTACTGTATAGCATTCAAATGGTTAATGTCGTATTCATTCAAGAACATCAGTAATACAACCAGAAACTGAATATAACAGCATCCGATCTTGATCCATTCTTTTGAATGATCACTAAACCCTTTCCCTCATAGATATGCCATTTGATGCCTTTGCAAATGGAGTAGACTCAGATCAGCTCATGTAGGAGCCAACTTATCAGGGTCTGCTCTGTTTGCTTACGACTACTATAGATATGATTCTACAGCGAATGTCATACCGCAAAAGTCCCTTGTTCCTGATGCCATCATAAAATGCAGCTGATTCAAGTTCATACGTTCAGTATTTTTCACATGAATATTCAAGAGGGAAAAGGTTAATGGAGGATTTACCAACCTGATTTAGATAGAAGTATTTCTCTGCTGTCTGCAGTCCCAGTTTCTTCTTCCTCTCTGCAGTCATACCTGACAGCATCTCGTAGAAGACATGGTAGTTACGCTCATTTTGAGCCTGGATACAGAAAAATATTGAGCATTAACGATTTTCTGCAGTATTTGTTAATCTATTTTAACTTTTTAAGTTATCAATAAGGTGCCGCACTGACATTTTCAGCTTTACAAACCAGTAGATAGAGGTGACTGGGTGACCATATATAAAGTGTCATTACGATAGCCTGTACTATTAACCCTCGACTCCAGAGAGATGCCTTTTAACCCTTTACTCCATAAATATGCCTTTGTATGACTTTGCAAACAGAGTAGACCCAGATCAGATGGCTCCTGCAGGAGCCTTTTGATCAGGGTCTGCCCTGTTTGCTTATGAAATCATCTAGATAGGACTCTGTGTTCATATGCCATTATAAACATGAATCTAATCAATATACATCTTTATTTCTTACATGAATATTCATGGAGTAAAGGGTTAATGCCTGAAGCACCAATACTTTCATATAAATATTGACATCTGTGAAAGTTTGAGGTAAATCCTCACTTTAGTGTATAAGGAGATAGACACACACTATATTTTCAAGTTTGTTATACAGTGAAGAAATTCTGGTAAAATAGTTGGAGCGAAAATTCCCTTCTATATGCACATCTTCACGTCAACATTTTGTTATGAAATTTCAATACCATTTTCATATACCATTAACAAATTCAGGTAATCAATATTCATGATGTAATTATTTAATTTAAGAGTTAACCCTTTCCCTCAAACAAATGCTTTTTCAAGCCTTTACAAACATAGTAGACCCAGATCAGACAGCTCCTATTAGGAGCCATCTGATCAGGGTCTGATCTGTTTGCTTTTGGTATCATATAGATATGATACTACAATTTCTGCCTAAGTCGAAATGTCCTGTGTTCATAATTATATGTCATTATAAAAATAATCTAATGAATATTTATTTCATCATTATTTCTTACTTGAATATTCAACAGGTAAATGGTTATGACATGACAGGAAAAAAAGTTAACAATAGCATTAATAGATAACAAATAGATCTATATAATTCCATAAGCAAACAGAGCAGACCCAGATCAGACAGCTCCTACAGGAGCTGTCTGATCAGGGTCTTCTCTGTTTGCAAAGTCAATATCTTGCATGTCTATGAAGTAAAGGGTTGTGATTAACATATAAATTACATAAAGCAGTGACATTAAAAACACATAATCTTATACATTATTAAAAAAATCTTTGTGACAGTTATTTCATTACAATAAAGAATAGCGTAATTATCAATTTATCACATACCCATAATTTTTTTTATGCCAGCAACTAGGCAATTTATTTGAAATGAGATTGGCTTCTCATTTTGAAGTCTAAGGTGTAAAACAACAATATGTACATGTATTTATGAAATGAAAGGTAACTGACATCAATGATCCAAAAAGATTATCTTGAGGCCCAAAAAAACTTATGTTTAGATCTCTTAAGCTGATCTTGAGACACTAAAAGCACATCTTCAGCACTTCATACACAGGTTTGCTATAGAACAAAAAGAATGTTGGTAACCAGAAGACTTAATCTTTAGTCTGCTGAAAAATGTATGTCTGCCAAAACTCTGATCTGCTACAATTTTTATTTTATCTTTAATTTGTTTAAAACCTTTAATCCTTTCCTCCATAAATACGCCTTTCTACTCCTCTGTAAAAATCACCTAAATGCTCTATTTATCACAATGGTTTCAAACTACAAAATTCTCAAAGTGTCCTTTTCTCTAGTAAATGCTCCTTTTCGGTACATTTATTCAAAGAGGTTGGATCTTAAAATAGCCTATGAGGAAAGGGTTAAGAAACTATTGACCAAGTCTCAAACAGTTTGGATCCTGATTAGATGCTGAAATATTTAGCATCTCATCTGGATCCAAGTTGTTTGCCATTGATAGTAATATCTTGTTTAACAGTCGAAGGGTTAACCCTTACCCTGTTCTACGTTTAATCAAAATATCCATACATACTGAATATTCATGGGCAAATCAGTTATAATGAAATATGGAGGTGGAACATTCTTTCAAATTCCATAAGCAAACAGAGCAGACCCTGATTAGACGGGTCCTATAGGAGTCATCTGATCTGGGTCTACTCTGTTTGCAAATGCGTGAAAACACGTTTATATGAGGGAAACTGTTAATGTTTCCAAAATGTCAGATAATCTACAAGGACCGTTAATATGGGCTAAGAGGTCTATGAAATTGAAAAAGATAAACATCAGAACAACTCAACTACCTGTGTCACAATTCTAGATTTCTCCAGCAAGTACTCTGATGTTTTGGCACCGACTATGGAACCCCTGAAAAGATAAACAACAACACATATGAATTGCATTGACCATTGAAAACTAATATGTCACCACTTTCTATTGCCAAAGAAAACAAGAATTATCACCAAAGGTGATTGAATACCCCCGTTCAGCTGCAACAAATGGACATGCTGCCACAAACGGACATGCCATGAACAGACAGACATACAGACAGACAGACAGACAGACAGACCAACCATCAGTGTTTAACAGTATAGTCCTTTCATTATGAAGGGATACAATCTGCTAGAGGATTTTGAATCACAGACAGTGCAGATCTCTGATCTGGGTCTACACCATTTGCAAATGTCGGTACTTGTTTCCAGCAATAATTACTGTCAGCAAATATTGGCCTCTGTTTCATTTCTATATATATTTTTTTCTCCAATTTCTTTCAAAAAATAGTGTCAAGAGTTTTGATCCTGATCCTGATACAAAGGGAAGCTACTCCAGATTCAACCTGTTTGACACCTTTGACTGATTTCCGCAAAGCAAAGGGTAATACACAACAGATATAACTCCAAAGTGACTGAAGCAATATAACTAGTTATCAGCTTGTTATTTATAAGCTTCAGTTCTCTTGATTTTTTTTCTTTATTTTATCTAACAATTTTCTTTCTGCATATAAATGTTTTTCATGATATTGCAAACACAGCTCTGTTTGCTTATGAAAATATAACCACTCTACAGTTTCTTCCAATACCAAATTTCCTATGTACATTGTCCATTAAAATTAAACAAAATTCAGCTAATAAATATTCATTATGTCATTATTTCTTACATGAATATTCAACAGATAAAATGTTAAACAAAAGCATACAATAATTTCAGATGTAGAATGAGATGCATACGTAGTAATTGGCATCTCATGTATGTCCCAACTGTCTGCAAGGATTACCGGTATATCAGAGATGTGCCTTTATATCAATAAAGGCTAATTAACTTTTCCCTGTTCTATATTTATACCAAATTTCAATACCTACTGAATATTCATGGGCAAAATTATAATGAAATATGTTAGGCGCAACATTGCAGCCATTTTAAAACCTAAAGAAACAGATCTACCAAAATCCATTAGCAAACAGAGAAGACCCTGATCAGAGCGCTCCTATAGGAGCCTACTGATCTGGGTCTACTGTTTGCAGATGCCTGAAAAGGTGTTTATATGAATGAAAGGGTTAATGAAAGAAAATTATAAGTACACTAAATTCAAGTACAAGAAAATAACATTAGACTTCAAAGAGTATGGGGTACTCATATAAAGCAAATATTTTTGTACGACGGGGTACGAAAATCAATTTAATGATCTTTGGCTACAAAACGCCTATTCAGTTATAATAGCCAAAGCTCAGGTATTTGATGCTTTATATCTTTTGCCAAGTTGACAGTACCTATTTGTGAGACATGTAGAGTATGGATCCAGATCATAATTTCTGACATTAGACTCTGGATCTAAAATGCTTCTTTTTCAAAACAAAAGGAGTACATGTATAGACAAAAGAAAAAAAATAATATTCAAGAAAGATATAACAGCGTGAGATTGAATATGTTAACCCTTACAGTGCTGGACACAAGTCACTAATGTCCTTTGCAAACAGTGTAGACCCAGATGAGAGGGCTCCTAGAGGAGCCCTCTCATCAGGGTCTGCACTGTTTGTCATGTTACACTTTCCTTTAGAAAAATCCCTAAATATTCATCATATTAAGCTTAACCTGTTAGAATTTTGGAATAGTCCATTCAGCATTGTAAGGGTTAATAGGGACAAGATTTTTCGCCAGTGTAAAGGTTTTACTCTTTGCACACTAGGGGCAATATTTGTGATAACCAATGTAATCTGTTTGGATCTAGATGATACACCAAGTAATTCAGCGTCCCAAAAGAATCAATTTGTTTGACACCCTGCCTTTATCATTATAAGAAAATTAAAAATATAAAAAATATAACTTTGGGCATTGGAGCAGTACAAATTTTGCAGATGATAATGACTGAGTATGCAAATAATAAATACCAAAGAAATTATAGTAATATCAACCCTGTCTATGAAGGACTATTGATCTGACCTTGACCTGACACAGAGTATAGTTCGAGCACTCATAAAAAAATATTCATTATCTAAAAATGTCTCCAATCATCAGCTTATAAGAAACTGTTAAATTACAGTTCAAAATGCCATTGTTGTTTTTAAATAAGTCCAGCCCATTTCATAAGATGGATTCTAGTTATTTACATATCAAGGCCAGCTGGCAAGTTAAAGATAAGTAGTCACCTTTTATTCATTAATAAAATCAATTCCCAAGTGGACTGAACTGTGTCGAATTATCGTCAGGTGACAAATAATTAAGTTTTTACGGTTCCTTCAGTACATTCGACCATATCAATAATTTGCTTCCTTTTATAGACTATTGATAGCTATAGCAATCTATCTGATCTCTGCCTGACAGACCTTAACCCTTTACTCCATAAATATGCCTTTCTATGCCTTTGCAAACAGATTAGACCAAGATCAGAGGGTTCCTGTAGGAGCAGTCTGATCAGGGTCTACTCTGTTTGCTTATGAATACAGATATGATTCTACAGTTCTGTTATGGACAAAATATCTCGTGATCACATGCCATTATAAAAAAGTATCTAATTAATATTCATGATGTTGTTATTTCTTACATGAATATTCATGGAGTAAAGGGTTAAATCTTTCAAAACTATTGATGAATTAGCAATGACCTCCAATTTTCAGCCAGTTTTGATCCAGATGAGATGTCAACTAATTAGGGTTCAGAAATTAACCCTTTCCCTGTTCAGTGTTTATTACAAATTTCAATACCTACTGAATATTCATGGACAAAATAGTTATAATGAAATACGGAAGGTGTAACAGTGTAGCCATTTTAGAAAGAACTGAAACAGATCTATCAAATTCTATTAGCAAACAGAGCAGACCCTGATCAGACGGCTCCTCAAGGAGCCGTCTGATCTGGGCTACTCTGTTTGCAATTGCGTGAAAACACATTTATATGAGGGAAAGGGTTAAACACGACAAATTGTATGACAATAATTACTAAGTACTGAAAGGGTTTCTGATGAATATTCATGAAAGAAATAATGACATGAATATTAATGTACTGAATTTAATAATGGCATACAATGGTTGGTCATGACACAAACTGTAGATTCGTATCTTTATCATTCCATGTTAGAAAAACCGAGCAAAGCCTGATTTTGGTGCAGTCTGTTTACAAAAGCATCAAAAGGCATCTTCATCAGGTAATGGGTTATCCCTTTCCCTCATATAAATGCCTTTTCACACCTTTGTAAATCATCTGATCAGGGTCTGTTCTGTTTGCTTATGGAATTATATAGATGTGATTCTACAGTTTCTATAAAGGTAAACAAGATGAAACACTATGCCCCTGATATGACCTGGTTGACCTTGATGTAAGACCTTGATTGTAATAAATCACCCCTAAAAATGTTCACCTCCGTAAGTTGTACATGCATTCCAAGTTTGAAGTATGTATGTGCAATGGCAAACAAAATTATCGCCAACGTTCAAGTTGTGACAGACAAACCAAGCAACCAACCAACACAGACAGAGCAAAAACAATAGGCACGCAATCACAGTTCTGAGGGGGAATAAACAATGTGTCTGCTCTGCTTGCATATGAAATAATATAGATCTGGTTCTACAGTTTCTGTTATCATTTTGAAAGTTCATTCTTCTAACAAATACAGTAGAGTTTCTTTGTATGGGTCTATCAGGTAAAAAAAGAATGCCTTACAGGACTAATAGTAGTTTCTCTGCTTTCTGATGGACTCGCTTACAAAATTTTGAAATAGTGCATCTTCAAATTTTCAAATACATGTAATTCTCCACTCAATCTGAATCCCCAGTTATTTCACAAAAAAAACAAAAACTTTAAGGTTTCCATAGAAGCAGTCTAATGATACTTACGATTTGAAGAACACTTCTATGTATTTGCCAAATCTACTTGAGTTGTCATTTCGTATCGTTTTTGCATTGCCGAAGGACTCCAGTAGAGGGTTGGCTTCAAGGATCTGTTCGGTGATGGTGTTACTGCCTGACTTGTTGACTGCCGCTAAGTACTGCATTATCAGCTTGGTTGCCTCTGTCTTACCGCTACCACTCTCGCCACTGAAAATATAGACAAATTCTTTCAAATGCACAGATCATAACTGAAATGACATTTAGGAACTTTTATTGTTTGTTTATTTGTGTTGATTAACATCCTTTTCTGGTCACTATGGGTCAAGATCAAACTGCTAATGAAGGAGCAGCTTAATATGTGTCTACACTATTTCTTACTCCGTTGATTTCATTTGAAGTTATTAAAACAGTGCCAAATTGACTTATTCTGCTATACAAACTTGAGGAAAGGGAGACAAGATGTCTTACTATTAACCCTTCGCTTGCTATTCGCATCAATATACCTACCTGTGAATAGTGAAGACCCAGATGAGACAGCTCCTGCAGGAGCTGTCTCATCAGGGTCTGCACTATTTACAAGTTGATTGTGCAACCAGTGCACTCCACAGCAGTGATTGCACAGCGAAATACTTGTACACAGTGAAGATATATGTAATTATACAACAGGGCATGGGTAAAGAAGGAGAAATATATTTTAAAATTCAGCAAGAGAAGAGTTAAGAGTCAATATGGTACGTATTTAGCAAAATGTGTCAAGACTCTCTACATGTTCATTTTTAACCCATTCCCACATAGCCTATTTTTAGATCCAACCTCTTTGAATAAATCTACCGAAAAGGAGCATTTACTCTAGAGAAAAGGAAGTTTTTAGAATTGTGTAGCTTTGAAACCATTGTGATAAATAGAGTATTTATCACAATGGTTTCACCAAGGTGTGGGGCCCTAATTAGACATCTCCTACTTGGTCGACTCTTTTTACAATGGCATTAAAAGGCAGATGTATCTTGTAAAGTAGTAAAGTGGTTTTTTGCATTTAAATCAACCATCATTCTGTCATTTCATTGCAGGAAACAAGTCACTAATGTTGTTTGCAAACAGTGTAGACCCAGATGAAGGAGCCCTTTTACCCTTTACTTCATAGGCTATTTTTAGATCCAACCTCTTTGAATAAATCTACCAAAAAGGAGCATTTACTAGAGAAAAGGAACATTTTAGATTTATGTTGTTCTGAAACCATTGTGATAACACACAATGGTTTCAAAAAGTGACTTTTACAGAGGCATCAAAAGGCATCAATATGAAGGAATGGGTTAATCAGGGTCTGCTCTGTTTGTCATATTACACTTTTCTTTTCGTTACACAGTTCTTCTGATATGTCGCAAACATTTTATTTTGTATAACCCTTTCCCTGTTCTATATTTTGTCCAAATTTCAATACCTATTGAATATTCAATGGACACATGCGTTATAATGAAATGTGGGAGGTGCAACATAATAGACATCTTAGAAAGTAAAGAAGCGGATCTGTCAAATTCTATTAGCAAACAGAGTTGACCCTGAAAAGACGGCTCCTATAGGAGCCGTTTGATCTGGGTCTACTCTGTTTGCAAATGCGTGAAAACACGTTAATATGAGGGAAAGGGATAATTCATTTGTTATGAAGTCTTAATTTATCTCAGGGTTTTCAGACTTCAAGCAATTTGAGCTCATTTGAATATATATATGTATCCCAAAGGTAGATGAAAATAATGAACTGGTGAATAAAAACAAAGAAACTATTTCCCTCTGAGGCTAAACATTAACAAATGAGCTACCATCAAAATTAAATATGATAGCTATGTGATAACACATTGCTTGTACAATAAAATCTCATTTTAGTGGCCGCTTAACCCTTTCCTCCATAAATATGCTTTTCTATGCTTCTGTAAAAATCACCTATTGGAACCATTGTGATAAATAGAGCATTTTCTCCTGTAGGAACAAATGCTCTATATATCACAATGGTTTCAAACTACAAAATTATAAAAAATTTGTTTTCTCTAGTCAATGCTCCTTTTAGGTAGATTTATTCAAAGCGTTTGGATCTAAAAATAGCCTATGAGGTAATGGGTTAATTATTCAATGTTTCGCCTCATGAATATTTATATAATAATTTTTAGACAGGCATATGGAAACAGGAATTTTTGGTCATGGCAGAAACTGTAGAATCAGATTTATATCATTTCATGAACAAACAGAGCAGACCCTGATCACACAGTTTCTACAGGAGCCTTCTGATCTGCATCTACACTGTTTGCAAAATGTGAACCCATTACCTCATAGGCTATTTTTAGATCCAACCACTATGAAGAGATCTACCGAAAAAGAGCATTAACTAGAGAAAAGGAAACTTTTAGAAATTTGTAGTTTGAAACCAATGTGATAAATAGAATATTTGCTCCTATAGAAGCAAATGCTCTATTTATCACAATGGTTTCAACAGATGACTTTTGCAGAGGTGTCAAAAGGTGTCAGTATAAGAGAATGGGTTAACCCTTCATGCCATAAATATGCCTTTCTATGCCATTGCTAACTGAGTAGACCCAGTTCAGGCTGCTTGTGTATGAGTAGTCTGATCCAGTTCTGCTCTGTTTAGTTGTTGGATAATATACATGTAGATCTGTTTTTACAGTTGTTCTCACAACATATGCCATTTTAAATATTCCTCTAATGAATATAATATGTGCAGCAGATATCAATATTTGTTGCATAAACATTCATTGAGTAAGAGGTTAACCCTTTCCCTATTCATTATTCGTGTAAGAAATTATTACAATATGAATATTTATTAGCTCTATATGTATAACATTAACATTTCAAAGGGACATTTTGCTTTAAAGTCAGATCTATATCAAATCAAGAGCAAACAGAGCAGACCCTGATCAGATGACTTAATAGGAGCTGTCTGATCTGGGTCTACTCTGATGCAAATGCATTTATATGAAGGCAAAGGTTAACAGTTTCCACTTAAACTAATTACACAGAATTCTTAACTCCATTGCCCTCTGCAACATTTGTCATCTGCCATCAATCTTCATTTGTTGAAATTTTCTTCCTTTATGCTTCAAAAACGTGTACACTGTATCAAACATTTGGGGATCATGATGAAACATCAGGTTATTTGGAGTCTTATCTTGATCCAAACTGTTTGCAAAGGTCATCACGGTTTCACAAACTGAAGCAAAAGTGTTAATAGGTAACTCTCTTTCCCTGTTCTATATTTATTCCGAATTTTAGTACCTACTGAAATAATGTTCATGGACAAAATAATTAGAATGAAATATGGAAAGAGAAACAAATTTGTAGCCATTTTAGAAACTAAAGAAATAGATATATCAAATTCCATTAGCAAAGAGAGCAGACCCTGATCCTAGAGGAGCCATCTGATCTGGGTCTACTCTGTTTGCAGATGTGTGAAAACACATTTATATGAAGAAAAGGGTTAAACTACCGGTATTTAAAACACAATGAATTTGTCTAATGAGCCATGAATAGAATGTACATACATTGTACTTAGTGGAAAACAGCCCTTACGCTTTGCACACTACGTTATTAACACTTTCCCTGTTCTATGTTTATTTGAAATTTCAATACCAGTTACTGCATATTCATGGACAAAATAATTACAATGAAATATGGAAGGTGGAACATTGTAGACATTTTAGAAATTAATGAAACAGAAACAAACAAACAGAGCAGACTATAGGAGCTGTCTGATCTGGGTCTAATCTGTTTGTAGATATGAGGGAAAGTGTTAATTATAGTGTTCATCTGCTGCAATACCCAATGTACATTTTTTCTTCTATTTCTTTTCAACAAACTGATAGAGTGTCATATAGTGTGGATCATGATAAAATGCCAAGTTGTTATGTAACCGGGTGTTCTTATTAAGAAACATACCCGCTCAGACCCAGGATCAAACCTGTGTCACCATTTTCGCAGTCATGCACTCTACCACGTCGCCATAAAAGCGCGCTTTTACAGCAAGGCCGTACAAGTGATGATAAACCTACACACTGTGAAATACTCCCTCAACAAGTTGAAATTCGTCCCAAATATCTATGGGTATGAGAACGACTGGGAATCGAATTCGGAGCACATACAGTCACAGCCCCATGTTGGGCGCCAAAATTTGTAACATGGTGAAAAAGTTGTGACTCAGCTGGGACTTGAACCCAGGGCCTCTGGCTTACCATGCCAACACTCTATCAAGTGAGCTACTGAGCCACACTACTTAAAGTCTATCAACTTATTTCACCATAATCTCTACCCGGCTACAGTTATATGTATCATCTGGATCCAAACTAATTGTATAATTATATAATCATAAATTTGCTGCAAGCATGCAGAGAGTTAACCAATCATTGTAAATATACCCTGATACCTCTAATTATATCCTCTATGCTACTGTCATAGGTCAATTATCATATGTTTAAATGTTATTTGCTAGAGTCTCATCAGAATCTGACTGCATTCTAACAGAAACGATTGGAAAATATCAATTTGCAAAATACATGTAGCATGTAACGACAAATTTTGCAAATCTGTGCAAGTTAAGAAATTTCGGACACTGATGAAACATATGCACCTTGGCATTTCATAAGATCAAAACTATTTGACTCTCTTACACATTTTTTTAAAAATAGAAATGGAAGACAAGTATACTTTGAGAATTGAAGCTGACAACATTTATTAAAGACAATGTGTTGTGAAAGTAGACCCAAACTTAGCACTGTATCATAAATTTTGAAATAAAAAAATATTTTCAACAAATAATTCAGAATGAAAGAACTGGACTAAAGTCAAGGGTATGTTGCAAATAAGAATGAACAAGGTTTAGTACATTCAATGTGGGCGTCAGGTTCGTGTGCACTTGAATGATAAGAATTAAACTAAAATATTTAACCCTTTGAATGTAAGATATGCATGCACTGTCGTTTACTTATTGGATAATATACCGGTAGATCTAATTATACAGTTGTTCTCATGGCAGAAACTCCCCGTGTTAATGCCATTTTAGATATTCATCTAATTAATATACATGTACGTTAATACTGAGTGGGCTGTATAGTCCTTTCTGGAGAATTTACCATAACCCTTTCCCTGCTAAATATTCATGTGAGAAATAATGAAATCATGAATATTTATTAGCTGAATTTTTATAATGGCATATGTACATACCATATGTAGGTAACTGTAGAGTCAGATCTATTTTAATTTCATGAGCAAACTGAGCAGATTCAGATCAGACTGCTTCTACAGGAATCATCTGAACTAGGTCTACCCTGTCTGCAAAAGTGTGAAAAAGCGTTTGTTTGAGGAAAAGGGTTAAGGGGAAATAACTCAATTATGGTTTGTCCATTAGACAAATCCCCTAATTATATTTTGCTTTACTGTAAAATTGCAAAAAACATTTAATTTCATCTCATGGTTTTGGTCATCTCCGTGTCATATTTCAAGTCTCCATTGTGGACACTGTATTAACCCATTACTCCATAAATAATATTAGTTACACGGTTATTTGGCAGGGTGTACGGGCTGGTATGACCGGGTTAGATCCCGTATTTCCTGAGGCGTTAGCCGAAGGAAATATGTGGTCTAACCCGGTCATACCAGCCCGTACACCCTGCCAAATTACAGTGTAACGAATTTATTACCAGTCAGAGATCCGATTTACCTAATTAAGAAACGAACAACTTTTATTTTGCTGACATTAGATCTCTAATTGTATGACGACATGACAAAGAAAACATGACGTCATAACAGCAAATATGACGTCGTCTCAGAGCAATTTCGAAAGAGGAATATTGAAACTTCACTTGTAAACATTAACGGTAACACGTTGTATTGATAAGTTGATAGTGTTAAATTGAGGAACGTATGAGGTACAGTTTTTTACGTTTATTATCGATTATTTGGTCGTAATCCATCCAGAATTATTGGAGTAAGGACGATATGAAATTTCGAATCGACGCTAAAAATAAAAACAAAACGAATGACGTCACGCGTCAAATTTGAATAATTCTGTATTCTCCGTGGAAGCCGCTGAATACGGTACTGTACACCCCGGCAGTTTTTGTCAAACTGACCAATCAAATTCCAAGGATTTACTCTGACTGGTAATACGCCTTTTTATGCCTTTGCAAACAGAACTGACCCAGATCAGATGGCTACCGTTTTATCATAATGTAGATCTGATTCTCTAGTTTCTGTCACAATAAAGAATTCTTTTGTTCATAGTACCATTTTAAAAATGCAGTGAATTGATATTCATGATTTATCACATAACCTCCATTGTAAAATGTCCTTATATTTTTCTTGAATATTCATGGAGTAAAGGTTAAACAGCTTGTTCTACAATATTAACCCATTCCCGCATAGGCTATTTTTAGATCCAACCTTTTTTAACAAATCTACTGAAAATGAGCATTAACTACTGAAAAGGAAAATTTTATAATTGTGTAGTGTTGAAACCATTGTGATAAATAGAGCATTTGCTCCTATGGAGCAAATGCTCTATTTATCACAATGGTTTCACAAAGTGACTTTTACAGAAGCGTCAAAAGGCGTCTATATGCGGGAATGGGTTAAGAGAGTTCTAACTTTGGTTTCCCCCCTAACATAGTAAACGTCATAAATCTTGGCCTTGAACATGCTGAGCTGAGGTTTGTTAATTTTATTATTTCTCCCCCATATCTATATGCGGGAGACATATTGTTTTCGTGCGAATTGTCTGTCTGTCTGTCCATCTCACTTCTTGTCCGGACGATAACTTCAATATGCCTGATGCCAGTTGATTGAAACTTCATATATGGATTGAGAGTAAGTGTCATGCACAAGGTCCATAACTCTGGCTTCACTAATAAAGGAGTTGTTGCCCCTTGTCATTTTTTTTCACAATTTTTTGTCCGGATGATAACTCCTATAATTATGACTCATGCCATTGGATTGAAACTTCATATATGTAAAGATCATGATGAGAGAAAGTGTCAAATGCACAAGGTCCATAACTCTGGCTTCACTAATATAGGAGTTATTACCCCAAGTAATTTTTTTTCACATTATTTTGTCTGGATGATAACTCCTATATGGGGGGTGGGGGGGGGGGGGGGGGGGGAGGGGACAGTAGGTGAGACATCCGTTTTTGTGATAAATACCTCTAGTTTTTGTTTATTCCATTATGACAGCTACAACGCTATAACTAATGTAAGAAATAATGACTTCATGAATATTTAATGGCTGAATTTTTATTACAGTATATGCATACAGGATTTTTTGGCCTTAGAAACTGAAGAGTCAGATCTATTATAATTTCAGAAGCCCTGTGAGATTAGTTTGAGAATAGTCTATATTGTTTGTCATTCAAAATCTTCTTGCAATTTTAACCTTTTCCTCCATAAATACGCTTTTCTACGCCTTTGCAAACAGAGAAGACCCAGATCAGAAGGCTCCTATAGATAGGAGTCATCTGACCAGGGTCTGCTATGTTTGCTAATGATATAATATAGATATGATTCTATAGTTTCTGCCTAGGCAAAATCTTCCTGTGTCTGCATGCTATTATAACAATTAATCTAATTAATATTCGTGATATCATTTTTTCTCACATAAATATTCATGGAGTAATGGGTTAAGCTTTTCATGGTGAATGTACTCTACAGTAAACAGTGATGAGCCACTCCACTTTGAATATTTGTTATTGAAAGTGTTAACCCTTACAGTGTGGGACTCAAGTCACTAATATCCTTTGCAAACAGTGTAGACCCAGATGAGAGGGCTACTAGAGGAGCCCTCTCATCAGGGTCTGCACTGTTTGTCATGTTACACTTTCTTCAGAAAAATCCATTAATATACACCACAAGCTTGACCTGTTTGAATTTTGGAATACACATGTTAAAGCTTAAAAAACGAACTTTGACTGTGTAATAAACTACATGCCATTGCCACAGGGCCTATCAGGTTCTCAAGATCATTGTCTTGTTCTTTGTTGAAAAATTGTAAATTTATTGTAACATTTTATAACTTGAAATTTTACCCGATTTACAGACCATGACAAACTTTAATTAATACTGCCAGGCCTTCACGGGCTTCAAAATTATAAAAGAGAAACACAAATAAACTTGTAGCTAACTTTCCCCGAAAGGAAAATCTACACTAGAATGCACAACACATTTTGAAAATTAAACCTGTAAATTAATGTTGACTTTTCAAGTAGAACAGATCATCCTTTTTGTAAGAGTAGAGTCCATTTATTTTTGAAAACAATATACAATGTAGAACAATCCTACAATACTCCACAAACTGATCATCTCATCAGGATCCAAACTGTATGCATAGTGATCACAGAATGTCTCACTGCACACAGGCGAATTCATTTAACGTATGACAGATTTAGATGAAATGCAGAATAACATGGCTTCTCACCAGCTACCAAACTGTTTAACACTCTGATAGTATATTTTCAGAAAATACCTTTTAGAAAGCGTAGCACGGCAAACAAAGAGCTAAAGTTAAACTAATGTACCACAGTCATGAAGAAGGCAATGCTTGAAATCAATGCTAATGCTTGAAATCAATGCTAAAAGGGCCATAACTGTTTAATTCTTCACTTTATATAAACCTGAGCATTTCCGTGCTGATGCAAATGCTAGTCTGTTATCCTAAAAGAGACAGATAACTCTTTCACCCTTTACCAGATAAATATTCATGCAAGAAATATATGTAATGACATCATGAATATTCAACAAATGAATTTTTTGACATGTAAACTCAGATTTTTCTTTTTTTCTCTATTTTCCCTTATTAGGTAGATTGAATATGCAAGATAGAGTAATGCCCCTTGACCAGGTTGTAGACCATGTGGTTTGAAAGGGGAAACTCTACTACTGTTAAAACATTTTGCACAACAACACACACAACGTCCACACCAAGGCGATGACAATACCTCGGCTTTATTTCTTTCAAAAACAGATGAACTTTAGATATGTAAATGTAATCTTCTTTAGCTATTTCACAACCAGCTGGTGTTTTTAACAAAATAAAATCATGCATGGTACAAAAACTGTATTATCAGTATTATATTATCAGAGCTACATGGACTGACAAATTCTTTATCACTTGCAATCAATCAATATACAGAAAAGGGGTGACATGTTTCAAATATTAAAATCTTTATTTCTCCACCAAACCCTATGTTGTGACGTAACTCTTTAGAAGTACTTCTTCGATAAACGGTCTGACTCTACAGTTTCTACCAATACCGAAAACTCCTGTGTACATAATTATGCCATTATAAAAATTCAGCTAATAAATATTCATGATGCCATTATTTCTTACATGAATATTCAACAGGGAAAGGGTTAATACTGATAAAACAGACATACACATGCCTAAAATGAACAAGTTCATATTATTACACTAATAACAAAGAAACCTTGAAATTCCCAGAAAACCACAATTTTAATTTCTAGGAAAGATGACGTTTACCACAAGTACGTGTGTAACCATTTGAATATGGAAAACATGTGTACTGGCATTTTTAAACATTAAGAACATGATCAGAGGATTCATACAGCAGCCCTCCGATCTGGGTCTACATTGTTTGCAAATAATGATTAAATTGTCTGTGACATCCAAAGTGTGACATTTCAGTATTACTGTGATTTGTTCTGATCTTCTCAACTGTAGGCTTACAAAATCCCAGCCTCTTGATGTAACATCTTATCCACAGGACAAACATAAACATCAGAGTGGAAAGATCAACATCTTGTGTAAGCTTTGAAATGTGGAACACATAGGTCAACAAACTTTTCAAAAAATTATAGATACAATGTACAGGATGTATGAGTTCTCTATTTAGTCTGTTTAACCCTTTGAATGTGGGAAACAAATATGCTGGCCTTTTGCAAACAGAGTAGATCCAGATCAGATTGATCCTAGAGTCTGCACTGTTTGTCATTTAGCATCCTGTAGTAAATTTAATCCTTCCATGCTGATGGGTTCATTAGTTTCGATGTTATTCGTTTTGAAAACTGAATACTGCTGAAGCCGGTGCTAGGGGGCATGAGTAGTGATGCACTTTTAATTACTGCTCATGAACAGACTCAATAAAACCGAGTCTGCAATTTTCTCTTTTTGCATTGCTGTTTATGATTTTTTATGGATCTCCTACTTTCAGAATTTATCTATCATTAAAAAGTGTTGGACCATTCAGCACTCAAAGGAATTAGAAGAACAAGTCAAAACATTGTTAGACTGAACAGACCAAAACATGGCTATGAATATGATGACAGTGTACACTCTGACCGCCAACAAAGAGTATTTAATCTATGGAACTTTATTGCACAATGAATGTTGGACTCTGTAAAACATACAGAATGAATGTTTGCACTACAAAACTTATAATATATACCGGTACAATGAATGTTTGCACTACAAAACTTATAGTATATACCGGTACAATGAATGAACAATGAATGTTTGCACTGTAAAACTTATAGAAGATGAAATGAATGTTTGCGTTATAAAACTTATAGTAGATACAATAAATTCTTGCAATATAAAACTTATTGTAGATACAATGAGTTCTTGCACTATCAAACTTACAGAAGTTGTAACAAATGTTTGCACAATAAAACTTATAGAAAATGCAATGAATGTTTCCACTATAAAACTTGAAGCAAATGCAATAAATGTTTGCAATATAAAACATACAGCAGATGAAATAAATGTTTGCACTATAAAATGTATATCAGATGAAATAAATGTATGCACTATAAAATGTACAGTAGATGAAATAAATGTATACACTATAAAATGTATAGTAGATGAAATAAATGAATGAACCATAAAATGTATAGGAGATGAAATAAATGTATGCACTATAAAATGTATAGTAGATGAAATAAATGTATGCAATACATCGTAACATGTATAAAACATATATAGCAGATGCAATACATGTCTGCACTATAAAACTCATAGTGCCCTAACTACCCTAAGTATTTGTACACTCACTCTCATCTTTCCATGGGTTTGTAAACCTGAATAAGTCAAGTTGGTAGCATTTTGATAACTTTATTCCTTTCTTCCATAAATCTGTGAGAGGATTTTGAATGACAATCAGTACAGGCCCTGATCAGAGGAGCCTTCTGATATGGGTCTGCACTGTTTACAAAGGCGAGTACACTTGTTTCCTGCATTCAAAGGGTTAACATATACTCATTACATTCATATAAAGTAGCATAATCAATTATCTATGTTGAAATTCAATAAATCTATTTAAAGTAATCATAGTCTGTGACAGCAAAATTGTGAAAACAGTTTATCTGCCATGTACATATAGTATGTCTCAGCATTTTAATTCAATTAACAGATATTCTTTGAGGGACCAACAATGTTTTTCAATGAATCGTGTGCAATGAATACCAATATGGACACAAAAAGCCACTGAGGTGTTGGCCTTCTTTGTGTCTGCAAGTGGTCCACCTGACTTTGGTAATGGAACTAAATACTGGTAGCAATAGAGACAAGTCTTCAGGCCTCAACTTGGCCATTATTAACCATTTTCTTCATAAATACAGCTTTTAATGCATCAGCAAACAAAGTTGAGCCAGAGAAGACTTACAGGAGCCATTTGTTCAGGGTCTGCTCTGTTTGCTTATGAATGGTAACAGATCAGACTACAGTTTCTACCATTTGCAAAACATTCTGTGCTCATATACCATTATAAAAATTCAGCTAATAAATATTCATGATGACATTATTTGTAAAATGAATATTCAACAGGGAAAGGGTTTACAAACATAATTCTTTGGGAGTCCAACAAATTTTATCAATGAATACCCAT
The DNA here is from genome assembly GCA_963576725.1 of Azorinus chamasolen. Lineage (NCBI taxonomy): Eukaryota > Metazoa > Mollusca > Bivalvia > Cardiida > Solecurtidae > Azorinus > Azorinus chamasolen. The sequence goes on along the minus strand of OY755236.1, from coordinate 55,832,121 downwards.
ATGGACACACACAGCCATGGAGGTGTTGGCCTTCTTTGTGTTCCACAAGTGGTCCACCTGACTTTGGTAATGGAGCTAAATAGCAATAGAGACGAGAGTCTCCTGGCCTCAACTTGGCCGTTGATGAAACCAAATGTCCATCCTTAATAGTGCTATTAATATTATCACCTGGTCAATTTTCTCCTTGTGAAGTTTTAAAAAATCATAAATTTCCCATTTCTTTGACTATCAGCAATTACAATCCTAGACTTCGAACAATTACAAAATCATATGACAAGTTAATTGGAACATGATGGATTCTATTACATACACATGCATGAATATTTTGAGCGTTTATGTCCAGTTTAAAGCTTAAGCTTCTGGCTTATCTAGTCTTAAACTGTCATCACCCTAAAATTTATGGACATTAGAGTATGGTTTTTACAAGGTGTTGAGTTACACCTGTATTTGCCTTTAGAATGCCATGCCAACTAATAATTTACCTTTACAAACAGTCTGTTCCCAGATCAGATACTGAGTAACTTGGCATCTCATCTGGAACATTTTCCTTCATACTCTCATTGTATTTTTGAGTATGAGAGCAGAAAATGTACGTCAGAAAGTGGAAGAAAACAATAATTGTTTTACATTTTTTTTACTGTCCTACAGATTAAACAGCATAATGGACAACTGGCCCATAATTTGTCAGTCACAACATACACCTTATCTTTCTAAGCATGCACCATTCAGTAAATAAAGCTCCCTTCAGGCTATTGTACTGTGGGTATTGTGCTCAAAACAACCCAGGTATGTATCAGGTAACCCAGTGTCATCCAAGGCTAATTGAAATTTGAACAAGAAATTTTTACTGAAGTCTCTATATTGGGTTGAAATAATCAAGCAACTATGAAAACAGTTTTTGTTAACCTTTTCAGTGTGGGGAACGAGTCACTCATGTACATCCCTGCAAACAGTGTAGACCAAGATGAGAGGACTCCTACAGAAGCCCTCTCATCAGGATCTGCATTGTATGTCAAGTTTCCTTTTCCTTCATGCATTTTCATGCCTTTGCAAACAGGCATTCCTGAAGAAGTCGTCTGATCAGGGTCTGCTCTGTTTGCTTATGGAATTATAATAGATCTGACTCTGCAGTTTCTACCAATACCTAAATATCCTGTGTACATATGCCATTATTAAAGTTCAGCTAATAAATACATGTATTCATCATGTCAGTATTTCTTACATGAAAATTATATAAGCAAAGGGTTAAATTCCCTGAATATGCACAGTAAGCTTGACCTGTTAGAATTGTTTTGGAAAAGCTCATTTGAAAATTCAGTATTGAGAGGGCTAAATTTGGATACATGCACATTATTTTGCTATAGTTATTTTGTAGTATAACTGCTAAATTGCTATGAGGCAACTTCAATTACTGCTACAGGTTAAAAGTTTGAGACAAAAAGAATCATGCTTTTTATGAAGAAATGCTTGCATTGGACAAACAATCTATAGGTGGTTCGCCCTAGTTCTCACATAAATGAATATAAAAATCAAACCAAAACATGTCAATCTCATAAATTGTTTGTATGTGTGAGTCACTGTAACACACTGCTTAATTGAAAACCAAAAAATGTCATCAACAATAAAGTTTTTCTTACACTTAAATGTATTTCACGAGGTTAAGACAAAAAAGAAGTACATATTTTCTTTAGTACAGCGCCTATGAATCTATACATTACTATTAAGAAATGTGAAGCACAAAAAAAAACTAGAAATGTGTCCATAGGACACTGATGCCCCCACTTCAGATTTTTTGTCACAGAAAGTAAGGGCCATAATCATGTATGCAACGACCTGAACGACTGAAGCGATTTACATGGTTATCAAACTTGACCAAAATATAATGGCCACAAACATGTGTGTAAAGTTTGGTGTGAATTGGATAAATACTTTTCAAGAAAGAGCCTGGATAAAACATTTTAAAGTAATAAGATATTTTTCAAGTTATTTTTGCAAATGAAGGGCCACAACTCCTGAACAACTTCAGTTGTTCTGTTGAACACTTCAAACATAGAATTGGTCACTTGCTTCAGTTCTCAAATACTTTTTTTCTATGGACAAGCTGACAGCAGACCTGAAGTGTTTCATTCCAAGGAACGTGCCGATGATACAAACATGCAGATAAATATATCAGCACTAATACTTTTTTTTTAAATCTTTTACTTCATGAATATTCATGTACAGTAAAACCCCTCTATACAGGAATTTTAGTAGAGAATGATTTATATACTGTTAGGCAGGTGACAGCTTAATGCAAGGTGAAAGTCATTATGAGAGCTCCATGATGAACTTTCTGCATGAATTTCACCCTGCATTAAGCTGCCACATGTTCCATCTATTTTTAGAAAACAAATGACCTTGACCTTGGTAGGGCAAAGCCCATATTCAATAGGATTCCTGCCCTCACTGATATCAATGCACATGTGGAGTTTCATGAAGACCAGGCATACAGAACTAAAGATATTGTCTGGAAATGGAAAAATTCTACTGAAAAACAATCTATTTTTAGGAAAAGTGTTATTGACCTTTGTCTGGTAAAGCCCATAATCAATTGGGTTCCTACCCTAATTGATATCAATGCACATGCACAATGTTTCATGAAGATCGGACATACAGAACTAAAGACGCCTGCCCTCCTGCCCGCCCAGATGCCCACCCTCCAGCCATAGGGTTTCACATAATACGTCCCGTCTGAATACAGGCATATAAAAAGATGTACCTCTGGAGTAGAGGGTTGATAATGAACATTTTGAGAAGAATAAAGTATCTAACATAGCTTTTCCAACAATGTATCACCAATATTTGGCATTGTTTTGTATCCAAGTATGTTGACACACTCAACACTTATGAACAATTCAGCTGCTTGTACAAACAATAGGGCAAGGGCAATGCAAATTGAATTTGTTTTGCTCAATATATCTGTCTGACATTTATGGCTCCAAATGATGTAAGCTAGCAACAGAAGGTGATATTTCAGGTGAGATTTCAGTGTAACATCTGCTAGCCGCAGATTGCCCTGCCATTTATGGCATATGCAAACTGTTTGGATCCACACAGGCTATAAAAAAATGTGTGGCTTGATCTAAGATCTAAACTATTAATCATTTAGGCTCAACTTCTGCTAACAAAAACTCTGTGTTTGAAAATGTTGCAGAAGACAATTGATCAACAGATGACAATATTACTTACAAAGAATACATGCAAAGGGTCTGCTCTGTTTGTTTTCATAACTATAAAGATTTGACCCTACAGATTCTGCAATGGTAAAAAATTTCTGTCTTCATAGTCAACTACATGTATATAAATTCATTTCCTTTATATGTATGACATCATTATTTCTTAAATGAATATTCATAAGGCAGAGTATTAATGTACAAGCTTTTGCTATTGTCTGCACTATCTGTGAAACAGCTTTACTCTTCAATGAAGAAAGTCACAACTCCTTATCTAATTCTTACCCGTTATTAACCCTTTCCCTCATATAAACGTGTTTTCACGCATTTGCAAACAGAGTAGACCCAGATCAGACAGCTCCTAGAGGAGCGGTCTGATCAGGGTCTGCTCTGTTTGCTATTAGAATTCGATAGATCTCTTTCTTTTGTTTCTAAAATGGTTACAATGTTTCACATTCCATATTTCATTATAACTGTTTTGACCATGAATATTCAGTAGGTATTCAAATTTGGTCTAAATATAGAACAGGGAAAGTGTTAAAATCTACATCCGCTTTATGTTAATAAATTTAATTGGGGTTGTAACAGCATTTGGAATCCTTCAAGGGGTTATACAGATGTGGAGCAGACACGAAAATTAAGGCTAAAAACATTTGACCTTGAATTGTGACCTTGATCTTGAATTGTGAACCTGACTTTTGACCCACATGCCTGAATCTTGCTGTCTGCACATCGGCTTGTTAAGAGCATTTGTGCCACAGCATTTTAGAATCCTTCTGAGGGTTATACAGATGTGGAGCAGACACAAAAATTAAGGCTAAAAACATTTGACCTTGAATTGTGACCTTGACCTTGAATTGTGACCCTGATCTTTGACCCACTTGCCTGAAGCCTGCTGTCTTCACATCGGCTTGTTATGGAGAACATTTGTGCCACAGCATTTTGAAATCTTTCCAAGGGTTTAAGAGATATGGAGCAGACACGAAGGTTGTGGTTAAAAACATTTGACCTTGAAATGTGACCTTGACCTTTGACAAAAACAATATGTCTTCCCTTTATAAATGAGGGAGACATAATTAGGTTCTGATGATTTGGCCAAGGCAGAAACATAGAATCAAAATTATATTGTTCCATAAGCAAACAGAGCAGACCCTGATCAGTCAGCTCCTGCAGGAGCCATCTGATTTAGGTCTTTTCTATTTGCAAAAGCATTAGAAAGCCTATCTATGGAGTAATGACTGTCACTGTTTACTTTAAACATTGAAAGCCTTGCTACGCCTTTGCAAACAGACTAGACCCCGATCAGATGTCTCCTGTAAGAACTGTCTGATCAGGGTCTGCTCTGCTTGCTTATGCAATATATATAGGTATGATTTTGCAGTTTCTAAATGGCCAGAAATTCCTGTGTTCATTGGCCATTATAAAAACTCAGTTAATGAATATTCATGAACAAATGAATTCATGAGATAGACCTTAGTGCTTCAAATATGGAAAAATTTCTCTGTAAAATCAAAACATGTATGTACATGTACCTAACATATTTTCTTACAATTAAAACCACAAGAAATTGATTGCAAAGATCTGATCGATCATTCTTAAGCCAAAGCTTGACAGGCAAGAAAATCTGATTGTTATTGAAATGGACCAATCTGGGTACCAGTATATATTCAGCCTGGGAGGTACATAAATTGTGTGCACAGACAATTTATCTCTATTTCTAAAGAATCATATGTACATCTTCTACACTATATTTGCTTATTTCAAATCATCATATCATATCTACAAGGGCAAGTTCGTGATAAAATGCTGTGCACAACAGCTTTGCAAGAGACATTCTTCATGTCATATACAACAACAAAACACTTTCTCTAATACTTTCTTTTTAACCCTTACAACGCTGAATTTTCAAATGGACTATTCGAAAATTCAAACAGGTCAAGCTTATGGTGAATATTTAAGGATTTTTTAAAAGAAAAGTGTAACATGACAAACAGTGCAGACCCTGGTGAGAGGGCTCCTCTAGGAGCCCTTTCATCTGGGTCTACACTATTTGCAAAGGACGTTAGTGACTCGTGTTCCGCACTGTAAGAGCTAATATAGTTATATGCAATATACCCTTGGTAGAAGTTTTTTGAAAATCCTTATTTAGTATGTAACTGATAAACATGCATCTTAATCAAATAAATATGATTTATGACTGACATCATAAAGGGGTTTGTTTAGATAACTGACATTAGCATTTCTGAGTGAACGAGAGTGTTTCATAGCACAGGTAGTCTGTAGAATATTTTCATATGCACTAGATCATCAATGTTTAACCCATTACCTCATAAGCTATTTTTAGATCCCACTTCCTTGAATTGAATTACCAAAAAGGAGCAGTAAGAAGCATTAGCTAGAGAAAAGGAAAATTTAAGAATTGTGTAGTTTTGAAACCATTGTGATAAATAGACACACAATGGTTTCAGAAAGTGACTTTAACAGAGGCGTCAAAAGGCGTCAATATGGGGGATTTGGCTAACCCTTTCCTCACTCAGGTTATTCTTATGAGTACCAACAAGACAGGGTTTGGCTGAGAAATAAAGATAAATATATCATAATTGTCCTAACAACCCTTCCTTTCTTAATCATTTACCTGATAGAAATCTCCTTACCCCATTCCCTCATAGGCTTAACCCATTCCCTCATAGGCTATTGTTAGATCCAACCACTTTGAATAAATCTACCAAAAAGAAGCATTAACTAGAGAAACCATTGTGATAAATAGAGCATTTGCTCCTATTGGAGCAAATGCTCTATTTATCACAATGGTTTCAACAGGTGATTTCTACAGAGGCGTAGAAAGGCGTATTTATGGAGGAAAGGGTTGTATGCCTGGATTTGATCAGGGCCTACTCAGTTTGCATATTGAATTATATGGATTGACTGTAATTGTGCAGTTTCTGTCAAGGCCAAAATTTCCTGTGTTCATAATATTATGACAGTATAAAAATCTCATTAAATTCTATAAATATTCATGGAGTCTTCATTTTCCAACATGAACATTCATCAGGTGCCGGTAATGGGTTATACATAGCACAGGCAGACCGTGCAGTTCCTATTTTCCCATCTTCACTGGTACATAGAAGCCTTACCTGATGACTATCACTTGGTTTTCTGTGTTCTTCATCATTCTTCCATAGGAGGAACTGGCTATGGCAAACAAATGGCTGAAAGTGAACAAAACCATAAGTAAAAACAAGATTCTTCTTTTAATCAAAAGCAGGCCAAGTTATGCACATATAAAACTCAACAGGCCGAAACACTTATTGATTATGCACCTTTTAGTGCATTCAAATAAACCATTGAAGTATGAATGCTATATTTTCAAAGTGCTCTTAACTATGAAGTCCAGATCAGTATGACTGGTGAATATTATGGAGGATTTTAACTAACAAACAGTGCATACCCCCAGCAAAGGGCTCCTAGACCCAGATCAAATGGCTCCAATAGGAGTCGTCTGATCAGGGTCTGCTCTGTTTGCTAATGGAATTTGAAAGATATGTTTCTTTACTTTCTAAAATGGCTTATATGTTTCATTATACCGGTAACTATTTTATCAATGAGTATTCAGTAGGTTTTGAAATTTGTAATAAACATAGAACAGGGAAAGGGTTAGCAGACAACGTTTGGTACAGCAGTAAAATGTTTTAAAATGCAACAGATGAGTTTGGGTAGATAATAATAATAAAAACAGGACAAAAATTGAATTTTCCTGTGTCTTAAAATAAAATACAGTAGAACCTGGCTTAAGTGGTCATCAAATAGGTCTAATTTGGGGTATGTAAGACAGGTGGAAGCCTAATGCAGGGCAAAAGTAATGCAGAAATCTCCTACAGGAGCTTTCTGCATTACTTTTGCCCTGTATTAGGCAACCATCTGCTTTTTAAGACTCCTATGTTCAATTAATGAATGGCTGCTGAAGACATACATAAACACTTTACCTGATAGAGCCACCTTTAAATGCCTTTACAAACTGACTAGACTCAAATCAGATGGCTCCTGCAGGAGTCATCTGATCTGGGTCTGTTCTGTTTGCTTGTGAAATTCCAAAGTTTCTGTCATTACCAAAATGTCCTGTTTTCAAATTTAATGATAAAACTTCAGATAATTGATATTCATGGTGTCAATATTTCCTATATGAATATTATTCATATCATATGGGAAAACAGTTTAAACACGGAAAACAGTAACAAGAACATGGCATGTTCTTGTAAAATATTACACAATTGACAGTACTTAAACTGCTACTCCAAAGAGACATCTTTTAACCCTTGGCTTGCTATTCACGTCAATATACCTACCTGTAAATAGTGAAGACCCAGATGAGACAGCTCCTGCAGGAGCTGTCTCATCAGGGTCTGCACTATTTACAAGTTGATAGTGCAACCAGTGCACTCCACAGCAGTGATTGCACAGCGAAATACTTGTACACAGTGAAGATATATGTAATTATACAACAGGGCATGGGTAAAGAAGGAGAAATGCATTTTAAAATTCAGCAAGAGAAGGGTAAATGCCTTTGCAAACAAAGGAGACCAAGATTAGATGGTTCCTATAGGAGCTGTCTGATGAGGGTTTGCTCTGTGTGCTTATGGACTAGTATAGATCTGATTCTACAGTTTCTGCAATGGTCAAACATCCCTGTGTTATTGTATCATTGTAGAACTCTGCTAACTGATACTCGTGATATCAAGAAATAAACACAGAAAGTTTTGGCCATGGCAAACGCTGTAAGATCAGTCCTATATACATACAGAGTAGACCCTCGCCAGATGTCTACTACATGGACCAGCTGATCTGGATCTTACAGGAGCTATCTGATCTAGGTTTATTGCGTTTGCTAAGGTGTTAACCCTTTCCCTCAAATAAACGTGTTTCCACGCATTTGCAAACAGAGTAGACCCAGATCAGACGGCTCCTAGAGGAGCCGTCTGATCAGGGTTTGCTCTGTTTGCTGATAGAATTTGAAAGATCTGTTTCTTTGCTTTCTAATATGTCTACAATGTTCCACCTTCCATATTTCTTTATTACTATTTTGTTAATGAATATTCAGTAGGTATTGAAATTTGGAATAAACATAGAACAGGGAAAGGGTTAAACGGTGTGCCTGTAAAGGTAAAGGGTGTAACCATTCCCTTCATAGAAACACCTTTTCACATCTTTGCAAACAGAGAAGACCTGGGGGAAAGGTCTGATCAGAGTCTGCTCTGTTTGTTTATGAAATTATAATAGATCTGATTCTACAGTTTTCTACCAATATTTAACAGGGAAAAGGTTAAGGTTGTTTAAAGATGTTTGAAGAAGTTGAATTTATATGTTAAGATGCAGGAAAACTCAAGCTTGTCCTGTTGTAATCTTTGGTTAACTCATTCTCATTCAAGCTTCCTTTACTGAGTATACAAAGTTTCATATCTTGTTTGTCTTTCTCAGTTTACATTCCAATCTGAACAAGAACATTGCCGATACTTACGGAGGCAGATTTCCAATGGGCTGTCCCTCATATTTTTTTACCATGTCCAGTCCGTATATGTTAAACATGTGGTATGGGTTGACTGACACCAATATACTTCCACAGTATGTCTGAAATTAGAACAGAATAGAATAAAATCATACAAGCAATTGTTGTCTGCTACAATTCTTAACCCTTTTCTTCATTACACGCACTTGCAAACAAAGTAGATCCAGACCAGATGACCCCTGTATGAGCCATCTGATCAGGGTCTTCTTTGTTTGCTTATGAAGTAACATAGATCTGATATTTCTAGTTTCTGCCATGGTAAAAATTCTCTTGTTTATGATGCCAATCTAAAATTTCAGCTAATTGATATTCATACGAATACAAGAAATCTCCAGTTGGATCTCCAAATATGACATTGACAGGATACCACTCATAATTTGCAGCATCGTGTGGTGAGCATACATGCCAAATAACTTATGACTAAGCTTACAGTTTCAGACAGGCAAACAGACAGACAAACACATAAACAGACAGAAAAACTAGAATTTTTTTCAATAGGACATAGATGCCATCCTAGTAATATTGTCTCTAAATGAAATACTTTAACCAATTCCCTCATAGGCTATTTCTAGATCCAACCTCTTTGAATAAATCTACCGAAAAGGAGCACAAACTAGAGAAACGGAATTTTTTAGGATTTTGTAATTTGAAACCATTATGATAAAAAAAGCATTTGCTCCTATAGGAGCAAATGCTCTATTTATCACAATGGTTTCATAAAGTGACTTTTACAGAGGCGTAGAAAGGCATATTTATGGAGGAAAGGGTTAATTATGTAATATATTGAAGAAATCTGTATGACGTAAAGGATTAACATATGCTATGACAGTGTCAGTATTACAGCGTACCCAAGTTTGGATCCTCATGAGACAGTACACTATATCCTGCATCTCATCACAACAAAACTGGTGGCAAATGTTTTTTTCACTAATACAGTAGAACCTGCCCTAAGTGGCCATTCATTTATTGAACATAGGAGTATAAGAAAGCAGGGGGTGCTTAATGCAGGACAAAAGTAATGCAAAAAGCTCCTCTAGGAGCTTTCTGCATTACTTTTCACTTGCATTAAGCTACCACCTGCTTTACAGACACATAACTAGACCACTTTTTGATGACCACTTAACCCTCAACTCCATGAATATTCATGTAAGAAATAATGACATCATGGATATTCCTTTGATTGATTCTTACGATAGGACATAGACACAGGAATGTTTGGCAATAGCCGAAACTGCAGAATCCTATCTATATTATATCATAAGCAAACAGAGCAGACCCTGATCAGATGGCTCCTATAGGAGCCATCTGATCTGGGTCTACTCTGTTTGCAAAGGCATAGAAAAGCTTATTTATGGAGTAAAGGGTTAAGACAGGTTCTACTGTACATAGCAGATAAAACTGACAATAATCATCATAGCTACAGTTAAAAGTAACACATTTATCTTTCCAGTACAATACTTCAATGAACATTAAACCTTTTCCTCATAGTAACAACTTTGCAAACAGATTAGACACAAATCAGATAGGTCTTACAGGAACCGTCTGATCAAGGTCTGCTCTATTTGCTTATGGAATTGTTTAGAACTGATCCTACAGTTTTTGTCTAACCCATCAATTAGCTTGAAAATATTACATGTTAAAATTAACTTAATGAATAGTCATAACGTCTTCAATTCATAAATGTTCATTAAGGAAAGGGTTGAGTACTCTTTCTTTGAAATACAACTAACATATTTACATGATGACTCAATATGAAGTTTTTGCTAATTGTCATTTTAAATGGATGCACAATGACAGTCATGTACAGCCCAAAACTATTTATGGATGTCACACAGGCGAGTGTTTAAAACATTATGGGTGATAAAATTTAACGAAATCATACCTTAACCCATTCTCTCATAGGCTATTTTTAGATCCAACCACTTTGAATAAATCTACCTAAAAGGAGCATTAACTTGAGAAAAAGAAAATTTTAAATTTGTAGTTTGAAACCATTGTGATAAACAGAGCATTTGCTCCTATAGGAGCAAATGCTCTATTTATCATAATGGTTTCAATAGGTGATTTTTAGAGAGGCGTAGAAAGGCGTATTTATGGAGGAAGGGGTAACCATTTCAATGTTAAATTATCAGTGGAATAAGTCATTAACTATAGAGTTCAATCAGTATGAAAGACTTGAACTTGCTAGACGATGTTAGGATGACACACAGTGCAGACCCTGATCAGAGGGCTCCTCTAGGAGCCCTCTGATCTTGATCTACACTGTTTGCGAAAGACAGTGCTTGTCTGTTTCACATTCAAAAGGTTAATATGAGCATTTATCCAAAGCAGGGGGTATATTTCATAGCCTAAAACATTGTAAAACGGGACAATCAAATGAACAACTATTTTATATTGTGGTTGGTTGCAAACAGATAAGCACTATGTAACTGTCTTACCACTGTCTGACACTTTTGTTTTTGCCCTTTCCCTCATAGAGACAACTTTAGGCATCATTGCAAACAGAGTAGAGTCAGTAGACCCAGATCAGATATTTCCTGTAGGAGCTGTCTGATCAGTGTCTGATCTGTTTGCTTATCTCATTCTATCGCAGCCAAATATTGCATTGTTAACCCTTTTCCTGTTCTATATTTAGACCTATTTTCAGTACCTACTGAATATTCATTAACAAAATAGTTATAAAGAATTCTTGAAGGTGGAACATTGTAGACATTTTAGAAAGCAAAGAAACAGATCTATCCAATTATATTAGCAAACAGAGCAGACCCTGATCAGATGGCTCCTCTAGGAGCCATCTGATCTGGGTCTACTCTGTTTGCAAATGCGTGAAAACACGTCTATATGAGGGAAAGGGTTAATGTGTAATTGTAAACATTCAGTCTGTGAATAATCAAGTCTGATCAGGGTCTGCTACGTTTACTTATGATTTAGTAATAGAGCTGATCTTACAGTTTCTACCAATAACAAAGTTCTTATGTACATATGCCATAAATATTCATGATGTCATTACTTCTTACATGAATATTCCACGGGGAAAGGATTAACAAGGCCCCAAGTTACCGTTTGACAGTCTAACTGTAAATGAAGAGAAAATGGACAGACAAAGCTGACCGAGACATTGGTGGACACCAATTTCTAATTATCCCAATAATTAAAGTCCATATGCATGCATTGGTCACTACATGAATGTTCATTAACCTAATTTTTCAGTGTATGGTATGTTTGGTTTAGACAAAAACTGTAGCCGCAGACTTAAATTTATGATTCCATAGGCAAACACAGCACACTCTGATCAGACAGTTTCTACAGGAGTTGTCTCATCTGGGTCTACTCTTAACCCATTCCCTCATAGTCTATTTTTAGATCCTACCTCTTTGAATATATCTACCGAAAAGGAGCATTAATTAGAGGATTTTTTTTTTTAGAATTGTGCAATGTGCAAATGCTCTATTTATCATAATGGTTTCAGAAAGTGAATTTACAGAGGCGTCAAAAGGCGTAAATATGAGGGAATGGGTTAAAAGTCATTACTATGGGGGAAAGGGTTAATAAATGTTGAAGTTACATGTACAAGATGATTAAATAGATTTTGATCTACAACCTCATAAATATTGAAATAATCTTTGTTAAGTAAGATCAATATTGTAGAAAGAAAAGTAAGTGTGATTCTACAATCATGTAAATTTGAAATTATCTCTTTTACCTGTTTGTATGCTAAGTGGCAAATTCATGCCGGTGCAAATAGTCTGGCTACAGAGGCGATACCAAAATATGCTAAAGTATTTTCATTTTGAAAACTATGATTTTTGAACAACAGCAGACATGGTTTTTTTTTCAAAATGGAATAACTTATACTTCTCTGCCAATTTCTATATTGCTACCACTAAGTAAGAATCTGATGAATAGCAGCGAGGTAGGGTTCCACCGAGAAATTTGAAACTTTGATAGATCAGTATGTTAATGAATCTTATCTGCACCTTTGATAATACAGTAAAACCTCTCCATGACGGCCACTGAATTGAGTTGATTAGTTGGTACATGTATTTAGAGCAGGTGGCTGCTTAAAGCAGGATGAAAGTAAAACAGAACGCTCCTATAGGAGCGTTCTGTGTTACTTTCATCCTGCTTTAAGCAGACACCTGCCTTTAACACAAAATACTTGATATAATTTAGTGGCCATTATAGAGAGGTTTAATGGTAGGTTGTAATTGCTTCAACCATAGCCTGCTTAAGCCTTTCCCTGTTGACTATTCATGTAAGAAATAATGTTTATTCACTGAATTTTTATAATGGCTTATATATGTACACAGGATATTTTGGTATTGGTAGAAACTGTAGAGTCAGTTCAGATCTATTATAATTTCATAAGCATACAGAGCTGACCGTAGTAATACAGCTCCTACAGGAACCATCTGATCTGGGTCTGCTCTGTTTGTATAGGCATAAAAAGGGGCTTATATGTGGGGCAGATTGGGCATCCGTTCTCGTGCATCAGAATGCAACATATAGATAAAGTCGCATACCCAAATACTATACTATTACCACATTTTATTCCTGAAAATGTTTAAATTTACACATTTTATCTGGATCTCTGAACATGAGTGACAAAGATCTGCATCACTTGTCACATTCTTCCTTACATTTTAACTGTTTGAATGTCTGAATTTTCAAAGTGGAATGGTCCATCCTCATCTATCAAGAGTCCATTCAGTATGAAAGGGCTAAAGCCTCTATAGGGTTTTGAGTGACACCCAGTGCAGACTCTGATCTGAGGGCGCTCCTATAGGGAGTCCTGTGATCTGGGTTTACATCCTTTGCAAATACCAGTACACTGGTTTCCCTAGATTCAAACTGTTACTCATTTTCTGACAAAATAAATTGTGCAACAAATAGAAAGTGACAGCTTGTGCAAATTGCAGACATGTTGTTTCTGCATTTTGAAGCTCATGACATAAATGCAGCTTGAATCAAGTCCTCACTCTTAGTCCAGGTAAGAGGTGTGTTTACGAAATCTATGTATTACTCCCATTTTTTTCAGCCAATTATTACCTTGTCGGTACTCATAAGAACTGCCTAATCATCAATGGTACTCATTAGACAATTAGTACAAAAGCACTGAGAACTGCGCAAGAAGTAGAGATTTGTGTAGAATTATATAAAGTTTATTGCTCTCATCTACAGCTTTGCTGGTGATAATTGAAAACGAGGGAATTACAGACACACCCCTAACTTGGTCAAGAACACTGTTCAATCATTGCATGATAATTAATTGCAAATTTACAAGCTTAACCCTTTCCTTCATATACATGTGTTTTCATGCATTTGCAAACATAGTAGACCCAGATCAGATGGCTACATCTGATCAGGGTCTGCTCTATTTGTTAATGGAATTTGAAAGATATTAGTCTTTAATTACTTAATGAAATGGCTACAAAGTTCCACCTTCATATTTCGTTGTAACTGTTTTTAGGTATTGAAATTTCGTAATTAACATAAAACGGGAAATGGTTAAGTTTTGCAGATTCATATCCGAGGTATGGAAAATGGTTAACTCTTTGCACACTAATTATTGTATGTCAAAATTGTCATCTGCTGCAATTCTAAAGTGTTTTTTTTTTCTTCAAACAGTTTAGATCCTGATACGATGCCTTGTTACTCAGCAACTCATCTGGGTCAAAACTATCACACATTTGGTGATAGCATGCAGAGTTAATACATCCATCTTCCGTCTTCATCTAGAACCAGAGGTGGGGGGGGGGGGTATTACTTACATATATCTGATCCTGGCCATATCGAGTTTGCAGATTCTCCAGTATCGTTCGTTCATCAAGAACACTGAAAATAAAAAATAGAAGAATGTCAGTATTATAAACGCTTTACCTTATACAACTCTACACAAAGCAGATATGAAAACATATCTCTTGCCTACCGAAAATGAAATTTAATTCTCATTATGAAGGATATTTTAGGAAATCTGGTGTCACAAGTTAACCTTTTGTATGAAGAATGAACAGTGTGGATACAGGGGGAGTTTTGAGGATCTGGTTTACCCAAGTAAATATACATACAATAAGATCTCACTAATACAAACACACAAAAGAAGTAGAATTCTGGATTTTTAAAACAGGTGGTAGCCCTGCATTAAGCAACCACCTGCATTCACACACTTCTATGTTAATAAATTATGTTGTCGCATTAGGTAGACTTTACTGTATTAAAAAAAAAAGTACCTAGTTATAGTCTACTTTCAGTCCGAAGGACTGCTCAGCCGACTGTACATTTACTCCCCTGGTCATTGAGTCATTCGCCTACAATATTGAGCACTGCTAACATATGGCGCAATCATGCAGCCGCAGTACCGGCTAGTGATCATTACAGGTACCCATTTTAACCCCTGGGTAAGAGAAGAGATGCGGGTGGGAGATGCAGAAAAGCATCTCTGAAATTTCCGGGAGGGACCGGGATTTGAACCCGGACATCCGGATTGGTAGTCAAACGTGTTATCACTAGACCACCGCACACCACAAGTATTACCCAATAAATATGGTAAACAAAGATCAAACCACTATTTACTACCCTATAGGTTTCAATTAGCCCTTTCCCTAATGAATATTTAATTATTTATGCATGAATTGATCACTTCATGAATATCTATTAACTTAATACAGTAGAACCCCTCTAATGCGACCACTTAATGAATAAACACGAGTGTATTTTATATAAGCAGGTGGTTGCTTAATGCAGGACAAAAGTAATGCGGAAAGCTCCTAGAGGAGCTTTCTGCATTACTTTTGTCCTGCATTAAGCTACCACCTGCATCTAACACCCAGAATTATACCTCTTTTAAGTGGTCACATTAGTGGAGTTTTACTGTACATACATGTACATGTATACTATCAATTTATCAAAAGTGTAACTATGCTATACAGTGGTCATTTTGGTCCTTTAACCCATAGTGACACCTTTTGGCATGTTTGCAAACAGAGTAGACCCAGATCAGATGGCTCATGGAGAAGCTGTCAAACAAGGTCTGCTCTGTTTGCTTATGCAATAATTTAGATCAAATTCTACATTGTTTGCCATGATAAAATTACCCGGTTCATGATGCCAATATAAAAAAATCAGCTAATTAATATTCAGATATATATCTGACATGATTAAACATGAAGTAAAGGTTAAAAATATCTTAGATTTGCCGGCTTATATCTGATCTCAACTCAACATTCAGTTTGTACTTATACTTTATTCTCTTAACTCTTTCTCTCATACAATCGCTTTTTCAAGCTTTTGCAAACAGAGTAGATCCAGATTTGATGACTCCTGTAGGAGCTGTCTAATCAGGACCTGCTCTGTTTGTTATGAATTATAATAGATCCTACTACAGTTTCCCCCAATACCAAAAATTCCTGTATACCTTATGGTATTATAAAAATCAGATGATAAATATCATGATATCATTACAGTAGAACCTGTCTTAACCCATTCCCTCATAGGCTATTTTTTTATCCAATCACTTTGAATAAATCTACCGAAAAGGAGCATTAACTAGGGAAAAGGAAAATGTTTAGATTTTGTAGTTTGAAAACTATTGTGATAAATAGAGCATTTATTATTATTATTATTAATGCTCTATTTATCACAATGGTTTCAACAGGTAATTTTTACAGAGGCGTAGAAAGACGTATCTATGGAGGAAAGGGTAAAGCGACCATCAAAATTAGGTCTAATTATGGGTCTGTAAGGCAGGTGGTAGCTTAATGCAGGTCAAAAGTAATACAGAACGCTCCTATAGGAGCTTTCTGTATTACTTTTGCCCTGCATTAAGCAACCACCTGCTTTGTAAGACTCCTATTTTGAATAAATGAATGGTTGCTTAAGACAGGTTCTACTGTATTTCTGAAATGAATATTCACTAGGGAAAGGGTTCATTGTAAGGAAGGGACACTTGTTTATCACATACATAAATATGTAAACAGAGTTAACAAACCATTGATTTTTATGAGCAATTAATTCAACAAGTTTTATGGGCAATTAATTCATCTAGATGTGACAAGTCTCATTTATTAATGAACAGAACATTATGGGCAAATTCTTGTTCATCCATTGCAAGCAGTTTGGATCCTGATGAAATACTCAGTATATCAGCATCTCATCAGGACGCAATGTTTTGTACTCTGATTATGCATCTGAAAAAGAGCAAATTAAAGTACATGTACTATTAACCCTTTCGGTGCAAAAATTCTAATTGTCATCTGCAATCCAATTTTTGTTAAACCATTCAGTACAATAAGCAGACGAGATAAATAAATGCAAATTTCAAAGGAATAAAGCACAGATGCAGAAATAGAGATTGAGACAAAAAGTGAAGTCCCTTATCAGAGGCCGCCTTTTCAAGGCGGCGGCTGATCTGGGACTGCACTATTTGTTGTGGTGCATTTATGCGACATTGGTGGTGAAAGGGTTAATACTGTGAATGCCGAATATGAAACCCTTTCCTTGTTGAATATTCATGTAAGAAATAGTGTCACCATGAATATTTATTTGTGGAAATTATATACATGTAATGGCAAACATACACAGGATGTTTTGGTATTGGTAGAAACTGTAGAATTTAGTTTTAATAAAGTAGAGTTAGAGTTTATTCTAATTTCATAAGCAAACAGAGCTGACTCAGATCAGACAGCTCTTACAACAGCCATCTGATCTGAGTCTACTCTGTTTGCAAATATCAGAAAGAGTTCATATAAGAGAACTCAAGTATAGCTCCTGTTGACAAAACCATGTTACCCAGCATTATATCTGGATCCAACCTGTTTACTAAAGATACCCTAAATTCACCACCAGCAAATTAAAGGTTATTGAGCCCAGTGATTGTTTTCACGAACCATTTCCAAATGACAGAATATCAATAACAACTACATGGCTATAACAGAATGGGCTTAACACAATGCAGACAGCTTCCAGCCACAATTAATGACATATCCTGATTACCCTTAGTATTCAGACAGACAAATTCAGGCAAATAGTGCAGACTCAGATCAGCCATTTGATCAGTGTCTACACTATTTGCTAGTATGTCAGCCTAATTTGAAAGTTATAAAGAGGAATTTGGCATCTCACCTGGATCGATCCATTTAAAACTGTGACCCTTGATTTTAGCAAGAAACTGAAGAAAACGTGCATCTTAACCATTTACTCCATAGATATGCTTTTTTAATGCCCTTACAAACAGAGTAGACTCAGATCAAATGGTTCTTGTAAGAGCTGTCTGATCAGGGACTCAGCTCTGTTTGCTTATGGAATTACACAGGCCTGATATGTACTGCAATGGCCTAAAGTTCCTACTTGTTCACATGCAATGATAAAAAAATCATCTACTTCACCCTTCGCTGCTATTCACATCAATATACCTACCTGTAAATAGTGAAGACCCAGATGAGACAGCTCCTGCAGGAGCTGTCTCATTAGGGTCTGCACTATTTACAAGTTGATTGTGCAACATGTGCACTCCACAGCAGTGGTTTCACAGCGAAATATGTGTACACAGTGAAGATATATGTAATTATACAACAAGGCATGGGTAAAGAAGGAGAAATGTATTTTAAAATTCAGCAAGAGAAGGGTTACTATTCATGATGTCATTATTTCTTACCTGGATTTTCATGGAGTAAAGGGTTAACCCTTTATTCCATGAATATTTATGTAAGAAATAATGACACCATGACTATTAATTAGTTTAACTGATATAATTTCATAGACGCAGGACATTTTGGCCAAGTGAGAAACTGTAGAATCAGATCTATATTACATCATAAGCAAACAGGGCAGACCCTGATAAGACGGCTCCTACAGGAGCTGTCTGATCTAGGTCTGCTCTGTTTGCAAAGGCGCAGAAAGGCATTTTTATGGAGTAAAATGTTAAGAATTGAGGCAGGCGGTAATTGTCTGAAGATGATCATTACCAAGAGTTCAAAGAAAAGATTGTGGCTTAAAATATATACATTTTTAATGTAGAACTACTATAACAGGACAAAACAAAATTTCAAACGCTTTACCAGATTATGTATCAGCTTCAGAGACAACATAAGTTGGTGACTAGACAAGGCCAATACAGCTAAATTTTGGCTGAGATATTATTACCACAAACTTTTTCATCACGTTTGGTGAAGATTCGATAAAATTTCTTCAACAAAGAGGACTATAATCCCGAAGAGTCTAGGACAACTTGACTGGTTTTCTTACTTAAATGTCAGAGATACAATGACTACATAATTATATTCTCAGAAAGTGTGGTAAAGATTTAGTAAAAATCATTCCACTTAGAGAGTTGACATGTTCAATTCAGCTGATTTTGGACAATTCAAGGGCCATAATTCTGAAATGCTTAGACAATATCGTTAGTAATCAAACTTGGATGAAATATCATTACCATAAACATTTTCAGCAAGTTTGTTGAAGAGTGGATGAAAATAATTGCATTTAGAGGGTGGGCATGGATTCAACACTACCACCTGCTGGTAACTTCGAACATTCCAAGGGCAATAATCCTGAAGTGCCTTGGACAATATGTCTAGTTAATAAACTTGGCCAAGATTTGATGATCACAAACATTTCAGCAAGTTAAATTAAGGTTGGATGCAAATATTTCCACTCAGGGAGCAGTCAAGGCCAATTTGAGTAATTTTGACCAATTCAAGGGCCATCATTCTGAACTGCCATTTTGAGCAAGCTTGTTGAAGATTGATGAAAATTCTTAGGCTTAGAAAATTTTGGTTAGAAAGCTGAAAATTGCGAAATGGGAAATTTTGGTCAATTCAATTTACAGAGCAGAGTTGCTTTGAACACTGCTATCCCGCCAGCAATTTTGAACAATTCAAGTGCTTAAAATAATTCTGAAGTGTCTTACATGATATGAGAGGTTATTAAGGTTATTATTGCTACAAACATTTTCTGCAAGTTTGGTGAAAATTGTTCTACATAGACAGCCTACATGCTTTGGACACTGCCAGATGCAGCCCAACTACCTGTGGGCGTATACATATCTTTTTCAGTGGATAGGGGAGAATGGGACTGTCCAAATATCTAGAGTAAATAGGGTAGATTTTAAACAGTGACAACTGCAGCTGTAATATACTGACTGCAACTGATGTTGTTATTGATTGTAGTAAATGAGCAGTTTATCAATTGTTCTGTTTGGCCCGCTGATCAAAAGTGTTGCACTTTGTAGCTTTTCAGCACAAGGCCGCTACTGTAACCCTTTCCCTGTTCTATGTTTATTCCAAATTTCAATACCTACTGAATATTCATGGAGAAAATAGTTATAATGAAATATGGAAGGTGGAACATTGTAGCCATATTTGAAAGAAAAAAAACATATCTTTCAAATTCCACTTGCAAACAGAGTAGACCCTGATCAGACGGCTCCTCTAGGAGCCATCTGATCTGGGTCTACTCTGTTTGCAAATGCGTGAAAACATGTTTATATGAGGGAAAGGGTTAAATATACACAATAGAGCTACATGTAGGTCCAAGAGTGTTATTCTTGTGACTGTGAACAAAGAGAGTGAAGACTGATCAACATGATTGCTATGAATTGATGTTTTTGCATGACCATATTGCCATAGCTACCAACATTTGCCAAATATATTAGGTTGCCCAGCCACCCTGGCTTGACCATTTCTTCTACAAATATTCATGTTAAGAAATAATAAATGAATATTAGTTAGCTTCATTTTATATTTTGATCTAATATCTTGTATACATATGCCAATTCCAGAATGCAGTCAATAAATAGTCATGTCACTATATCTTGGATGAATATTTGCGAATGAAATAGTTAATAGGATATTGAACAAGGACTAGCATGTTGCAGACACAAAATGAAGTCCTCCAATCAAAAATATTCAAACTTTCATATTTTAAAATAAATTGCAAATGAAGATATGCAAAAAACTTCTGCAAATATCAAACATTTTTATTGTCATGTTCAGTAACAACATTACACAAGGGTGGCTTTGTGATAGAAAAAGACAACTCAATGACATATCTGTCATGAATTTTTTATCAGCTGTGGGCATGAATGAGAAATCAAAGAATATACAGTAAACACTGTAAGTATTCGGCCACACAGCCTTATGAAAATAGTGTAAACCCAGATCAAACCTGCTCCTTAAAACTGCATCTGAAAGAGCAGTTTGATCAGGGTCTTCAGTGTTTGCTTTACTATTAGATTCATTGAAGGTTATGAAAATGGTGTTGAACTGGAGGTTTGTTTTTGTCTCCCCCTCCCATCCTCTTTCCAATACACAAGTGTAATGTCTGTAACTCCAAACATATCAGGGTCTAATTTTAAGTCATCAGGGGCAATAACACCAACATTATCAGGGGGAGACAATTCAAAAACCCAGGTACACAACAACACATGCTGGTTAACATTCCTGCGAAGTTTGGTGGCTCTAGTACTAGTAATTTCAGAGATACACATGACACAAAGTAAAGTTTCTCTTATTTTAAGTCATAAGGGGCAGTAACTCCAAAGTTATCAGGGGGAGACAATTAAAAAACTCAGATGCACAACAACTTATGCTGGTGAACATTCCTGTGAAGTTTGGTGACTCTAGCCCTACTGGTTTCAGAGATACGTGCAACACAAAATTTCTCTAATTTTAAGTTATCATATCAGTGGAAAACCCAGGTGCACAACAACTCATGCTGGTCAACATTCCTGTGAAGTTTGGTGACTCTAGCCCTAGTGGTTTTAAAGATATGCATGACACAAAGTTTCTCTAATTTTAATTAATCATATCAGGGGCAGTAACTCCAAAGTTAATAGGGGGAAACAATTCAAAAAACCCAAGAGCAAAACAACTCATGCTAGTGAACAATCCTGTGAAGTTTGGTGACTCTAGCCCTACTTGTTTCAGAGATATGTGCGACACAAAGTTTGTATAAATTTAAGCATTCATATCAGGGCCAATAACTCAAGAATTATCAGGGTGAGACAATTAAAAAAACATAGGTGCACAACAAGTCATGCTGGTGAACATTCCTGTGAAGTTTGGTGACTGTAGTACTAGCGGTTTCAGAGATACGCGCGACACAAAGTTTTTCTAATATTAAGTCATCAGGGGCAATAACTCCAAAGTTATTAGGGGGAGACAATTAAAAAAGACCAGTGTACAACAACTCATGCTGGTGAACATTCCTATGATGTTTGGTGACTCTAGCCCAACTGTCTTCAGAGATATGCGCTACACAAGTTTGTGTCGGGCAGACAGACAGACCGACGGATGGAAGGACGGACAGACAGACAACTCTGGCAAAAATAATATGTCTCCCCATAAATAGGGGAGACATAATTGATTAATTCAGCTTCAAAACCCAGTAAAGAGATGAGACTGGGCGATCTAATATTAACCCATTGTATGCTGATTTATATTATTTGACTGAATATTTATGAAGCAAACAAGCAAAACGACATTGTTCATTGCAGAATAGGATTTGTATATCAAACAGTGCAGACCCGGATCCTCTAGGAGCCCTCTGATCTGGGTCTACACTGTTTGCAATTGACTGATACATTTGCTTTCATACCACATATAGTGGGTTAAGGCCTAAGGGTAGATAGAGTGTTATTCAGACAGACAAACTCTGGCAAGTCCTTAAGGACCTGTTGGATCAGGGGTCTTCACTATTTGCTACTACATCAGACAAATTTAAACCTTTTCTCAATGAATATGTACTAAATAATGACAGGTGTCACAGTAGCTTGTTCAAAGTTTCTCCTTTGATAGACTGCTCCTAAATGAGCAATCTGATCAAGTTCTGCTCTGTTTGCAATGGCGTAGAAAGACATATTTATGGAGTTAATTAGAAATGTTTCCTGTTAGGCGTAGACATCTCTGTACATGTATAGCAATATAATGACGCCAATTGCAAGGCAATTAAAATTCCTTGACATTTTTCCATGAAAAATAGTAAATTCTTTTTTTAAGGTTATTTAACTTCTGTTTATAAGTATGAAATACCCTAATTACCCTAAGTATTCTGACAGAAAAACTTTGACTAATAGTGCAGACCAAGATCAAATTGCTCCTGAAAGATCTACTGTGAGGGTCTACACCTTTCGCTAGTAAGAGTACTATGTTTACAGTATTTGCTAATAACCTATCCATTTACCTGGTGAACAATCATGTTAAATAAAGTCACTTTATGAAGTTTAACGGAAGTCAGTCACTAATGTTCTTTGCAAACAGTGTAGACCCAGATGAGAGGGCTCCTAGAGGAGCCCTCTCATCAGGGTCTGCACTGTTTGTCATATTACACTTTAAGCCTTTCATACAGAGCAAACTCTATTATCAAACACTGATGATAGGCTATTCCAGACTGGAAAATCAGTGCTGAAAGGGCTAATCTCCGTGCATCACAGGAAGGTGTACAATTGAGACCAAGCATAAAGAAGGTCATACAGATCCATCAGACAGTGTAACAACTAATCATTCAGGCTTCAATATTTAATGAAACACACCAACAACAATAACAAGCAGGGACTGCTTTATTCTGGATGGGACACAGACTGCATCAGATAATCTGCATTGTAATCTCGCCCTTTGAAGTCTTGCTGATTTTGTTGATGTTGTTATTTATGTTGAGATCGGTTTTGTCAAACAGTAGTATCCTTCCAAATCTCAACTTTGTATCCGTGACTTCAAATTGTGTGTATGTGTGTGTGTGTCATATTAAAATATAGCCAGCAGTTTTGGCGAAAAAAATATTTTTGAATCTTTCACTACAGCTATATATATACAGCAAATTTAAGCCGTGTCCCAGATGTGACCCTTTCATTTGACAATTAATATTTTTGATAAAAGGTAACCTGAGAAACATTCCAGTGACATTTTACAGAAATTCAAAAAGATTTTTGTATTTTTCACTATATAACCTTATAATTTTATGGTAAATTAGCTTTTCTTCTGCTAGTCATGGTTTTTCACAATGGTTTGACCAAACCTGGGGACATTTCTGTAAAGTTTGGCAAGTGGTCAAGATGATTTTTTAAATGTTTACTATTACCTTATCTGAAAACTTTGCCTTCTGCTACAACAATTTAAATTGGATTAAATTTGGATTTTTCAAAAACAATGACCAAAGTGTCAAACCTTTTGGATGAAATTGTCAATTACACCTGTCTCTCATCTAGACTGGAACTATCTGTACAGCTAGTCACCATTTCGCTACTTAAGCATGCAAAAGTGCTAAACCGAGACCCCATTGCTAAGGCAGTAAAAGGTAAATCTAAATAAATGTATTTGGCATGAAAAGCATTTCGGCGACATAATCTAATCACTTTGAACACTCAGTTTTTTTCTCTGTGTTGCCTGCGTAATTCCCTTAACCATTTCCTCCATAAATACACCTTTCTACGTATGCCTCTGTAACAGTCACTTCTTGAAACAATTGTGATAAATAGAGCATTTGCTCCATAGGAGCAAATGCTCTATTTATCACAATTGTTTCAAAACTACAAAATTCTAAAACAATTCTTTTTCTCTAGTAAAGGCTCCTTTTCGGTAGATTCATTCAAAGAGGTTGGATCTAAAAATAGCCTATGAGGGAATGAGTTAAAAAGATTTTCTTCCACTGTTTTCAAATATAGTATCAGAGTACCAAACAGTTTGAACCCAGTGATTAGGACACCTTGAGTTATCAAACATCTCGCTGGGATCAAAACTGTTGTAAAAGATATCAGAGGTTTAACCCACAATATTAAAAGAGTTGACCCCCTCCCCTAACCCCCTCTCCACTCTATTTGAAAAACTGAATAATTCAAATTTGGCACTAAGTTTATAACTTTAAATTAGATTGACATAGTCGTAAATAGTGTAGACCTTGATCAAACAATACCTTCAGGAGCAGTTTGATCTGGGTCTGCACTATATGCCTAAGTTTGTCTCTCGAAATACTTCGGGTAATTATGGTACAGCTGGAACATAACCAAAACTTTCCCTAGCATTGAAAAATATAAATTAGTATTTATCAGCAGAAAAGATTAGAACAAGATATCTCAAAGCTTACAAGGATCAAGGGCTCAGTTGGAGAATGAAGTTTAATGTGGTCTGAAACAAATGACAATTCTAATTTGTTTAAACTGTGTCCTGCTAGTCACTACCTGGATAGCATTAACCCTTCTCTTGCTGAATTTTAAAATACATTTCTCCTTCTTTACCCATGCCCTGTTGTATAATTACATTACATATATCTTCACTGTGAACAGGTATTTCGCTGTGCAATCACTGCTGTGGGTGCACTGGTTGCAAAATCAACTTGTAAATAGTGCAGACCCTGATGAGACAGCTCCTGCAGGAGCTGTCTCATCTGGGTCTTCACTATTTACAGGTAGGTATATTGACGTGAATAGCAAGTGAAGGGTTAATCATGCAAACAGATTGAAGCCAGATGAGACACCAAGTAACTTGACATTTCATCTGGATCAATGCCATTTGCAATTCAATCAATAGGTTTTCTTAAAAGCTTGAACGAATTGAAAGAAAATAAAAATTACAACAGATCAAAGTTTAAGCTGACAGCATTTTTACAGCAGGCTAAGGGTTACACAGGTACCTATATCATCAATAGAACTCACCTCTACCCTTATCCAGACATCCACAGCCAGACTCACATTGTGCAAACAGCTTGGATCCAGATGAGATGCAGAGTCATCATCAGGATCCAAGCTGTTTGACACTCGGTCAATAGTTTCTCAAAATCTTCATCAAATTGGTAGAAGTAGAGATTTAGCACCAGATCCAAATTTGGTCAGACATATTTTTATAGCAGGATAAGGGTAAACCCTTAATGATACTCAGAATAAATTGGTCATATTCCATGAAAATAGTTTGTATTTATATGAAACATCAGGCCAAACAGCAGCTCGTCTGCATCTATAATGTTTAACACTATTATTGATTTCTTTAATTTTTCACAAGAAATGAAAGAAAAAATTATACATGTGTATTGAGAATTGACACAAATCAATAAATACAACATTTGAAATTTTCAGCGGCATAGTAAACATTCAACATTAGCAACTGAACTCTGGCACAGTCAAGGCAGTAAGCCATGTTTATTTTGTGATTAAAGTAACAGAAAAAGGTCTATAATTTAGATTTTTAACAGCTTGTTTATAGGTAAGAGTGGTCCCAGGGTCATAGGGGCAGCTACTTGTTACCCTGTACATACAAGTCCGGCATGATCAAACCTTCCAACTCAAATACACGAGCTTGCTTATCATGTGGTGAGTTTTTGTTCATAAGTACAGGATATGAATCGGGAAGTGTACTATAGTATTATCTGAATCTACATAATGTGAAAAATTCCCTTACAGTACATATAACCCTGAATTGTGTAGGTTTTAAACCATTGTACTCACCTGAGGTTGATCATGTCCTGAACACCTCTCTCCTCTTCCTCCTCCCTATCTCGGCTACCATAGCCATTGACAACCATCGCCATGGTTACCTTCAAGATGCTACCAGCACTCTGAAACAAGGACAAACAAAAAAACAATCAAAATGGTGCTGATCATAAACAGAGAATTACATACAAGGACATATATATATATACAAGCCTTACAAGGACTTACATATAAAGACTTACACACATAGACTTACATACATGGACTTACATACAAAAAACTTAAATACAAGGTCTTACATACAAAACTTGCATACAAAGACTTACATATAAGGACTTAAATACAAGAACTTATATACAAAGACTTACATACAATGTCTTACATACAAAGACTTACATACAATGTCTTACATACAAAGACTTACATACAAAGACTTACAAACAAGGACTTACATACAAAGACTTACTTGTATACAAGGACTTGCATACAAAGACTTACATAAAAGGTCTTACATACAAAGACTTACATACAAGGACTTACATACAAAGACTTATATACAAGGATGTCTAGCGCATCTCCGTAAAACCTCTTGTGAGCGGCCACTTTATTAATACATATGGGACTCAGAAAACTAGTCAAATACTGATTAATCCTTACAATGCTGAATTTTCAAAAGGGCTATTCCAAAATTCAAACAGGTCAAGCTTATGGTGAATATTTAGGGATTTTTCTAAAGAAAAGTGTAACATGACAAACAGTGCAGACCCTGGTGAGAGGGCTCCTCGCCTCTGTATCTACATTGTTTGCAAAGGACATTAGTCATTTGTTTCCCACACTATAACGGTTAAAGGTAAGATATTGATACAAGCTACACCACATCTACATAAATTTTTTATGAGGCTTTTGATTAACCATATAAACACTTTTCACAGATGTCTGATCAAGGTCTGCTCTGTTTGCTTATGAAGTCATAATAGATCTATCTCTACAGTTTTTACCAATATTGAAAATGCATGTATTCAAATGTCATTATCAAAATTCAGCTAATAAATATTCATGATGTCATTATTTTCTTACATGAATATTCAACAGGGAAATGGTTAAAAAAGTGCAGAGCTATAGATAAGATGCATATTCAAATGCTAAAATCCTCATTTCTAATAAAAAGCGATGGTGTGGTCACTCAATGTAAAAATATTTCTGAAATTTTGAACAGTATTAAACCTTTCCTTCACACCTTTATAAACAGAGAAGACCCCGATCAGCTGGCTCCTATCCAGGAGCCGTCTGTTCAGGGTCTGTTCTATTTGCTTATGAAGTTATGATAGATTTGACTACAGTTTCTACTAATACCAAAAATCTATGTGCAGATTTAACAAGAGCTCAATGTGTCTGAGTATTATACGCCCGAAGTGACCTTGACCTTTGACCGACTGACCTAAAAATGGGTAGGGGTCATCTACTGGCCATGACCAACCTTCCTACTAAGTATGAAGACAGCATACTCCCAATAGTTATCAGGTTATTGAGCAGACATGTTTTTTTGAGTGAAGGTCACTGTGACCTTGACCTTTAACAGACTGACATCAAATCATTAGGGGTCACAACCAACCTCGCAAATAAGTATGAAGACAGCACACCCAATAGTTATCAAGTTATTGTGGGCACAAGATTTTTAAGTTGAAGGTCACCATGACCTTGACCGCCTGACCTCAAAATCAATAGGGGTCATCTACTAGCCATGACTAACATTCCTACAAAGTATGAAGACAGCAAACCTAATACTTATCAAGTAATTGAGTAGACAAAGATGTGCAAGATTTTTGAGTTGAAGGTCACTGTGACCTTGACAATTGACCGACTGACCTCAAAATCAGTAGGGGTCATCTACTAGCCATGAACAACCTTCCTCCTGAATATGAAGACAGCATACTTAATAGTTGTCAAGTAATTGAGCGCACGAAGATGTACAAGATTTTTTATTTGAACGTTACTGTGACCTTGACCTTTGACCGACTGACCTCAAAATCAATAGGGGTCATCTACTAGCCATGACCAACCTTCCTACACAATATGAAGACAGCACACCTAACAGTTGTCAAGTTATTGAGTGAACAAAGATGTACAAGATTTTTTAGTTGATGGTCACTGTGACCTAGACCTTTGACTGACTGACCTCAAAATCAATAGGGGTCATCTACTAGCCATGACTAATCCTCAATCTAAATATGAAGACAGCGCACCTAATAGTTGTCAGTTTAATTGAGTGGACAAAGGTGTACAAGATTTTCAAGTTGAAGGTCACTGTGACCTTGACCTTTGACCGACTGACCTCAAAATCTATAGATGTCATCTACTAGCCATGACCAACCTTCCTACTAAATATGAAGACAGCACACCTAATAGTTGTCAAGTTATTGAGCGGACAAAGATATGGCTAACGAACGGACGGACAGACGGACATGTGCCATACCATAATAAGACCAAAGTTACCGAAGCTCTACAATTAATCACCTAGAGAAATTCTTCCCTGCACATTTCTGAGAGGTATTTCAACTTCTATATCAGATTTCAAAGCTGATAGATATGACAAATAATATCATACATGTGCAATGCCATCAGAAAGTTATCCTACAAAACATGCAGTACCCAGATCAGCTGCTGTGTCTATGGGACAGCCTATACATGATCATGGTCTACTTGGACAGAGTGAACTGGTCTGAGTCTACATAGTTTATACATCCCTATTGACATCTTCTCATGGAGCAGCTCCTACTGAGGCTGACCCAATTCTACCTAAATCCATTAGTGTTTGCAAGAGTCTATTCCATCGCAGAACCGTCTTCATTCGTTTGTAAAGCTGAATAATTCAGCTCCATTTTGATAACTTGAATTAGACTGACATAGTATCAAATAGTGAAGCCCCTGATCGAACAGCTCCTGAGAGTCTGAGTCTGCACAATTTTATGTGTCTGAATAACTAAAGGTAATAAGGGTATTATAATAATATGTTCCCTAAATATAAGGTCACATTCCGCAATTTTGATAAATTTAAAATGGAACTATTAAGGTTGCAAATGGTGTAGATCCTGATCAACTGTTTCTTCAGGAGCAGTTTCATCTTGGTCAAGTTGGTCTAAATTATTTCAGAAGTTTCTCCAGTCAAATTTGTTGGGAAGTTAAGGTATAAGTATATATATTCGTATAGTCTTTTGTCATCAGTCTTATGAGCTTCTTTACAATGAAATCTGTTTACTAAAGGAACATATATGTGTGTATGAAAATACATGACATAGTTACCTGATCTCACCTTTAGTTCATCATGCTCGTATTTAGGCCATTTACACAGTCTGCCTGAAGAGACACACGGAAGAAAACAGGTTTTAAATTTCATATGTCACAATATATATGTACATTAAATTAAAACCCCTTTAAACCAGAACTTTAATAAAGAAAATTGTATGTCTTTTTAAGCAGATGGCTGTTTAATCCAAAGTGAAAGTCATGCAGAAAGCTCCTTTTGGAGCTTAATCTGCTTTCTGCATGACTTTTGCCCAGTATTAAGCCGCCATCTGTTCTAAAGACTGGCATTCATACTAATTTTAACATTAGGTTCAGAGGGTTTTACTGAATATATGGATACCTGCAGGGCCTCCCCTGACTTTTTTTTTTCTTTGCGCCATCACTTTCGCCAAATGAGGAAAACTTGTGCCAAATAAGAATTTTGTTGCGCCAATTTGGATCTGTTGGAGCCAAAGTTAGAGCCAAAGTTTTCCTTTTTCAGATTCTATGTCATGATTACCCTGATCAGAAACTATATTCATAATCAAGCAAGCGACGGGCAAAGTAGGGCTGTATTATGATGTTATCAGGTTTCAAGTACAAGTACAAGTACAAAAGTTTATTCGGCATAAACAAACATTGTCCATTGCCATAAACAAAAGTATAAACAAAAGTATCAAGACCGCAAATACCTTTTAATGCTGAACACTCTTAGTCATATCTGCAAAACTATATGCATTTGTCTTTATAGGCTTGTCAGATAAACAGACCCATAGATAAGAGGTGTAAATTACACATTTATTCAAGAACAGCTCCTTTATTTCTCCACCAAACCCTATGATGTGACCACTCTTTAGAATTTTCTCTTCGAGACAATTCTAAAAAGTGGTCACAAGAAAGCGTTTGGTAGAGAAATGACAACTTTAATATTTGAAACATTCCCCTCATCTCTGATAAATAAAAACATTTTCCTTAGTTTTGACACATAATTACTCAAAGCATTGTAAGATTGCACATACCTCTACCCTTGTATACTTATAAACCAATAGATTAAGCTGACATTTGCAGTGTAGACAAAAATAAAGTCTCTTTCTCAATTTCCTCTTATCAGTCTTAACTAATGCACTGCTACCGCATGAAAATATTGGACCACAACAATGTTTGGTCTTTAAAAACTGCTACACCATGAAAATATTGGGCCATAACAAGAGCATTTAGTCTTTGTCACTATGGAACATCAGGCCATGATGACTGCTACATGAAACAATCACAACATGATAACTGCTACAACATGAGCACATTGGACAATGACAATTGCTACACTATGGAACATCAGGCCATGACGACTGCTACACCATGATAATATCAGGCCATGACAACTGCTACACCATGATAATATTAGGCCATGATACGTGCTACACTATGGAACATCAGGCTGTGACAACTGCTACACCATGATAATATCAGGCCATGATAACTGCTACACTATGGAACATCAGGCTGTGACAACTGCTACACCATGATAATATCAGGCCATGACAACTGCTACACTATGGAACATCAGGCCATGACAACTGCTACACTATGGAACATCAGGCCATGACGACAGCTACACCATGATCATATCAGGCCATGACAACTGCTACACCATGGTAATATCAGGCCATGACAACTGCTACACCATGATAATATCAGGCCATGATAACTGCTACACTATGGAACATCAGGCTGTGACAACTGCTACACCATGATAATATCAGGCCATGACAACTGCTACACTATGGAACATCAGGCCATGACAACTGCTACACTATGGAACATCAGGCCATGACGACAGCTACACCATGATAATATCAGGCCATGACAACTGCTACATCATGAAAACATCATGCTATGACATCTGACACAGCATGAAACATTAGACCAGCATTTGAAATTTAAACCTGGGGTACTGCTAGATCATGGACGCTGCAAAAACAATGACATATAATAGGATCATGAACAGAGCAGACAGACCATGGATACTGCTTCTACATAAACACAATTGAATACTGCTTAAACACAGTTAAAGTACAATTAAAGTATGTTCACTACTTTAGCACGGTTACTGCTATAGCAAAGACAGGCAAAACTAACCCTTTACTCCATAAGTACGCCTTTCTACTCCTTTTCAAACAGAGAAAACCCAGATCAGATGGCTCCTATGAGCCGTCTGATCAGGGTCTGCTCTGTTTGCTTATGACATAATATACATATGATTCTACAGTTTCTGCCATGGCCAACTATTCATGTGTCCATGTACAATTCTAACAAATTAATGTTATTGATATACATGACATCATTAATTCATTAGGTATGTCATTTTCTAACATGAATATTCTAGGAGAAAAATGCTAAAGCATGGACACTCTTGGGAGTAAAACACAGCTTGAACATTGGTACTATCAGAGCTTGAACACACAACTTAACTATGGACACTGTTTTAGCATGGACATTTGCCATGTCATGGAAAATACTAGAGCATGGACATAAATAATGGACAAACACCTCTGGTACATGGACACAGCTTGAGCATCTACACTGCTAGAACAAAGTCACAGGTTGAACATGTATAATGCCATGCAATAATACATTTGACCACAGATACGCAGCTACCCAAATATTTAAAATATGGAAACAGTTCTAGGTCTTTGCACTGCTACACCATGAAACAGCACCTAAATAGTACTGGTCAGTATAATATATAAACAGTCATATACTTTATACTTGCAACAACTTGCAAGTTTGATGGCAACAACTTAATAATTCAATGCACATCCTAGTTATGTTATTAAAAATATTGTTCAAATCTGTTTCAAGAAGTTGTAAATCACTGGATGTCAAACAGTAATGTTAACTCTTTGAATGTCCGAAACAAATTAATTGGTACTTTGCAAACAGTGTCGACCCAGATCAGAGGGCTCCTAGAGTAACCCTCTGATCAGTCTGCACTGTTTATAATTCCAAACCTAATCTTCCAAATTTAAGCCCTAAATACTGAATGGACTATATCGGTAAACACTGATGGGCCATTCCACTGGGAACATTCAGCACTCAAAGGGCTAACTCTCAGAGATTGCAATCCAACATATAAGATTTCTATCAATGAAATGCCTTTTCCCCCAGGTCTCATTTATTATACATATGCAGATTGATTTTTTAGATGCAGCACATGTTGGTCATACATCAGATTTTTCTGCATGCATTATTAGTACAGTATGTTTCAGAGGTCCAGATGAGATGCATAAATTTAAACATTTTCTATAATAGCTCCTTTATTTCTCCACCAAACCCTATACTTTGACCACTCTTTACAATCATCTCTAAGAGACGATTCTAAAGAGTGGTCACAGTACAGGGTTTGGTGGAGAAATAACGATTTTAGTATTTGGGTATGCACCTTTATCTGTAGCTCTATATTTATCCCTTTACTTGCTAAATAACCATCAAATACTGTCCATTATGAAAATTAATTCTTGTAAAATAACATTTTACT
Source organism: Azorinus chamasolen (assembly GCA_963576725.1). Classification (NCBI taxonomy): domain Eukaryota; kingdom Metazoa; phylum Mollusca; class Bivalvia; order Cardiida; family Solecurtidae; genus Azorinus; species Azorinus chamasolen. Next base: position 55,799,119 of record OY755236.1, on the reverse strand, counting down.
TGATAGGGACCCCTTCTTGACACCTTTGCAACAGAGTTGATCCAGATCAAACAGCTCCCGTAAGAGTCATCTGATCAGGTCTGTTTGCTTATAGGCTTGGTTCTATACTATTTGTCATAGCGATGTATTCACTTTCATATAACAATATAAGAAAATTACTTAATGGGCAGAGTCTGCCATAAATATCTGTCAACCATTCAGATACAGGGTTCAGAGTACAAAAAAAAGGCTACAGCAGAACAACAGATCTGTATTCTGTAATATAAACAGAACAGAACAGATCCTGATAAGACACCTAGATCTTACAGGAGCTGTCTGATCTAGGTCTACTCTGTTAACCCTTTCCCTCATATAAATGCCTTTCCCTCATATAAATGACTTTCCCTCATATGAATGTCTTTTTCAAACATCTGCAAACAGAGAAGACCCCAATCAGAGTAGACCTATAATGGGACTGTCTGGTCAGGGTCTGCTCTGTTTGCTAAGAAATTTTATAGATCTGTTTCTTTAGTTTCCGCCTTCCATATTTAATTAGAACTATTTTGTCCATGAATATTCAGTTAATGAAATTTAAATTAAAATTTTCTATAGAAGTATCAGTGTAGTTATTTGAAGATGTAAGGGTTCAACAATCTCACCAGTCTGGAAAAAATATTCAATACCTACTGAATATTCATGGACAAAATAGTGATAATGAAATATTGTAGACATTTTGGAAACTAATGAAACAGATCTATCAAATGTAGGAGTCATCTGATCTGGGTCTACTCTGTTTGCAAGTGCGTGAAAAAGCGCTTACATGAAGGAAAGGGTTAAGCCTTTCATACTGAATGGATTTTATTATGAAACAGTGATGGGTCATTCTGCTTTGAATATTCAGTATTCTGCAGGGTAATGCTGCTCATTTGTAGAAAAACAAAACTAAAACAGTAAAACACCTCTAAATCAGAACTTTAATAAAGAACAATTTGAGTCTAAGTTTTAGGCAGGAAACTACTTAACCCATTACCTCATAGGCTATTTTTAGACCCAACCTCTTTGAATAAATCTACCCCAAAGGAGCATTTACTAGAGAAAAGTAAAATTTTAGAATTTTGTAGTTTGAAACCATTGTGATAAATAGAGCATTTGCTATAGGAGTAAATGCTCTATCACAATGGTATCAATAAGTGGTTATTACGGAGGCGTAGAAGGACGTATTTATGGAGGAAAGGATTAATGCAGTGTGAAAGTCAAGCAGAAAGCTTCTTTCGGAGTTTTCTGCATGCCTTTCACCCTGCATTAAACTGCCATCTGTCTGAAAGATAATGGCACTGAAACTAACTTTAACATCCAGTTTAGACAGTTTTTATTGTACTTAAGTTAACCCCACATCTTTTTACCCAACATTCTAATTAGTCTACTAATTTCAAAATCATATAAAACATACAGCCAGCAAATCCATCATCGTCCGCTAGGCCATAAAACTAGAACAATTAATGAAACATTAATGTAACAACAATGAAATACGGTATATATGTTACATATTTATGCATGAAAAAATTGACATAATTGCCTCAATTTGAATATTTACTGACCAGTCTAACATTTCACTGTAGTACATCTGAACATTACCTCTATATTGAGGGATAAATGCAAATACTCTTGTTGCCATGCTCAATGATGAGCTTGTGATCAACTGCAAATGGTTTGGATCCAGATGACATGCCAAGTTACTCTGTGTCTCACTTATTTTTTAACAAGGTAAAATTTGAAAAGGGAATAATTGGCTTAGACAAAAAGTGTTAGATAAGATTTAAATAATTTCATGAACAGAGTAGACCTTGATCAGATGGCTCTTACAGGAACTGTCTAATCTGGATCTACTCTGTTTGTATAGGCGTGAAAATATTTTATATGAAAGAAACGGTTAAATGTGAATGATAAAAGGAATGGCCCCTACCAAGATTGTAGTCCTTGTAACGGTGAAAAAATGGGTGAAGTTTGAAAGTGATTGTCTGTACTGGTGTTGAAACCAAGACAAAATGTCAAAGATTTTTCACAACACCTCAACAACAACAAAACCAAGGCTATGGCAATTTCTTTGAAACCACTGACAGTAGCTTTGAAAAGAAACAGAAGAATTTGTTTTTGAAAATAGATGTAGACAAGTTTGAAACAACTTCTGTGCATGTTGTAACAGTTTAACAATATGGTTCAGGAATGTTACTTTAGCCCTTTCAATGCTGATTTTTGAAATGGAGTATTCCAAAGTTCAAACAGGTCAAACTTACTATAAATATTTAGGCATTATTTTAAAAGAAGAAGGGACTTTTTTAAAAAACAAAGTGTAACATGACAGACAGTTCAATTTGCGAACCTGATGAGAGGGCTCCCCTAGAAGCCTGTCATCTGGGTCTATACTATTTGCAAAGGCAGTCAAGATTTTTGAGTTGAAGGTCATGGTGACCTTGACCTTTGACCAACTGACCTAAAAATCAATAGGGGTCATCTACTAGCCATGACAAACCTTCCTCCTAAGTATGAAGACAGCACATGTACACCCAATAGTTGTCAAGTTATTGAGCGGACAAACTCTTTACTACATAAATATGCCTTTCTATGCCTTTGCAAACAGAGTAGACCCAGACCAGACAGCTCCTGTAGGATTTTTATCAGGGTCTGCCCTGTTTGTTTTTATTAATATCCATTATTGGCCTCTATTTTGTCACAATAAAGAATTATTTTGTTCATAGTACCATTTTAACCCTTCTCTTGCTGAATTTTAAAATACATTTCTCCTTCTTTACCCATGCCCTGTTGAATATTACATATATCTTCACTGTGAACAAGTATTGCGCTGTGCAATAACTGCTATGGAGTGCACTGGTTGCACAATCAACTTGTAAATAGTGCAGACCCTGATGAGACAGCTCCTGCAGGAGCTGTCTCATCTGGGTCTTCACTATTTACAGGTAGGTATATTAACGTGAATAGCAAGCGAAGGTTTAAAAATGCAGTGAATTAATATTCATAATATCCATATATCTTGCCTGAATATTCATGGTGTGAAGGGTTTAATCAAAAGCAGGCCAAGTTATGTATGTGTGAAACTCAACAGGCCAAAACACTTATTGATGATGCTCCTTTTAGTGCATTCAAATAAACCATTGAAGTATGAATGCTAAATTTTCAAAGTGCTGTTAACTATGAAGTCCAAATAGTAAAACTGGTGAATATTATGGAGGATTTTAACTAACAAACAGTGCATACCCCCATCAAAGGGCTCCTACAAGAGCCCTCTTTTGTAGGAGTCCTCTGATCTTGGTGTACACTGTTTGCAAATGCCAATTAACGATAATAACCTATTTAACTCTTTCCTTTGTTTCACACATTTGCAAATAGAGTAGACCCAGATCAGACGGCTCCTATAGGAATCATCTGATCAGGGTCTGCTTTGTTTGCTAATGGAATTTGATAGACATGTTTCTTTAGTTTTTAAAATGGCTATAATGTTCCACCTTCTATTTTGTCCATAAATATTCAGTAGGTATTGAACTTTGGAATAAATATAGAACAGGGAAAGGGTTAAGACATTTAGATACTGTATGTTTTGAAAAGCAGTTTTCTATAATGTACATGTATCCCATATTCATATACGCTCAACAGAGGATAGTTTATGCACTTAACACTATATGCCTTGAATATTCATAGAAGAAATAATGATATCTTGAATAGAATTAACAGAATTTCTATAAAGGAACTATCAACAAGGGATTTGTTTATTGTGACAGTAACTGTAGAATCAGCAATATAGATTTGGTTCTACTCTGTTTTAACCTTCGCTTGCTATTCACATCAATATACCTACCTGTAAATAGTGAAGACCCAGATGAGACAGCTCCGGCAGGAGCTGTCTCACCAGGGTCTGCACTATTTACAAGTTTATTGTGCAACCAGTGCACTCCACAGCAGTGATTGCACAGCGAAATGTACACAGTGAAGATGTATGTAATTATACAACAGGGCATGGGTAAAGAAGGAGAAATGTATTCTAAAATTTAGCAAAAGAAGGGTTAAAAGCAGACTCTATAGCGTATTAAAGGCTTAACCTTTTACCCTGGTCACTATTCATGCAAGAAGTAATGACATCAAGAATATCTATTTGCTGAATTTTTATAATGTAAACTTTTCAAAGATAATTATTGCTTTGACAAAAACTGAAGAATCAGATCTATATCATGTCAAAAGCAAACAGAGTAGACCCTGATCCAATGGCTCCCATAGGAGATTCCGATCTGGGTCTACTCTGTTTGAAAATGCATGAAATGGCCTTTATCATGATGAGGGAAAGGGTTAATAAAATTTGATAAAGCCTTAACTCAATCTCACCTTTGTACCCTTTTACAAACTGAGAAGACCCAACTCAAAGAGTTCCTGTAGGAGCTGTCTAATCAGGATCTGCTCTTTTTGTTCATATGTTACAGGAATGTTACACATCTAATTTTCTTGTACTGCCAAGGCATTAAAGTTTCTTATTTTATGTTTCTTACAAAATATTCAAATCCATTTATATCCATAATAGTTTGATTCTTGGGTGGATCTCATTAACCATTTCCCTGTTCTATATTTAGCCCAAATTTCAATACCTACTGAATATTCATTCACAAAATAGTTATAAATAAATAAGAAAGGTGGACCATTGTAGACATTTCAGAAAGCAAAGAAACAGATCTTTAAAATTCTATTAGCAAACAGAGCAGACCCTGATCAAAATGATCTGGGTCTACTCTGCTTGCAAATGCGTGAAAACAAGTTTATATGAGGAAAAGATTTAACCCTTACTCCATAAACACACCTTTCTATGCCTTTGGAGTCATCTGATCTGGATCTACTCTGTTTGCTTATGGAATAATATAGATCTGATTCTACTGTTCCTCCCTTTGGCAACAATTTCATGAGTTAATATGCCATTTTGAAAAATTAATCTGATTAATATTCATGATGTCCTGATTTCTTACATAAATATTCATGAGGTAAAGGGTTAAGTTAAAGGTTTAATCAATCCCATCCTCCCAAACAGATAATATATTCACTATGCATTAGTCATGATTAAACTTTTTCAAATTTCAAATTTAGCAATTCGTTGACATCATTAACTGAAGATGTGTTAAAAAAGATATTTCCCCTCGCAATAAAAAAGTAATTCTGTCAAGACTTGCAAACAAATATACAAAAGTAAAATCTGATAGAAAAGGATTCAAAGATATGCAAGCTCTACATTTTATATTCAGTGGCATTGAGAAGAACAAATATTTGCTACATATGAGATCAAATACTTCTTATTCAATTAATTGTGAGCCAGTTATCAGACAGCCTTCGTGATTAACAATGAATAAAGAACACCCACACTTTCTTCTTTATTTTGACCCATAACCCGTCAATCCTGCTAGAAATAGAAAAGTTTTAACCCTTTACTCCATGAACATTCATGGCCTTTCCCTCATATAAAGGTGTTTTCACGCATTTGCAAACAGAAAATATTGATTATCTAAGTTTTTCATAATGGCATATGTTTTTCACTAGGCAGAAACTATAGAAGTTGACTTTTATGATTCCATAAACAAAGAAAAGCAGACTGCTCCTAGTCTGATGGCAGACTGCTCCTAATCAGATGGCTCCTAGCTAGTGACAGGAGCTATCTGATCTTGTTCTGCTCTGTTTGCAAAGGTGTTAAAAGGTGTATCTGTGGAGTAAAGGGTTGACTCTTCCAACAGAATAGGTCACCCTTGAATATATACACAGCTTGGCTCTCAATAACCCTTTGCTCCATGAATATTTATGTAATAAATAATGAGGCCATGAATGTTAATTAGATTCATTTTTTATAATGGCATATAATGAATACAGGAAGTGTTTGCTATGGTAGAATTTGCACAGTCATAACTATATTATTTCATAAGCAAACAGAGCAGACCCTTATCAGACAGCTCCTATACAGGAGCCATCTGATCTGTGTCTACTGTGCAAAGACATCGAAATTTAGGCTTATTTCTGGAGTAAAGGGTTGGAATGAAAAGCTTACATGAAGCTACACTTCCTTCACTCCAACAAACCAATAATAAAGAATACTTATTAACCCTTTACTCCATAAATACGCCTTTTTAACACCTTTGCTTCTCCTGTACTTCTTCTGTTCTGGTTTGATTTGATAGTCATAGCAGATGTTACAGTGTCTAAAAAGTTCAATAAATAAACAGTCAAACTTTTCATTTATTGCCATTCTTGTAATTAATGTTTCTATAATTTCTCTTCAAAATACAACATCAAACAATCTGGATCCAGATCATATGCTGAGTTACCCAGCATCTCATCTGGATCCAAACTGTTTACATTGGTAATCAAGAATTTACTGCAAGCATGCAAAGAGTTCAAAATGAAAGTTGTTAATTAGTCCACAATAATGTAAATGCTTATCCAAACTCCATGAGTATTTATGGAAGAAATAATGACATGATGAACATCAATTACAGTATTTTTCATAATGGCACATGAACACCTGACAAAAACAGTAAAATCAGAGCGATGTAATTCCATGACTGAGCAAACAGAGAAGACCCTGATCAGAAAGCTCCTCAAGGAGCTGTCTGATTTGGGTCTACTCTGTTTGCAAAGGCATTAAAAGGTGTGTATATGAGTGAAAGGTTCATAAACCCAGATTTCACCATTCAAGGGGTTTATGCACTCAGGATAATATAATGCGATTGTAAAATCTCAGCTAATCCAGTGGCACAAACCCAAAAAATTACATTCCAAATAAAAGTAAACGATTTGCACTTACATTTTTGTTGCTCGATCAAGTCCAAAAGTAAGTTAATCCATAACAAGAATGCACACAAATCCCCCTACTGTTGACACTAGGAAATCATCCTCCACAGAAACCTGAGAAATAGAAAATTGATTTGATTGAACAGAATACAAAAACATAATAACAAGCAGCATCCAACATGTGTTTAACTAACCTTTAACTCTATAAATATTCATGTCAGAAATAATGACATCATGAATATTAATTAGATGGATTTTTATAATGCCATAATTATGAACACAAAATGTTTTGGCCATGACAGAAACTGTAGAATCAAGTCTATTATTCAATAAGCAAACAGACCAGAAAATGACCAGACAGTTCTTACAAGAGCTGTCTGATCTGGATCTGCTCTGTTTGCAAAGGCAAAGAAAAAAGCCTTTAGACTGGAGTCTAAACAATTCATTACTATTTTATTTAACCCTTTACACCATATATACCCATTTCTACAACTTTGCAAACAGAGAAGATCCAGACCAGATGGCTACTATAGGAGCCATCTGACTAGGGTCTGCTTTGTATGCTTACGATATAATATAGATCTGATTCTAAAGTTTCTTACATGATAAAAAAATCCCGTTTCATAAGTCAATATAAAAAGTCCAGAAATTAATATTGATGATCATATGTCATTGTTTTCTTAAATGAATATTCATGGAGTAAATTATTCAGCTTTATAAACTGGTGAAGTGAGAGATTGGGTTTCCAAATACTGAGAGTAACTATGGTATGGCAATTTGAAAAGTATGTCTGATTAAGTGTATATTTGACAAGGTAAACCTCAAAGTCACTATTTTTTGCACATAATTTAAATGCATACAACCTCACAAGATGTTTTTCATGAAGTTTATACAACAATTTAAATAACAGCACACCAAATAGGATGCAAAATCTATTTATTAACCATTTACACCGTGAATATTCATGTGAGAAATAACGACTTCATGAGTATTAATTAGAATAAGTTTTTATAATGGCAAATGAACACAGACATTTTTAGCCATGTAGGATCTGATCTGTATCATTTTATAAGCAAACAGAGTCGACCCTGATCTGGGTAGTTTCTGTTTGCAAAGGCATAAAATGGTGTATCTATGGAGTAAAGGGTTAACGCTATTGTTACCATGGACAAATTTGTGTTAAAGTTTTAAACAGTCTGGATCCAGGTTAGACAGTGTAGATCAGAGGTCCACGTAAGATGCATAAATTTAAACATTTTCAAGAGAATCTACTTTATTTCTCCACCAAAGTTTATACTGTGACATGATTCACTGTGGTCACAGTATAAGGTTTGGTGGAGATATATGACAAGTTTTGTATTTGGGTAACACACCTTTATCTGTAGTTCTATTCATGTAACCCCACATTTATTGCTAGTAGTGCGCAAAACTTTAACCCTTTATCTCATGAATATTCATACAAGAAATAATGACATCTTGAATATCAATTAGATGATTTTTTACAGTAACATATGGACACGGGAAGTTTTCTTTAGAATCAGACCAAGAGCTGACCAAGATCAGACGACTCCAGATTTAGGTCTAAAGGCATCAAAAACCATTTCTATCAGGTAAAGGGTTAATCCTTCGTCATGTAAACGCCATTTCATGCCTTTGCAGAATTAAGACCAAGATTAGGGTCTACTCTGTTTGCTTATGAGGTTATAATATAACTATACCATTGTTACCAATACCAAAAAATCCTGTGCACATAATTATGCCAACATAAAAATATTGATGATATCATCATTTCTTACATGAATATGCAACAGGTAAAGGGTTAAACGATGATAAGCAGCATTTTGTGATAAAAAATAAAACAAATATGAAGAGTTACTCAAATCACAAGTGTCATGCTTACGAGATAATTCACCCACCCTATGATGTGACAGTAATGTTGAAATTATGTCAAAACAGTAACAATTATTAATTGTTTTGGTTGCTTAATACTTCTGACACATGTATCACTATACATCCTATATCTTTGCACACAGACCGCGAATTTATGATAAATCAGTCAGTCTCAGTGTCTCATCAGGTTTCAAACTGTTCCTCACCCTGATCATAGCTTTTTGAAAAATAATGAAGAAAATCCACAGACGAAAATTTTGCAGCTAGGCAATAAAGTTAAAACATCCGTTACAAATGAATGGGATTGGTATGATGCAGCAATTCTTAGTAACAATTGAAGTGCATCATTTTATCTCTCACTTTTTTCCTATCAGTTTCAAACAGTTTAGATCCTGATGATCCATAGTACTTTAATAATAACAATCTGATGTCAAATCACTCAGTGTCTCATCTGGATACAAACTGTTTGCAAAGGTATTCATGAATTTGCTGCTCAGGTGCATGGATATAAAGTATAAGGGTTCAACACAATATGTCTTTCCTAACTTAACCCATTCCCACTTAGGCTATTTTTAGACCTAACCTCTTTGATTAAATCTACCAAAAAGGAGCATTAACTAGAGAAAAGGAAATTTTCAGAATTGTGTAGTTTTTAGGGTTTCGGCTTTTGCCAAAATCCTTATAAAATGGATTGCGACTCAAACTATGGCGGAAAACCCTATTGCACGAGCGCTACCTAGCGGGAATCCCCCTAAGAGAATACGCGCATGTGCAGTGCTTGGCTTACAATCCGGTTCCGGAATCTTACAAAATATTTATAATGAAATATGGAAGGTGGATCCATTAGCAACAGAGCAGACCCTGAATCTATGGGAGCGAGCTGTCTGATCTGGGTCGAATCTATTTACAGATGCATGAAAACAAGTTTATATGGGGAAATTAAGGGTTAAATAGACTTCTTCTGTTCTGTACGTTCTTTACAGTATAAAGATTACAGCGCACTGGTGGTCAGTAGTGCAGGGCAACTGTTACATCATGCTAAAATCTCTAGAGGTCATACGCTTAACTCTTTGCACGCTAGCGGCGAAACTGTGATTACCTATGCAAACAGTTTGGATCCAGATGAGAGGCCACATAATTCTGCGTCTCATCAGGATCCAAACTGTTTGTCATCTTGATCATATTTTTGCATAAAATGAAAGAAAGTTTATTGAAGAATTGAAGCAGACGTCAATTGTTGCAAACGAAACATCACTCAGCATTGTAAGGATTAAGCAAGCTGTAATCTAAAGTTGCAAAAATGTTTCCAAGCTGACTTATTCAGCTGTACAAACTGGTAGAGATGCTAGAACACTAAACCTTTCCTTCATATAAATGTTTTTCACGCGTTTGTAAACAGAGTAGACCCAGATCTGATGACTCCTATAGGAGTCGTCTGATCAGGATATGCTCTGTTGGCTAATGGAATTTGAAAGATCTTTTTCTTTCCTTTCTTAAATGGCTACTCATTTCCACTTTTCATGTTTCATATAATGAAACATGAAAAGTGGAAATAAGTAGCCATTATTTTGTTCATGAATATTCAGTAGGTATTGAAATTGGAATAAACATAGAACAGGAATCAAGTTTCTTACATGGATCCGTTCCATTTGCGCTCTGTGTCTATATACATGTACTTTTTTAAACTATTGTTTTTGTTGATTTAATTATTGTTCAAATTCTCAGGGAATTTTTTATAGTCAGTTTGAACTGTGCAGTAATTCCTTTTGAAACAAACTAAGTTTTCAAATATTATGCAGGTTATCGTGACCTAATTGCCAGTTGTACATTGTGTGTGTCGGTCTGTGATCAGGATCCTAGATGTTTGACAATTTTAAAATACAACTATGCAAATCATAGACTAATTGAATATAAATAATTATATATGCAATACACAAAATAATGAGCAGGTGACAATTTTAAATTGAACATGGTACTTTCGAATTCATAGTTGTCCTAGCACAAAGTCTGGATCCTGCCTCTACGTTTCATCGAAATGCATACTATTGACACCAGGACTGTATGTTAATATAGCATAATGCTTTAAAAAGTCCATAACAAGTTTCAAGAGGCATGCTTATGTTTTCTAGTTTGTTTGCTTTAAATTTATTTAGAGAAAAGAATATCAAAAAAGATAAAGAATAAAGAATATATTAGAATATTTTTTCCATTTGCATTTGGTTTTGACGGGATTCGAACCAAGGACCTAGAGATTCATAGACGCAGCTCTTTCCCCTCGGCCACCGCTTGGGTCCCAATATATAAGTGTTACATGGTTCTATTTAAACGCTACAAAGGTGTGAAAAGCAACAACGACTAGTGAACGTACATACTTAATATGCAAATTATACAGACCCATTTTTCATGAAATCTCCAAGTATAAAATGAATAGATTTTACCAATGACCTACTGTCAATCCAAACGCCTTTGTTCAAACAGCATGGTGTCTTTTTACAACAGAAGTCCGACATGAGGTCGTCGGATTCTGAAAGTTCCATACCCTTCCTGTGGTATTTACAAAAGTCCGATATATTGTTGTCGGATTCTGAGTTAAATGCCCCTTTTGCCTACACACTTATATATATATATAGGCTACTCTTTCTTTCTTTTTTTTCTTTACTTTCTTAAATGGCTACTAATTGCCACTTTTCATATTTCATTGTAACTATTTTGTCCATAAATATTCAGTAGGTATTGAAATTTGGAATAAACATAGAACAGGGAAAGGGTTAAGGAAATTAGGGTTTTTATAAATCAGACATTTCTTGCATATGTTTGGTACTGACCAAGTAATGGTCAGAATCATCCGGGGTCCAGTCTAGACCTACAGTGTTCTCATTCAACGATAATGGTGAAATCGTTAATTCTATTATGCTAAGCACGACTTGACTTGACCCTTACTTTCAAATAACGGAGTGATGGCTCTTTACTACATAAACTATCAATTTTGGCTCTATTGGCACAAAGTGGCAAGATGAGCTATTGGAATCGCCCTGTATGTGACATGTTCATAAAACAATTCTTTAAATGTCTTCCAAACTACTGACATGATTTTCAGAAAAATCCACAGCAAACAATCAATATGATATATATTATGTCCAAAACCTTCAGTACTGTCAGTACTTTGATTAAACCATTGTGATAAATAAAGCATTTGCTCCTGTGGAGCAAATGCTCTATTTATCACAATGGTTTCATAAAGAGACTTTTACAGAAGCGTCAAAAGGCATCAATATGGGGGAATGGGTTAAGTTATTGAACAGAAATTTATTTTCTGTTTTTAGTAAGTGACCTTGACATTGACCCAAGACCTCCATCACTCCAGCTGCAACCTCAATGTTTTGTCTCTGTGTACTAAACATGATTACAATATGGCTTTCCAAACAACAATAATTGAGCAGAAACAGCTTTTCTATCTTTAGTAATGTGACCTAATGACTGTGAACCCCAAATCCTTGATACAGCTTTGTTCCCATACAAGGTATTTGTACATCAAAATTGGTCACAATATGTCACTGAAAGGAAATTGGTAAAAGTGACCTTGACATTGACCCCAGAAATAACATTTCCTGACCGATCTATAATTATTATGTCATGAAAAAACAGAGCAGACCATTCATCAGACAGCTCCTACAGGAGTCGTCTGATCTGGGTCTAGTACGCTTGCAAAGGCATTAAAAGGTGCATCTATAGAGTACAGTAAAACCTCTCTAAACGGTAATTCTAGTAGAAGAAATTAGATACAGGCAGGTGGCTGCTTAATGCAGGGTGAAAGTCATGCAGAAAGCTCCTAGGAGAGCTTTCTGCATGAATTTCACCCTGCATTAAGCTGCCACCTGATGTCTCCAAGATGGATATTTATGCCAAATTTAATATCTGGTTTTACTGTACAGGGGTAAAATGTCAGGTGTTATTAAATATCTTTTGTAACTCAGGGAAATGCAGAGATAAGATTTGTGAGGCGTTGATAGCTTTGAAATGGTAGAATTAACTTATTGATGACCATTTGTCAGAGCCCGTCCATTATCAGATGCCATAAAGCAATTCTGCCTGACAAGTTAACCCTTTGAATATGCTGAAAATTCAAGCGGAATGGTCAATCTATATTTAATGGTAGAGTGCATTCAGTGTGAAATTATTTAATCTGCAGGAAGATTTTGAATGACGAAAATGCAGACTCAGATGAGAGGACTCTCTCAGGAGCCCTAAGATCTGAGTCTACACTGTTTGTTTATACCAGTTAGCTAAATTCCTGCACACCAATGATTAAGGATCTCTGAGTATGTTCACTTCAAGTGTGCTAAGCAACTGTAAATTCTAATGTTAACCGTGCTATTGGCGACCTGACTCGCATTTACAAACAACTTGGATTCATATGAGACGCCAAGTAACTCAGCGTCTCATCAGGATCCAAGCTGTTTGACAAAAGGTCTTCAGTTTCTCAAAAAAGCTCGACTGAATTGGAAATAGTCAAACTTGAACCAGATCAAAATTTTAGAAGAATCTATTTTAACAAAGTAGGATAAGAGTTTACCCATTACTCCATAGGCTATTTTTAGATACAACCTCTTTGAATAAATCTACCGAAAAGAAGCATGAACTAGAGAAAAGGAAAAGTTTAGAATTTTGTAGTTTGAAACCATTGTGGTAAATAGAACATTTGCTCCTATAGGAGCAAATGCTCTATTCATCACAATGGTTTCATAAAGTGACTTTTACAGAGTCGTCAATATGAGGGAATGGGTTAATGTCTTAAAGTAGATTGTCACTTCCCCTCCTTCAGTAAAAAATCTTAGAGACAAACACAATTTGGATGCTAAGGAAATATCAAGTCCCTTGCAGTCTAATAGCAATACAAACCAATTAACCCATTACTCCATAAATACATTTTTAATGCATTTGTAAATGTGTAGACTCAGACTGGAGACTGCTACCGTAGGAGCAGTCTGATCAGAGTCTGCTCCCATTGCTTGTAGTTCTGATTATACTGTTTCTGCCTCAGCCAAAATTTCCTACGTTAACCCTTTACTCCATGAATATTCATGTCAGAAATAACGACAGCATGAATATAAATTAGATCATATTTTATAATGGCACAACATGGACACATGAAGTTTTGGTCATGGCGGAAACTGTAGAACCATATCTATATCATAAGCGAACAGAGTAGACCCTGATCAGACAGCAGCAAATGCGTAGAAAGGCGATTTATGGAGTATAGAGTTAATGATCCAATACACAAATTCACCTAATTACTATTCATGGTGTCATCATTTTTACATGCATATTCAATGAGGAAAGGGTTAATATCACCTGTATCCAGCTATAACTCTTTCTGCATCATTGATGAAGTGGTAAGAACCTTTGCATGCACTTAACCCTTTCCTCCATAAATACACCTTTCTACACCTGACTGTAAAAGTCACCTGTTGAAACCATTGTGATAAATAGAGCATTTGCTCCTATAGGAGCAAATGCTCTATTTATCACAATAGTTTCAAACTACAAAATTCTAAAATTTTCCTTTTCTCTAGTTAACGCTCCTTTTCGGTAGATTTATTCAAAGGTAGTTGGATCGAAAAATAGCCTATGAGGTAATGGGTTGATATATCAAGATGAGATGCAAACAATTTGGCATCTCATCAGACTCAAGAACACTTCGATACTCTGAAAATGTTTTTGAAAAAAATATGGTAGAACACTCTACTTGAAGAATTGAAGTACAGTAGATGACAAATTTTGCAGAGTCATAACTCATTGCAAATGCCATCTACAAAATTTGTTATCTGCTACAATTCTCAGTTTACTTTATGGATCTTAACCCTTTACAGTAAAACCCCTCTAATGCGACCACTTAATGAACAAACATGGCCATCTTAATAAGCAGGTGGTTGCTTAATGCAGGATGAAAGTTATGCAGAAAGGTCCTGCATTAAGCTACCAACTGCCTTTGCCACTTTGAATTATGCCCCTTTTTGGTGGTCGCATTAGCGGGGTTTTACTGTACTTCATAAATATGCTTTTCTACGCCTTTGCAAACAGAGCAGACCCAGACAAGACAGATCTGATCAGGGTCTGCTCTGTTCAACTTCTTGAATTATATAGATCTGATTCTATAGTTTCTGGCAAGGTCAAAACTTTCTCTGTTCATATACCTGTATGAAAAATAATCTAATTAATATTCATGATGTCATTATTTCTTACATGAATAATTCATAGAATAAAGGGTTAACTGTTTGCATTGGTTACAACAGATTTGCCGCTAGTGTGCAATAGTAAAATGGCAGTCGATAGGCTACCTGGAGAGACACAAGTACCTATTGATCGCCATCATGACTGAAAGTCTTATCAAGCACGTCATCACATACCTCTTCACTCCATTGATACGCCTTTTTATGCCTATGCTAACAGAGTAGACCAAGATCAGATAGCTCCTATAGGAGCTGTCTGATCTGGGTCTATTCTGTATGCTTATGAAATAATATAGATATAATTGTACAGTAACTGCCTTATCCAAATACTCCTGTGCTCAGATGTACATGTGTCATTATAAAACTTCAGCTAATTAATATTCATGATGTCATTATTTCTTACATGAATATTCATAGAGTAAAGGGTTAAACAGAAACTGCAAATACTTCAATCCAGATCAGGGTCCATGCTTATAATACTTTTTTGTTGAGTCTGAGCTCATTCTCAAGCTTTTGATTTGTCAGATTTGAGTTCTCAAGCTTTTGATTGGTCAGATTTGAGCCAAAGGCTCAAATCTGACCAATCAAAAACTTGAGAACGAACTCAGACTCAACTAAAAGTTTTATAAGCATGGATACAGATACCTTGTAAAAAACAAATAGTCTTTGTATCAGATCAGAGCATTCAAGTTGTCAGACACCCAATCTGCATGAGTTTTTAAAACTCTTTCCACTCCGTAAAATTTTATGACTTCGCTGATTTGGTGCAACTTTTACTAAATACAGTAACATGCTGAAAAGAAACCCCAGTCCCAGAAACCCTAGAACTCTGAACTGTTACAATTTTTACCTATATGTGATTCATTCAAGCTTTTTAAAAGTCTATTGACCCAGTGTCAAACAGCTTGAATCCTGTTGAGAAGCGGAGTTACTCGGCATCTCATCTGGATGCAACCCATTTGCAAATGCCATTCAAGACGTGTTTAGCAAGAAAAGAATTAGAAATGACAAAAATTCTTCTCTTAGAATAAAGGAAAATAATTGTATGGTCGCATATTAAGAGCTGATATGAAATATATTTCAGCCCTAAGCCAGCCAAATGGTATAAAACAGCTGAATGATATTTGCACACTGTGTAGAACCAGATCAGAGAAATCCAGTCTTAATGCACTATAAGTAAGTCTAATTCAATGACTCATGGCCCTCTTTTAACCCTTTCGGTGTGGAAAATGAGTCACAAATGTCCTTTGCAAACAGTGTAGACCCAGATGAGAGGGCTCCTAGAGGAGCCCTCTCATCAGGGTCTGCACTGTTCGTCATTTGATACTTTACATTGGAAAGAATCCCTGAAAATTCATGATAAGTTCGAAGTTCTAACCGTTTGAAATTTTGGAATAGTCCATATGAAAATTTAGAGTTGAAAGGCAACCCTACCGTTTTAATTTTTTATTTCTTTTTTTTTTTATTAATCTAATCAATCAAAGAAAAAAATACAATTTTGGAAATGCAGTATTGATTAGTATAATGATATTCAACAGTTTCATCCTTTTAATGCAGGACACAAGTTAACTGACACTAGGAAAATGGTGTACTCCCAAATCATAGGACTCCTGGAATAGCCCTCTGATCTGAGTCTGCACAGCTCCTCGTTCAAAATCTTCAAGAAAATTGAATTCTTTCTAAATTAACTCAATAATAAAGCAATGATGGATTAATCCACTCAGCATTCAAAGGATAAACACCAACTTCCCATGATTCTCAAAGACATGACACCATTGAGTTTCCCACACTCTTTGATCTTACATGTTTTACATGCATATTATCTACATCCTTTCCTTAACCCTTATCCTACTGTGAAAAAATAATGTCTCCTCAACCCGTTCCCTCATATTGACGACTTTTTATGACTATGTAAAAGTCACTTTGTGAAACCATTGTGATAAATAGAGCATTTGCTCCTATAGGAGCAAATGCTCTATTTATCACAATGGTTTCAAACTACACAATTCTAAAATTTTCCTTTTCTCTAGTTAATGCTCCTTTTCGGTAGATATATTGAAAGAGACTGTATCTAAAAATAGCCTATGAGGTAAAGGGTTAAATTTGTATCTGGTCAATTTTGACTTTTTACAATTCAAACAAGCTTTTGAGAAAGTAAAACAGCTTGGATACTGATCATTATCATGAGTGATGATTTGCCAAGTTACTTGGCATCTCATCTGGATCCAAGCTGTTTGTAAATGTGAGTCAGGTCCTAAACAGTGGGAAAAGGGTTAACCCTTTACTCCAAAGATATGTATATTAATGCCTTTGCAAACAGAGTAAACCTGGATTAGACGGATCTAGTAGGAGCCATTTGATTAGGGTCTGCTCTGTTTGCTAATGGAATTTTATACGGCAGATCTGATTCTATACTTTTTACCAGGGTCATTACCTTCCTTGTTCATATGCCATTGTAAGTGTCTCCATACATACAATATTTCTTGCATGAATATTCATGTGTGCTAGCGGCAAATCAGTGATTGCATGCACAGGGCACCGTCACAATGAATTATGAACCTCGACAGAAATTTTTTTTGTATGAACACTAGATATATAGTCTATATATCTAGTGTTCATACGAAAAAAAATTTCTGTCGAGGTTCATAATTCATTGTGACGGTGCCCTGTGATTGCCTGTGCAATAAGTCTGGATCCAGATGAGATGCAAAGTCACTGAATATGACTCATCATAACTCATCAAAACTGTTTTAATACTCTTTCAGTATTTTTCAAAAGAAATGGAATTAAGAATAACTGAGAATTAGAATTGCAGATTTTGAATTTTACCAACGACAATTACCCAGTATGCAAATATAGTAGTTATAATTTGCCTTAACCCTTTGCCTGCTGAACTTTCAAAATGGAATGGTTCATCATTAACCCATTACCACATAGGCTATTTTAAGATACAATCTCCTTGAATAAATCTACCGAAAAGGAGCATTTAAACCAGTGAAAAGGAATATTTTAGAATTTTGTAGTTTGAAACCATTGTGATAAATAGAGCATTTGCTCCTACAGGAGTCCTCTGATCTGGGTTAACACTGTTTCAAATGACTGACATATGTTTGCCACATACATTTAGGGTTAAATGCATGTCAACTTGCAATTTAATAATGTTACTGGTTTATTTTTTCGTATTTGTGCATTAGTACTTGTATATTACTTTTCATTCGAAAGCAACATCAATGTAACCGCCCTGCAAAACATACTTTAACCCTTTACCTCATAGGCTATTTTTAGATACAACCTCTTTGAATGAATCTACCTAAAAGGAGCATTAACTAGAGAAAAGGAAAATTTTAGAATTTTGTAGTTTGAAACCATTGTGATAAATAGAGCATTTGCTCCTACAGGAACAAATGCTCTATTTATCACATTGGTTTCACAAAGTGACTTTTACAGAGTCGTCAATATGAGGGAATGGGTTAACCCTTTCCCTCATTATGCAACTTTTGGCACCTGTAGGAGCTGTCTGAACGGAGTCTGCTGTGTTTGCTTGTGGTATAAACACATGTATATATCGGATTCTGAAGCTTCTGTCACAGCTAAAACTTTTCATTCTAATGTGTAATTATAAAATTCAAGTCCCCGAATATGCATGCATTAATATATTCTTAAATTAATAAATTCATGGGGAAAAGGATTTAACTGCTACAAAATGTCTATCTTCTTTAATTTTTGTCCCCCCCCCCCCCCCCCACTCCCCATTTCTTTTTAAAGAAAAACAAGTGAGTCAAACAATTTTGGTTCTAGTGAGATACTGAAGCTACTCTGCATCTGATCTGGATCAAAACAGTTTGAAAAGCTTATCATAAATTTGCCAATTGCATGCTAATAATTAGCAAGATATTAATGTTACAATCTTCAAATAAATACACCTACTTTATATGCAAGATTGTAAACTGAGATATTCAAACCGAGATCTTTAAACTTTGAATTCTGAATTTTCAAAGTGTTAAAGTCCATCATTGTTTACTATTCAGTAAGAAAGCCTTATGTCAGCTGGAAAATTTTGGATGACAAACAGTGTAGACCCTGACCAGAGAGCTCCTCTAAGTCTATACAGTTGTAAATGTCAGTACACTAGATTCCAGTATTCCAAGGGTTCATCATGAACAGAATGAAAACTAATATTTCAGTGAGTTACAAGTAAAACATGACCCCAATTTCATTTGCTTTACAGCTAAGCCCTTCTAAACAGAATTCTAGTAGAGAAGAATTTAGATACTTTTAGGCAGGTGGCTTCTTAATGCAGGGTGAACAAGAGGGTCGTCACGGGTGACAAATGCCCCCAAAGTGTTTGACACCGAAATGCATTTTGGTGGAAAAACAATACAATGTAATGCAGGCGTAACATGAAATTTTGATGCTGTTAAAAATGACACAGGAGTCAGTTCTTAACATTAGAAACAGAACCTTTGACGATTATGATAGCTAAGAAAAGAGCCAAGCGTCAAAACTTAGTTAAAAAGGACCCTAAGTCATTCTCAACGTTAAAAAGGACCCTGGGTTGATTGTCAACGTTTAAGGTATAGGAGATATGCTCTGGACAAGCTTTTTGTATCTGGTAAGATATAGGAGATATGCTCCGGACTGTAAAATTGAGGTCAAAGGTCAAGGTCAAGGTCAGTGATCTGAAAATGGTACATGACTCTCCCCCATCCCAAGATGAACTCACAAACCAAATTTGGATTCCGTAGCTGGTAAGGTATAGGAGAAATGCTCCAGACAAGCTTTGTGTAAAATCTAGGTCAAAGGTCAAGGTCACAGTGACCTGAAAATGGTACGCGACACACCGCCATCCCAAGATAAACTCACACATTAAATTTGGAATCCGCAGCTGGTAAGGTATAAGAGATATTCTCTGGACAACCTTTTTTGTAAAATCGAGGTCGAAGGTCAAGGTCAAGGTCACAGTGACCTGAAAATGGTACGCGACACTCCGCCATCTGAAGGTGATCTCACAAACCAAATTTGGAATCCGTATCTGGTAAGGTATAGGAGATATGCTCTGGACAAGCTTTTTGTAAAATCGGTCAAGGTCAAGGTCAAGGTTAAGGTCATAGTGACCTGGAAATGGTACATGACATTCCGCCATCCCAAGATGAACTCACACACCAAATTTGGAATCTGTAGCTGGTAAGGTAAAGGAGATATGCTCCGGACAAGCTTTTTGTAAAATCGGTCAAAGGTCATGGTCAAGGTCACAGTGATCTGAAAATGGTATGCGACACTCCTCCATCCAAAGATGAACTCACACACCAAATTTGGAATCCTTAGCTGGTAAGGAATAGGAGATATACTCCGGACAAGCTTTTTGTAGCTGGTAAGGTATAAGCGGTTTTTAAAATCGAGGTCAAAGGTCAAGGTCAAGGTCACAGTGACCTGGAAATGGTACGCGACACTCCGCCATCCCAAGATGAACTCACACACCAAATTTGGAATCTGTAGCTGGTAAGGTAAAGGAGATATGCTCCGGACAAGCTTTTTGTAAAATCGGTCAAAGGTCATGGTCAAGGTCACAGTGATCTGAAAATGGTACGCGACACTCCTCCATCCCAAGATGAACTAACACACCAAATTTGGAATCCTTAGCTGGTAAGGTATAGGAAATATACTCCGGACAAGCTTTTTGTAGCTGGTAAGGCATAAGCTTTTTTTAAAATCGAGGTCAAAGGTCAAGGTCAAGGTCACAGGACCTGGAAATGGTACGCGACACTCCGCCATCCTAAGATGAACTCACACACCAAATTTGGAATCTGTAGCTGGTAAGGTAAAGGAGATATGCTCCGGACAAGCTTTTTGTAAAATCAAGGTCATAGGTCAAGGTCAAGGTCACAGTGACATGAAAATGGTACGCGACACTCCCCCATCCCAAGGTCAAGGTCACAGTGACATGAAAATGGTACGCGACACTCCCCCATCCCAAGATGAACTCACACACCAAATTTGGTATCCGTAGCTGATGTGACAAAGGAAATATACTCCGGACAAAAGGTACACACACCCACACACACACACACCCACCCACCCACACACCCACCCACCCACACACCCACCCACCCACACACCCACCCACACACGCACGGTGCGATCACTATATGCCGCCAAAGCCTAGCTTTGGGGGCATAAAAACATGCAGATAACTCCTAGAGGAGCTTTCTGCATGACTTTCACCCTGCATTAAGATACCATCGTTCTCCAAGACCGATATTTATACTAAATTTAACGATCAGTTTAGAGAGGTTTTACTGCATTTATTTAGAACTGTTCAGTTTTCTTTTTTTACCATTAGCTGCTGTAGGAATTTAACCCTTTCCTCCATAAATACACCTTTCTACCCCCTGTAAAAATTTTGCTATATTTATCACAATGGTTTCAACCTACAAAATTCTTAAATTTTCCTTTTCTCTAGAAAATGCTCCTTTTGGATAAATTTATTCAAAGAGGGGGCCTGAGTCTAAAAATAGCCTATGGGGGGGTGGGGTGGGTTAAGGTTTAATTAACCTTTATCATGCTGTAAGAAATCAAACTCTGACCTGGTGTAATTCTTAATTACAGTAGGACCTGTCTCAAGCGACGAGGGGTCTAATTCTGGGACTTTTAAGACAGGCGTTAGCTTAATGCAAGTTGTCAAAAGTAATGTTTTCTGGCTGTGCTTTGCTTTCATCCTGCATTATTGCCTTTCAATACTGAATTCTTTAGAGTGGAATAGTCAATCATTGTTTATTTGAACAGTCCATACAGTATGAAAGGTTAAAATTAGAGAGTAATTTTGAATTACAAACATTGTAGACCCTGATCAGAGGACCCCTTTATGAGCCAGCTGATCTGGGTCTACACTGTTTGCAAATGCCAGTACACTCATTATCAGGTACACAAATTGAAGAGTGATTGATCTAACCTTTTACTTAATGAGAATCCTTCATTTTTATGTCTTTGTAAACAGAGTAGACCCAGGTCAGACAGCTCTTGGAATAATACAGGTATAATTTGACAGTTTCTGCCATGATAAGAAATTGCCCTGTTCTATTGCCATTATAAACAAGATCCCTGTGTGTCGGAGCATTATACGCTTTACATATGTGCCGTTGTAACATGCACAATATTAATTTGAGTTGAAGGTCACTGTGACCTTGACCTTGGCCATGAACAACCTTCCTGCTAGGTATGAAGACAGCACACCTAATACTTATGAAGTTATTGAGCGGACAAGATTTTTTAGTTGCAGGTCACTGTGACCTTCACCTTTGACTGACTGACCTAAAAATCAATACGGGTCATCTACTATCCATAATCAACCTTCCTACTTAGTATGAAGACTGCCCACCCAATAGTTGTCAGGTTATTGAGCGGACAAAGATGTGGCTAATGGACGGAGTCCTGATAGACGGACAGACGGAGAAGCGCCATACCATAATAACGACCGAAGTTACCTTCGGGCATATAAAAATTAAACTTCTTAATACCTATACGTAGAGTTACTATTTCTTACATGAATATTCATCAAGTAAAGGGCTTGGCAAGAACTTTGAGATCCAGATAAAAGAGCATATTGTTTAACCATTTACTCAATTAATACGCCTTTGCTAACAGAACAGACCTTGATCAGACAGCTCCTGTAGGAGCCGTATGATTAGGGTCTGCTCCGTATACTTATATGAAATAATAGAGATCACCCCAGAGAGCTCGGCAATCCTAATGAGTACCAGCAAGATGGGGATAGGTAGACATTTCCCACAGATTTTCTATATTTGCCTGTCTTCACGAGCAATTGCTATTGGTCTGTTTCCATTTCTACTTATCTACAAATAACATGGGTATCTTTTCAGACCACTTATAAATGTTTTCCCTTAGATATTAACCTTGTCCCTCATAGATATTTATTTAACCATGTATCACTTCATAAATATTGGTTTACTGAATTTTCGTTATTTCACACTGACAATTGAGTTTTTGGCCATGAAAGAAACTGTAGAATGAGTTTTATAAACTTCTATAAGCAAACAGAGCAGATCCTGATCACAAAACTCTTTCATGAGCAGTCAGTCTGATCTAGGTCTGCTCTGTTTGCAAAGGCATTTAAAAGGAACCTCTATCAGGTAAAGGGTTAAATACTAATACATGTATCACTTAAATCATACTTTGACATCTTTCTTCAAGACGCGAAACATTCAAAAAGGAATTCATAAGTCCAATTCCATAGATACTGAAGTGTAGGCTGAGATAAAACTTTTGTACAACAGCTTTGAAGACCACTAAACCAATGCTAAAGCAAAACCTCTACATATTTACCTCAAGACAAAACAGGCCATGTAAGCAAAACTGAAAAGGCACTCATCTTTTAAATGCAGGAAATAGTGAAATAGGACTTGCAAACGGAATAGTCCCAAATCAGAGGACGCCTTAGTAGGAGTCTTCAGATCTGGGTCAGCACTGCTTGTCATTCAAAATCTTCTCGAAAATAAAATCTTTTCATTCTAAATGGACACTATCATTAAACAATGATGATCAATTCCACAATCAACATTCAGTATTCAAAGAATTAAAAAAAAAAGGTTTGACAATATCGGCTCATAATAACAGCAAGCCAGTTTACAGTTCAGTGATTATTCTATGTCCCAGTTTGGCATTGAAAAGGCCCATATGCAGTAATGAACTCATTATTTTTTACAATACCAACAGTTCATATTCTCAGTCACCTGAACCAGGATTCATTATTGAAAAGCAATGAAAAGGTATACAGTCCGTGCATTTTTGTTAACCCTTATTAAGCTATACGCAACCCGACTCGCATTTGCAAACATCTTGGATCCCGATGAGATGCCGAGTAACTCGGCGTCTCATCAGGATCCAAGCTGTATAACATTCAGTCAATAGTTTCTCAAAAGCTTGATCGAAATCAGAAGTCAAAATTGCATGAGAATCAACATTAGGAGACTTTATTTTTTCACAGATGGATAAAGGTTCAAATATTTAGTCTACACAGTGACACATGACACTAAATGTTTCGTCCCTGAATATCTATCGTATGCTAAAAGTAAGGTTATTGACATTAATCCTTTACTACATTAATACGTTTTTACCTAAATTGCAAACAGAGTAGACCCAGATTAGACAGCTCCTGAAGGAGACATCTTGATAAGATCTGCTCTGTTTACTTATGAAATGATATAGAAATGATTCTACAGTTTCTGACATGAGCAAAAATTCCTGTGTCCATGTGCTATTATACATGAATATTCATGGAGTGAAGAGTTAAGTCAAAAAAGTTCAATGAAGAGAGATGGATATACAGTAAAACTCCTCAAAACCAGAATTTTATAAAAGAACAATTTAGGTCTTTCTAGGCAGGTGGCTGCTTAATGCAGAATGAAAGCCATGCAGAAAGCTCCTTTGAGAGCTTTCTGCATGACTTTTCAACCTGCATTAAGCTGCCACCTGTCTGAAGGATTGGTTTTGATACTGAACTTTAATGTCAGGTTTAGAGGTGTGTTACTGTAAAGGATAACAAAATGTATAACTGGCAGCCAGGACTGATCTGTGATAATTAAGCATTTCTACAGCATTTGCAGCTTGCACCTTGTGACAAGGCAGCTAATCAGGATCTACATTGTTTCAAACCACCAGTGCCTTAAAAAGTAGTGTGCAAACAGTGCAGATCCTGATCAATTTATGTGCCTTAAATACAGCTGTTGCAAATAGTATGGATCCTGATAAGGTGCCAAGTTACACATTGTCTAATCTAGATCCACACTGTTTGCATAGGTATTCAATGCACTAACTAGTGTGCAATGATGAAAAAAATCAGCTGTATATTTGAACCCCGACATAGATACCAATCCACTAATGTTTCATTTCATTTCATGTACAGTAGAACCTGTCTTAAGTGACCATTTATTGACCTAACATAGAAAACTTAAAAAAAGGTGGTTTGCTTAATGCATGGTAAAAGTAATACAAAAAGTTTCAATAGGAGCTTTTTGCATTACTTTTGCCCAGCATTAAGCTGCCACCTGCCTTAACCCTTTACCCAATAGCCTGTTTCTAGTTTTGAAGACATATGACCACTTAAAGCAGGTTGAAAGTAAAGCAGAATGTGCCTTAAGGCGCATTCTGCTTTACTTTCAGCCTGCTTTAAGCTACCACCTACTAGGATATAGAAAATATTTATTATGCAATATGTTCATGACTGTATGAATTTGAACTATTTTCTTCAGCGGAGGAATAAATCAAACACGCTAAAAGACGCTTCTATCAGGTAAAGGGTTAAAGACCAAAACAAATAGACCTCTTTTTGATGATCGTTTAAGACAGGTTTTACTGTACATATATTTGTCGATTACAGATGTAAAAAGGTCAAAAGTAAACAACTCTAACCACACAAACAAATTCATAAATATCAACCCTTTCATTGCTGAATTTCAAAATGGACTACATGTATATGTAGTCCAAAATTTAAACAGGTCAAGCCTACTGTAAATATTCAAGGTCATATTTACAGAAAAGCGTAATATGACAAACAGTACAGACCCTGATGAGACTCAGGGCACCTCTAGGATCCCTCTCATTTGGATCTACACTGTTTGCAAAGGACATTAGTGACTCGTTTCCCACACTGAATGGGTTAAGAATTTCTGATCAGAGTCTGGTCTGTTAGTAGTTTATGGTCTACTGTAGATCTGATTCTAATGCTTATGGTATAATATAGATCTGAGTCATATAAACACATGTAATCAGACTATCAAACAATAAGAATCTTGACAAAACACAGAAGTATTCAGTGTCTCATCTGGATCTGTAGAATCATTTGCAAAAGTTATCATGAATTTTTGCCAATTAACTCTTTGCACGCTAAGTAATTTTTCGTCTGCAACAATTGTCGTCTGCTTCAATTCTTAAAATAAACTTTCTTTCATTTTTTTGCAAAAATATGGTCAAGATGACAAACAGTTTGGATCCTGATGAGACGCCGCATTATGCGGCGTCTCATCTGGATCCAAACTGTTTGCATAGGTAATCACAGTTTCGCCGCTAGAATGCAAAGAGTTAATAGAATGTTTTTTGCTAACTAGTGGAAAATCATAAAAGGAAATGTTTTATGGACTGTACAACTTTTTAATGAAGACTCCAGAAATTATTATTATTATTATTATTATTATACCACATTTATATAGCGCTCTTTTCATACAGGATATGTGCGTTCAAAAGCGCTTCACAAAGATACATTTTCTGTACAATAATGCGTAAATTACAGAACATTTAAAATAAAATATATTTAATACTTATATATAGATAAGAATAATAATAAAATAGAATTTATTTAGGACATTGGTAAATAAGCTACATCTTTTCCGTAAGTTTATCTGTCTGTGTCGTATTATGTTCTATTATAGTCAACGCACTCAGATTATAAAAAAACAAAACTTGAATGCAACATTCTATGCGCAGTGCCAGTACGCTATGGCAATGAGGGAGTACACAGCGTATCATATTTTAATAGAGTTGTAATTGGGTATATCCAAAGTTTAATTACAGAATAAAATGTCTTATTATGGGAAACCCAAAAAGCCCAGCCAAAGTAGAGCTAAAGAAGGTATCCCTTATACTGTTCCTGCAACATATCCCACCTGCTGCAAATGGCAAAGGATTCACATCGGACAAATCGAGACTGACTGAGACACGCGATGCTGCATTAGACCGTACAGGCTTAATTTGCCAGCTGCCCATATATTACACGACCCAGTTCACTGGTAAGCAAAAATACGGAAACTGGGTCAGCTTAACAGGAATCCCTGGCACTGGTTAAGGGCAGGGTAGCAAGTCATGCCAGCAAGACTCCCAATGTACCAGCGCGGAATTATACCGTAGAGGGATGCCCTGTTCCACTACGGTGCTCCCTCCGGCATTGGAACTGGAGTTACCAGAGGTACCAAGCATATAGGGATGCCCAGTTTGACAACAGCACTCCCTCGGCCACCGCAACATCTGGACAGCGGAATCCCGCTGACACAACACCCGCACGTTCAACAGCAAGGGGATTCCCTAGAAGTCCATAAAAATATGGATGAGGTTTTTGTTATTCATTTATCTATTTTCTACTTTTGTGGAGCATTATATTTGAAAAAATGGGTTTAAAAGTCCACAGTCATAAGGAAGTGGCAGGATCAACACTGTGGCCAATGCAGCAGTTACGTTTTATATTATATTTACGTTTTAGCAGGTACGTTTTCTAAACTGCCCTAATAATACATGTTGAAGAAATGCGTTTTCAGAGATTTTTTGAAACATGCCAGTGAGCTTGCATCTCTAATGCCTGATAATAAAACAAGAGGGCCATGAGGCCCTGAAGCGCTCACCTGAGATACCCCAGGGACGGGGCCATCATTTGTACAACCTTGGTAGAGAACCACAAGGCAAAGCAGTATGCCATTAATTAAAGGTCTAAGCCTTATGGTTTCAGAGAAAAATGATATAGTTTTCCCATGAAAACTGATAAGCCAGGGCCAAGTTTCGCCCAGAGGTCATGGTCGTAAGTTGAACAATCTTGGCAGAGGACCACAAGCCAAAACTACATGCCAAATGTCAAAGGTCTAGGCCTTACAGTTTCAGAGAAGAAGATTTTTAAAGATTTTCCTATGAAAAACTGATAAGCCCTTGGGCGGGGCCATTTATGGCCCGTGGTCATAATATGAACAATCTTTGTAGAGGACCATTAGATCATGCTTCATACCAACTATCAAAGGTCTAGGCCTTACAGTTTCAGAGAAGAAGAATGTTAAAGAGTTTTCTATGAAAAACTGATAAGCCCTTGGGCGGGGCCATTTTTGGCCCGGGGTCATAATTTGAACAATATTTGTAGAGTACCATTAGATCATACTACATGCCAAATATCAAAGGTCTAGGCCTTACAGTTTCAGAGAAGAAGATTTTTAAAGATTTTCCTATGAAAAACTGATAAGCCATTGGGCGGGCCATTTTTGGCCCAGGGGTCATAATTTGAACAATCTTTGTAGAGAACCATAAGATCATGCTACATGCCAAATATCAAAGGTCTAGGCCTTACAGTTTCAGAGAAGAAGATTTTTAAAGATGTTCCTATGAAAAACTGATAAGCCCTTGGGCGGGGCCATTTTTGGCCCGGGGGTCATAATTTGAACAATCTTTGTAGAGTACCATTAGATCATACTACATGCCAAATATCAAAGGTCTAGGCCTTACAGTTTCAGAGAAGAAGATTTTTAAAGATTTTCCTATGAAAAACTGATAAGCCATTGGGCGGGCCATTTTTGGCCCAGGGGTCATAATTTGAACAATCTTTGTAGAGAACCATAAGATCATGCTACATGCCAAATATCAAAGATCTAGGACTTACAGTTTCAGAGAAGAAGATTTTTAAAGAGTTTCCTATGAAAAACTGATAAGCCCTTGGGCGGGGCCATTTTTGGCCCGGGGGTCATAATTTGAACAATTTTTGTAGAGGACCATTAGATCATGCTACATGCCAAATATCAAAGGTCTAGGCCTTACAGTTTCAGAGAAGAAGATTTTTAAAGATTTTCCTATGAAAAACTGATAAGCCCTTGGGCGGGGCCATTTTTGGCCCGGGGGTCATAATTTGAACAGTCTTTGTAGAGGACCACCGGATCATGCCACATGCCAAATATCAAAGGTCTAGGCCTTACAGTTTCAGAGAAGAAGATTTTTAAAGATTTTCCAATGTAAAACTGATAAGCCCTTGGGCGGGGCCATTTTTGGCCCGGGGGTCATAATTTGAACAATCTTTGTAGAGTACCATTAGATCATACTACATGCCAAATATCAAAGGTCTAGGCCTTACAGTTTCAGAGAAGAAGATTTTTAAAGATTTTCCTATGAAAAACTGATAAGCCATTGGGCGGGGCCATTTTTGGCCCAGGGGTCATAATTTGAACAATCTTTGTAGAGAACCATAATATCATGCTACATGCCAAATATCAAAGATCTAGGCCTTACAGTTTCAGAGAAGAAGAATGTTAAAGATTTTCCTATGAAAAACTGATAAGCCCTTGGGCGGGGCCATTTTTGGCCCGGGGGTCATAATTTGAACAATTTTTGTAGAGGACCATTAGATCATGCTACATGCCAAATATCAAAGGTCTAGGCCTTACAGTTTCAGAGAAGAAGATTTTTAAAGATTTTCCAATGAAAAACTGATAAGCCCTTGGGCGGGGCCATTTTTGGCCCGGGGGTCATAATGTGAACAACGTTTCGTTCCCCCTAGCCACTGATGCTTCTGACAAAATTTGGTTAAAATCGGGTCAGTAGTTTCAGAGGAAATGTCGTTTGAAAATGTGGACGGACACCGGACGACGGACGCCGGCCGGACACCGGACGCCGGACACCGGACGCCGGACGCCGGACGACGGACAAATAGCGGTCACAATAGCTCATCCTGAGCCTTTGGCTCAGGTGAGCTAATAATAAAGGCAGTGAGCAAACAATGTCCCACTGAAGAGTACTATTCTCAAATAAAGTAAAAACCTTATACTACAAACACTCAACTATGTACTATTATTGATCTTTAACACAGGTGGCAGCTTAATTCAGGGTGAAGATCTTAATTCAGGGTGAAAGTCATGCAGAAAGATCCTAGAGGAGCTTTCTACATGACTTTCACCCTGCATTAAGCAGCCACCTGTCTACAAAGACATAAATTCCTCTTTATAAATTTCATATGCCAGTACATATGCCATCATAACAATTCAGGTAATAAATAATCATGATGTTATTATTTCTTACATTAATATTAAACTTGGAAAGGATTAACAATTTTTACCTCAGTTGTAGGTCAGAATTGGGTTAGTATACCACCCAAGTTAATTAGCTGTCAGAAAAAGAATCTACAATTTCTTAAAAAATGTTTAACTGGAAATAATAGGTAATGTAATTGCTACAAGTTGACAATCTCAAAACTGTACATTCAAATACCTAAAGGCCCTTAACATGACTTAACCTTTACAATGCTGAATTTTCAAATGGACTATTCCAAAATTTAAACAGGTCAATCTTACAGTAAACATCTAGAAAAGTGTAATATGGCAAACAGTACAGACCTTGATGAGAGCCCCGGCTCCTCTAGGAGCCCTCTCATCAAGGTCTACACTGTTTGCAAAGGACATTATAGTGACTCAGGTCCCACATTGTATATGTTAACAACCCCTACAAACAGTCTAGACCCAGGTAGGATGTTGAGATTTTGAAATTTACTCAATCTGTTATGGCATCTCATGATCAGCAGCTTGACACTCCAGTCATAATTTTTTCTCCAAAGAACAAAAGAAATACCCACTTTGATAACAGAAGCACATGGCAGAATAAAGTCTGTCTACAACAATTATTTTGTGTGCTAAGCGTTAATCCTTTAGACTGCAGACTTGTAACAATTGCTTCTCTGAACCACATATCATAATTATTGTAGTTTTTTATATTCATGCAAACTGTTATCAGCATGTGGATAATACTGGGGCTGATCTGATGTATATAGGAACTTGCTGTCTTGATCTAAACTGTCCACACCCTACAGAAACTCACAAACCATACACAATCAATTGTACTTATCTTATTATCAACCAGTCTTCACATGATCCCTTTGAATGCTGAGTGGCCTACCATAGTTAAACATTCAATACGAAAGGCAGTGGTTTTGCATGACAAACAGTGCAGACCCTGATCAGAGGCAAACATTGCAGACTCTCATCCGAGGGCTCCTCTAAAAAAAACCTCTGCTCTGGGTCTACACTGTTTTGCAAATGTAAGTTCACCAGTTTCACACATTCAAAGGTTTAACAGATCCAGACATTGCAATTATTTGTAACTGGAGATTTAAAGATTGTGAAATGTTCAGATATTGATTCATTCATATATAACTCTTGTCACTGAAGATAAAAAAATTACCCTTCCCCTCGTTTCATGCATTTGCAAACAGAGTAGACCCAGATCAGACAGCTCCTTATGAATTTTCATGTACGAAATACTGACATCATGAATATTAATTAGATCTAATTTTTGTAATGGCACATGTGCATGGGAATTTTTTACCATAATAGAAACTGTAAAATGATATCTATTTTTATCTCATAAGAAAACAGAGAAGATATCTGATCAGCCAGTCTGCTGTTTGCTTATGAAATTATAATAGATCTGACTTTACCGAGTTTCTTAGTACCAATACTAAAATATCCTTTGATATTATATCATTATAGAAGTTCAGTTGATCAATATTCATAATATAATTGCTACATGAATATTCAACAGGGAAAGAGTTTAACTTGCAAATGATTATCAATAAGATGATCAAGATTATAATTCTATTTAAAAATTCTGAGAGTGGTATACACATTATGACATTTTAAATCAATTTAACCCTTACAGTGTGGGGCACGAGTCACTAATGTCCTCTGCAAACAGTGTAGACCCAGATGAGAGAGGGCTCCTAGAGGAGCCCTTTCATCAGGGTTTGCACTGTTTGTCACGTTACACTGTTCTTTAGAAAAATCCCTAAATATTCACCATAAGCTTAACCTGTTTGAATTTTGGAAGAGTCCATTTGAAAATTCAGCATTGTAAGGGTTAAACTTTTGTAATTAAGGTTCTGGCTTGGTAGTAATTATGGTAAGGTTGCCCTTTAAGAACAATTTTCTACTTTTAGATTAACATCCTCCACTATTTTTCCCAAATAAAACCATTTAAATCTTTGACAAATAACTTTAAGATTAACAATGTAAGCGCTAACAATGTAAACTTAGAATGATGATCTTACTCTTTCCTTTGATCTTAGGTCTACATTGTTTCTACAATCTTGTTAACTAGTTTCCAGAAATCTGAAAAAATTCTGGCATAACCACAAATATGCAAAGTTGCTTTAAATATCTCATTAACACGGCCACTTGATTAAAACAGCCAAATCTCGATAATTTGAACTCTCAAACAAGTATGTATTATCATGGATCTGCAAGACTGGTGGCAGCTTAATGCTGGGTGAAAGTCATGCAAAAAGCTCCTAGAGGAGCTTTCTGCATGACTTTCAACTTACATTAAGCAGCTGTGACCTGCCTAAAAAGGTCTCAATCCTTCTTTACTAAAAATTTGAATAAAGTTGTTCTGTACAGGGACGTGCCTGGGCATATGCACATACACAAGTGCACGGAATTTCGGTAGTATTTCACTACATTAGTAGTACATTAATTTTATTATTAGTACATTTATATTAACAATTAGAATATATGCCCAAGGCATCCACATTTGTGACGAACTCCAACAGCCTAGAAATTTTGGTAGAGGGTAACCTAAACAATGTTTCAGTAAACATTTTTTTTTAAATAAAACCAATATACTACATGTATTTACATTTACAGAAAGTTTGCCCACCCCTGGCGGCCAAGATTTTAACAAGAGGGCCAAAATGGCCCTTAATCGCTCACCTGATTACCACAGATTTAAAATTAGAGCTGGATAGTCCCAGGATGGGGCTCTAAAGTGATTTTTCTAAGATTTGACCTAGCGACCTACTTTTTGATCCCGTCCCACCCATGATCAAGTTCAACCTTGATATCACCAAGACAAACATTCTGAGCAAGCTTGAGGAAACTTAAATTGGGCTAAAATGTGGCCGCTGGAGTGTAAACAAGATTTTTCTAAGATATGACCTAGTGACCTACTTTTTGGCCCCACTTAACCTACTTTCAAACTCTTCAAAAAAAATTCAGGACAATCATTCTGACTAAGCTTCATGAGGACTGGGCTAAAAATGTGACCTCAAGCGTGTTCACAAGGTTTTCCTACCATTTGACCTAGTGACCTAGCTTTTGACCCCACATGACCCACTTTCATACTCAATCGTAATTTAATCAAGACTATCATTCTGTATAAGTTTCATGAAGATGGGACAAAAAATGTGACCTCTAGAGTGTTCATAAAGTTTTTCTACTATTTGACCTGGTGACCTAGATTTTGACCCAACATGACCCAATTTCAAATTTGTCCAAGATTTTATCAGGACACTCATTTTGACAAAGTTTCCTGAAGATTGGGGTGAAAATGTGACCTCTACATTGTTCACAAGGTTTTCTTACTAGATGACCTAGTGACCTAGTTTTTGACCCCCCACAAGACCCACTTTCAAACTCGTCCGAGAGTTTATCAAGACAATCATTCTGACCAAGTTTCATGATGATTGGATTAAAATTGTGACGGCAAGAGTGTTTACCCAGATTAGACAGCTTCTACGTACAGGAGTCGTCTGATAAGGGTCTACTCTGTTTGCTAATGGAATTTAATAGATCTGTTTCTTTAATTTCTAAAATGGCTAAAATGTTCCACATTTCATTATAACTATTTTGTCCATGAATATTCAGTAACTATGTATTGAAATTTGGAATACAATAATAGAACAGGGGAAGGGTTAAGTGAATTTTCCTCATCACTTTTCAAAAACCATGATCCTTACAAGATGCTAAGTTACACATCTGGGTCCATACTGTCTGCATATATAGGTAATTACAAATCTGCCAACAGTATACTAGAGATAATCCACTGTAAAGTTATTGACATTATAAACTATAGCCTAGGCAGAGTATCATTACTTACCATGTTTGACAGACTTGATTGAGGATATTTCCATGTTTAACATTAATTAAGATTGTAACTATCATCTCATTAATATTCATTGACAGAATCAATAAAATGAAACATGGAAATGGGAGTTTGTTCACAATGGTGGAAACTGTAAAATCAGATCTATAAAATTCCATAAGCAAACTGAGTAGACTCTGATCAGAAAGCTCCTGAAGTAGCTGTCTGCTCTGGGTCTACTCTGCTTGCAAAAGACATGAAAAGGTGTTTATATGGGGTAATGGGTTAAAGAAATGTATCTGCCATTCCCTGATTAACCTTTTACTCCATACATACACCTTACTGCGCCTTTGCAAACATAGTAGATCCAGATCAGATGGCTCCGGTAGGAGCCGTCTGATCAGGATCTGATCTGTTTGCTTGTGATAAAATATAGATTCTGTAGTTCCTGAAACGTTCTGTCATGGCCAAAATTTCCTATTATAACAATTAGTCGAACTAATATCTTTCTAACATGAATATTCATGGAGTAAAAGGGTTAAGGCCAGTTACAGGATGTCTCATTTCAGTTCAAACTGTTTTCAAAGGTCATTACAAATTTGCTCAAACCACATAGCCAGTTCAAAATCTTTATGATATATATAAATTGTAGCTACTTGAAGAGTTTCGACAGTTATGGTACAGTTGTTGGAGTCCTGAGACAATGTTTGCACAGGTAGATAATGAGAAGATTGTATGGAGTATTGGCAATCAATATATTGCTCATTTCTATGATCAAGTGAAATGATAATAACCCTCCTAAGACACTTGTATAAGCAGCTTCTGTGCATTCCAAGACACTGTCCAGTGCCAGCAAAGAAATGAATTTAAATTTTCACCCGCTCAAAACTTAATCCTTTACCACAGGAATAATAATGCAAAAAATACAGTAAAAACTCAATACTACGAAATTCTAATAAGGAGGAATTTATGTCTTTGTAGGCAGGTGGCTGCTTAATGCAGGATGAAAGTCATGCAGAAAGCTCCTAGAGGAGCTTTCTGCATGACTTTTACCCTGCATTAAGCTTCCACCTGTGTTAAAGATCAATAATGGTACATATTTGTGTGTTCGTAGTATCCAGTCTTTACTGTATTAACATAATGAATATCAATTAATTGATATTTTATAATGGCACTGTGAATAATATCAATTAATTGATATTTTATAATGGCACTGTGAATGAGGGAAGTGTGAATCATAACAGAAACTGCAGAATCAGATCTACGTATTATTTCATAAGTAAACAGAGCAGAGCTTGATTAGACAGCTACTACAGAAACTGTCTGATGTGGTCTACACTGTATACAAACCCGTGAAGGTATCAAAAGGCATTTCAATCAGATAAGGGTTAAATCCCTAGTTACTCTATCATCTGGATTCAAACTGTTTACAAAGGTTACAAGTTCCCAAAGTCATTTATTGTGTGGAAAGAATTAACCCCTCCCCATATCAATATCAATGTAAGTATTAATGACATCATAAACATTTATTAGCTGAATTTAATAGTGGCATGATAATGTACACAGGATGTTTTGGTATTGCTAAAAACTGTAGACTATCATAATTTCATAAGCAAACAGAGCAGACCCGGACGAGATGGCTCCTATAGGAGCCGTCTGATCTAGGTCTACTTTGTTTGCAAAGATGTTTATAATGGATATGTCAGTAAGAGAAATCTCTTATTTTTGCCTCCTTAGGTAAACAGTGCAGACCCAGATGAAACTACTCCTTTAGATTACCCAAATTCTCCTCATATTTGTAGTGCTAAGATGAATTATTGAGAAGGACATGTGCCAAGATACAAGAATTACCCAAAGTATTTAGACAGACAAACTTAAGGTAATCACTGGTAGTGCAGACCCAAATCAAATTGCTCTTTTACATTTCCGAAATTCTCCTGTTATCTAATGCTAAATTCTGATAAATTACTGAAAAGGACATGTCTTAGATACCCGAATTACCCTCAGTATTTGAACAGAGACAAACTTAGATAAATACTGGAGACCCAAATCAAACTGCTCCTGAAGCAATAGTTCGATCAGCCACTACAATATTTGCTACTATGTCGGACAGATTTAAAGTTATCAAAATCGTGCAAAATCGAATTATCCAACTTTACAAAACCATGGAATTGAGGAGATTGGTTATGTTGGAATACTTGGTTATGTCAGAATACTTATGGTCCATAGGATATTGATGATTATTGATTTTAAGCCAACTAATGTTACACCCTTATTTGTGGTTTATGGCATTTGATGTTAAAGGACCATGTTAATAAATGGACTGGTACATCTATTCTGTTGGTAGTATAGGCTGTGTTAATTAATGGACTGGTACATCTATTCTGTTGGTAGTATAGGCTGTGTTAATTAATGGACTGGTACATCTATTCTGTTGGTAGTATAGGCTTTGTTAATTAATGGACTGGTACATCTATTCTGTTGGTAGTATAGGCTGTGTTAATTAATGGACTGGTACATCTATTCTGTTGGTAGTATAGGCTGTGTTAATTAATGGACTGGTACATCTATTCTGTTGGTAGTATAGGCTGTGTTAATTAAACCTTTAACTCCAAGAATATTAATGTAAGAAATAAAGACATCATACCACGAAGTAGTAATTTACTTCGTGATCATACATACATTAATTAGTTTATCTTTTATAATGACACATGAACACAGGAAGGTAAATTTGGCCATGGCAGAAATTGTAGAATCAAATCTATAGTATTCATAAGCAAACAGAGCAGACCCTGGGTAAACTCTGTTTGCAAAGGCATCAAGCAGACCCTGATCAGATGGGTCCTACATGTGCCTGTCAGATCATGGCTTACCGGTACTATGTTTGCAAAGGCATGAAAAGGCACTTAAATATGAGTTTTTTCACCCATTTGCAAACAAAGTAGACCCAATTAAGACGGCTCCTAGAGGAGCCATCTGCTCAGTGTCTCCTCTGTTTGCTTATGAAAATATAATAGATCGGACTCTACAGTTTTTACCAATACCAAAAACTCAGTTATACATAATTTATGCAATTATAAATATTCTGCTAATAAATATTCATGATTGCACTATTTCTTACATGAAAATGTCACAAGGAAAGGTTGTTAACAAGAAAATGAAGAATAACTTGTTTTTGCTGATGAAAACTACTACTTTACAAACAGTTGTTGGCTAATTGTTTCTTCAGTCTGTGAAAGAATCAGTGATAACCTTTCCAAACAATTAGTATCTAACCAAGACATGAACAGTTTGTTATCTCATCTAGATACAGAGTCTGACTTTTTATCACTTGGAACAGAAAGTGAAGGTAAACTTGCTTTTAAAACTAAAGATGAAAAACAATTTTGTGATTATTTCTAATCCTTAAAATAAGGAAGTCACAGTAATTTTGCACTAAGTGCATGAAATGCTGTCAGATTCTCTTGAAGGCCATGAAAGATTTATATGCATTTGAATGATTTAATAAGGAACAAAGTAAAGTTTGCCTAACCTTTTACTTCATAGAAATGCCTTTTCACACCTTGGCAAAGAGACAAGATCCAGATCAGACGGCTCCTGTTGCTTATGACATGATATAGATCTGATTTTGCAGCTTTTGTCAAAGCAAAATACCGATATTCCCATGAAAATTGTATAAATTCAGTTAATAATAAATATTATCATTATTTCTTGCATGAATATTGAAAAGGTAAAAGATTAACTTGAACTAATTGTATGGGATTGGATCAGACACTGGATCTTTGAGGGAAAAGGGTTAACCCTTTTCTTCATGAGTATTCATATAAGAAATAATTACATTATGAATATCAACTAGATGCAATTACTTAATGAATATCAACTAGAATGCATTTTCTTAACGGCATTAATTTTTATGAACACATCAAATTTTGGCCACAACAGCAACTGTAGAAATAGATCTATGTTATTTCATAAAGCAAACAGAGCAGACCCTCCTATAGAAGCCATCTGATCTGGGTCTACTCTGTTTACAAAGGCATAGAAAGACTTATTTATGGAGTAAAGGGTTAAGTATAACAATAGTTCTAATAATATCTACAATGTATATATGCCAAGTAATTGTTTGAAAAGAACTGCCATCAGTTATTATTCTTAACCCTTCTCTTGCTGAATTTCAAAATACATGTTCTCCTTCTCTACCCATGCCCTGTTGTACAATTACGTATATCTTCACTGTTTACAAATATTTCTCTGTGCAATCACTGCTGTGGAGTGCACTGGTTGCACAATCAACTTGTAAATAGTGCAGACCCTGATGAGACAGCTGTCTCATTAGGGTGTTCACTATTTACAGTAAGGTATATTGATGTGTACAGCAAGAAAAGGGTTAAAATAACATTTCTCTTCAACTCTCCAGTCCGAGTCTAAATAGTTTGGATCCAGATATGAGACAAAAGTCAGCGTCTAATCTGTATCAAATCTGTTTGCATAGTTTATCATATTTGCATTCTACAAGTTCACTGATAACAAAGAAATCTGATATCTTAAAAAGTGGCCAAACCAGTCTGCCCTTTAACCTTGCCCTGAAGTTTACCTAATATAATCAAAGAAGTGAAGATCAAGATTGGACACTTGTAATTTTCAGTTAGATCTACTTTGCGTTAGATGTAATCTGTACACCTATTGTACCAATTGCCAATATCCATTAATGTTATATAGCTTTTTGTGTCAATTTATCCATTTCAAGTGTACCCCAGACTTTGAGAGATTTGAAGTCAAATGCTACTGACTAATATCGGCAGGCGTGGCACAAAATGCTTCAAAAGATAATCCCCTCATTACAAGGATATAGCTCTCGCCCAATCTAAAACCACCAATATATATAGAAATCTATATATACCTTAGCCCTGAACTCCATAAATATGACTTTCTATGCCTTTGTAAACAGAGTAGACTCAGATCAGACAGCTCCTATGGGAGCCATCTGATCAGGGTCTGCTCTGTTTGCCTATGATATAATATAGATATAATTCTACAGTTTCTGCTAAGGTCAAACATTTCTGTGTCCATGTTCTATAATAACAATTAATCTAATTGATATTCATAATATAATTATTTCTTACATGAATATTCATGGAGTAAAGGGTTAAAATCCTTACATTTATTTGGTTTCTGCATAAATGACTAAGTATACCATGATTTCTATCAATAATATATAGATTTATCAGATTTCATTCACTCAAATTAGTTTTTTTACTTGTTATCTAGCTTATTTAACTCCTAGCAGGCTAAGTAATATTTGTCTGCAACAATTGTGATCTGCTTCAATCCTTAATATAAAATTTGTCTCCTTTCTAATCTTTACAAAAATATAGTCAATGTGACAAACAGTTTGGATACTGATGAGACAAAGCATTATACAGTATCTCATCTGGATCCAAACTGTTTGCATACATATAATCACGTTTTTGCGGCCAGCATGCAAATATTAAACTTTAAAGATTTGAAGAACTAAACAACCTTGTATCCTGATTAAATTTCTGCAATACTTATATAGTATCCATTTAGAAATTGTACAATTACATAGATAGCATGTCTATAAAAGGACATGCAGAAGATTTAACAGAATATGATCCGGTATATCTTCATACAAAAAGCTGTACAAGTAAAAAGGTTGAAATAAAGAACATAAACAATTTACATACCTCCTTGACAAGTCCTGTCAAAGGCTGCACCCAAAGAATCTAATCCACAAAATAATCTCAAATTCCTATGATTTAATACTAATATTCCAAACTTCACTGCACAACAAACAATTCTTTTCCAACACAACTACACCTAAAATTGCTTGTTAGGAAAAGAAATAAAAATCACTTGAAGAACCTGATCACGATATCTCAACACCTATTCATTGATGACTTGTTTTATCCATGTCCATGTAAAACTGTTTTCCCTGGCAAGAGCACAACCACTTTATCATGAAAGATTGACGAGGCTTTCTGAAGTCTAACCCTTTACAATACTTAATTTTCAAATGGACTATTTCAAAATTCAAACAGGTCAAGTTTATGGTGAATATTTAGGGATTTTTCTAAATAAAAGTGTAACATAACAAATAGTGCAAACCCTGATGGGAGGAGAACTCTCTCATCTGGGTATACACTGTTTGCAAAGGACATAAGTGACTCGTGTCCTGCATTGTATGGGTTAAGTCTTCACCAGTTAAGTTGTCTGCTAAAATTGCCATCTGCTTACTATTTCTAAGCAGATTGTTTTTATTTATACATGAAGAAACGATCAAACAGTAAAACAGTTAAAATATTGGTAAGAGGTAAAGTAACTAATATCTAATCTGGATCCAAACAGTTCAAATGCTGTGTGGTAAGAGTTTTGAGCTGCAAGTGTTGACAAAAGACTGTCCAAGATTGATATATCCCGTTTACCTATGTTTGCAGTCTAGTTGCGTGACCCGACTAACACACACTCTCTAGTAAGTAGTCCGCCCTTACACTAACAAATTTATTTACAGTTTGTAAAAACTCTTCTTTCAAACGTCTTAAAACTATTATTTTCTGAAATGAAAGTTGGTATATACTTCTATCATGATCTATTCTGTATCCTAGGTATATAACCTATGATGGGTGTAGACTCAAAGCTTTCACAAACCAATCTAAATTTAAGTTCCGTAAAGAAAGGGTAAAGATTTATTTACAAAAGCAGTTTTAGAACTTTGAAAATAAGTCAAGGGGAACAGTTTGGTTGAGTAACAGCCTGTATATACCCACAGCAGGCCTCTGTACACAATAGTTTTAGAACTAACAATATTCTGGATATATAACAATAAAAACATTTCCTATTTTGCTCTTGTTTTAACTGTTAACCCATTTAACCCATTTCCCTGCTCTATAATTATTGCAAATTTCAATACCTACTGAATATTCATTAACAAAATGATTATAAAGAGATATGGACGATGGAAGATCGTAGACATTTTAGAAAGCAAAGAAACAGAGCTATCAAATTCTATTAGCAAACAGAGTAGACCCTGATCAGACGGCTCCTCTAGGAGCCGTCTGATCTGGGTCTACTCTGTTTGCAAATGCGTGAAAACATGTTTATATGAGGGAAAGGGTTAAACCTGCATGTCCTAGTGAACTCATCCAACTATGTATTCTGAATTAATCTTATCTTCATTTTGAGTGGTATTTCTGTGAAGCAAACAGTGCAGACTATGATCAGAGGGCTCTTTCAGGAACCTTCTGTCTGGGTCTACACTGTTTGTCTGTATCTCTTTTTAACCCATTCCTGCATAAGTTATTTTCAGATCCAACCTCTTTAAATCAATCTACTGAAAAGGAGCATTTACTAGAGAAAAGGAACATTTTATAATTTTGAGATAAATAGAGCATTAATTTTGCTCCTATCCTATGGAGCAAATGCTCTATTTAACACAATTGTTTCAAGAAGTGACTTTTACAGAGGCGTCGAAAGGTGTCAATATGTGAGAAAGGGTTAATTAAGGAAACAAAGCATAAATGGGCTTAGAATGCTATTCAGTTTCAATTTTTTTAGCTGATTTTCAAAGTGAATAGACCAATCAGTGTCTATACCATAAGAGGACATTCAGTATCAAAGACTTAGTAGCCCCTTGCCTGTTATAATTATATTGATTCCAAATTTCAATACCTACTATATATTCATGGCCTAAATAGTTATAATGAAATATGGAAGGTGGAACATTGTAGCCACTTCAGAAACTAAAGAAACAGATCTATCAAATTTTATTAGCAAATAGAGCAGAATCCGATCACACGGCTCCTATTAGGAGCTGTCTTATCTGGGTCTACTCTGTTTGCAAATATGTGAAAAGGGGTTTATATGAAGGAAAGGGTTAAATTTTATAGAGAATGTGTGAATGACAAACAGTGCAGACTCTGATCAGAGGTCTCCTATAGAAGCCCTCTGATATGGGTCGATAATGTTTGACAATACCAAGACATTTATTTCCCACACTCATAGTGTTAATTTCTGTTAATTGTTTAGATCCTTACAAGATGGATTCATACCTACTATGCCCCAGATATGACCTTTGACCTTGACTATATGATCTTTACTTTAATAAGTCACTTCTAAAATTGTTTGCCACCATATGTTGCACATGCATGACAAGTTTGGAGTATGTATGTTGAATTACGGTAAAATTATCGCCAATCCAAATTTGACCTTTAACCCTGATATATGACCTTGACCTTTATAAGTCACCCCTAGTAATGTTTGTGTCTATAAGTTGCACATGCTTGCCAAGTTTGAAGTATATACATGTATGTTGAATGGCGACAAAATAACCGCAAATCTAATTTGACCCATAATTTGACCTTTGACCTTGATGTATGACTTTGAAATAATAATTCACTCATGAAAATATTTGCCTCCATAACTTGCACATGCATAAATGTTGAAGTATGTATTTTGAATGACAATAAAATAATCTCCAATCTAAATTTTACCCTTGACCATGATATATGACCTTGGCCTTAATAAGTAATCCCTAAACATATTCACCTCTATAAGTTGCACATGCATGCCAAGTTTTAAATATACATGTTGAACGGCGACAAAATTATTGCCAATCTAAATTTGACCCGTAATTTGACCTTGATGTATGACCTTGACCCTAATAAGTCACTCTAAAAAC
The DNA here is from genome assembly GCA_963576725.1 of Azorinus chamasolen. Lineage (NCBI taxonomy): Eukaryota > Metazoa > Mollusca > Bivalvia > Cardiida > Solecurtidae > Azorinus > Azorinus chamasolen. The sequence goes on along the minus strand of OY755236.1, from coordinate 55,756,840 downwards.
TGTTTGCCTCCATAATTTGCACATGCATACCAAATTTGAAGTATGTATGTCCAATGGCTACAAAATTATCGCCAATGTTAAAGTTGGGAACAAACCATTTACCAACGAACAGAGCAAAAACAGTATCCCCCCCCCCCCCATTATACTGATATTCAGCTAATAAATATTCATAATGTTATTATTCCTTACATGCATATTGAACAAGTAAAGGGTTAAACACTCAGAATTGGATTAACATTTGATGGTTGCTGTACACAGGTTTTTACTGTATTGCCAATAAATCAAGTCAAGCTGTTCCAGTGTACACCTGGAATCTTCCCTGTATTATAGACTTTACAACCATATATAGAAAAGTCTCTATAGAAATGTCTTGAGTTCATAATGACAGGTTTGGTGTGGAAGCATGACTACGGTGACCATAAAAGAAATTATGTTTGTTCAACATTAACATAGAGTCACTGAATTCTCTTCTCTGGTCAAGTATTTCATCAAATTAACCAATTTTAAGCTATTCCCCTTAGTACAGAGAAGTGGTTTTCATGTTTGGGTGTGACTTTCCAAATATTGGCAATCTATAGACATGCCATAATGTGTGTCCTCATAAATCAAAATCAATGACTTTGGTCAGGTCAGAGGAAAACTTCTATACATTTACATATTAAGTCTGTACATGCTATAAATTAACCATTTCCCCGTTGAGTATTCAACATTGTAATAAATAATGACATCATGAATACGAAGTGCAAACAGAAAAGACCCTGATCAGACAGCTCCTACAGGAGCAATCTGATCTGGGTCTACATTGTTCGCAAAGGCGTGAAAAGGCATTCGTATGAGAGAAAGCCTTTATTCTTTAACCCTTTTGCTGCCAATGCCGGATATGTGATTACCTATGCAAACAGTTTGGATCCAGATGAGATGCCGAGTAACTCAGCGTCTCATCAGGATCCAAACTGTTTGTTACTGTTACTATGTTTTTGAAACAAAAATGAAGAAAATCAAAAGAATGAAAATTTGTAGCAGACGACAAAGTTAGCAGACGACAGAGTTTGGCAGCGAAAGGGTTAAGGGTTAATTATAGGATGTCTGTAAAAATACTTTTCCAAAAAATCAATCAGTGTCAAAGCATTAAAACTACAATCAGTATCAAAGTGTGCTTCTCCATGTCTCATCTGTTAGCAAGGGTTATCACACTTTAACTTGTAAGTGTACATTTTCAGATTAAATAGACACAAAATGGATGAGTTTGATGAAATTAGATCAAGACTGCACAATTAGGAACATGAATCTTGCCTTGGATCAGCCCAATGAATACAATATCCGCAAATGGACTGATTTGCAATACATGTATATTTCAAGATTCAAAATTAATGTAGTATGGCCGATTACGTAAAAACCATTTCAAAATGTCAATTACTAAAAAAGGCACAACAATGAGACGAAGCCACAAATAGTGCTATCTATTTTCAAATAAGACTTTTTTCTCATTTCTTAATGCTATACCTGTTCAATATTCATGCAAGGCAAAATATATCATGAATTTTTATCAACTCATGTAAAATTTTCAAGGGATTTTTTTCTGCTTTGACAAAAACTTTCTTCCAAAGACCCCAAGTACTGGGCGACACATATTGATCCTGGGACCCCAAGTACTGGGCGACACATCTTGATCCTGTGACCCCAAGTACTGGGTGACACATCTTGATCCTAACTGTTTGCATAGGTTATCACAATTTCATCTTCAACGTGAATGAGTTAAATCTCCGTCTATGGGTCACAGTCATTGAATCTTATCAAAATGAAAGCATTCATCAAGCTGGCATCCGAGCAAACAAGGCCGGCCTAGACAAATATTTAGGTCAGAGAACACCAACAGATAGAGGTGTGAAAACCAGTCAGGTTTCTTGATAAATATTTGCAGGAGATACCTAAAAATCCAACCATGACCATCTTTGTTGAATTCAAAGTTTCATTGAAGATGATATAACAAACCATTAAACCTTTAGATATCAATGGTGATATCAAAAGGTTAACCCATTTCTCCATAAATACGCTTTTCTACGCCTTTGCAAACAGCGTAGACCAAGATCAGATGGCTCCTATAGCAGCCGTCTGATCAGGGTCTGCTCTGTTTGCTTATAATATACATGTTACATAGATATGATTCTACAGTTTCTGCCATGTCCAAAATTCCTGTGTCCATGTGCTGTTAAACAATCTAATTAATATTCATGGTGTCATAACTTCTTTCATGAATATTCATGGAGTATAGGGCTAACCTACACTGGTGATATCTAACAGTTTATGCTATATTACATGCGCCATAAGTATTCGGATAGAAATCTTGGGTAAATAGTGCAGACCCAGATCAAACAGCTTATTAGGGGTCAACACTGAAGGAGTCATCTGATAAGGGTCTGCTGTTTGCTTATGAAATATATATAGTTCTACAATTTCTGCTATGACCAAAATTAAATACTCTTTGTTCATGTACCATTATAAAAAATAGTCTAACAAATAGTCATGGTGGATTTATTTCTTACATGAATATTCATGGAGTACATTGTAAAGGGTTAAAGGACCATAACTCTTTAAAAATGCATGATAGAGTAATAAATGCCCCTTATCAGAGGTCCCGATAAGATGTGTAAATTAAAACATTTTCAAGAATAACTTCTTTATTTCTCCACCAAACCCTATGCTGTGACCACTCTACCTAGGGTTTGGGATAGAAATGACAAATTTAGTACATTTATCTGTAGCTCAGGGTTTGGGATAGAAATGACAATTTTAGTACATTTATCTGTAGCTCGGCCCTTATGATAGTGTAGCCACTGAGATGGTGAACAAATGTGTGAAGTTTGATAAAGAAGGCATTACTGAGGTTGAATGTGTGACAAGATGTCAAATTTTTGCAGGACTCAACTGATAACTACACCAAAGCCCTAGCAACACCTTAACTTTTTTTTTGATAAACAGACAAGCTGAAAATACAATGTATGCAATAACTTTAATATTACTGAGGGCATAATTGTCATAACTATGGGATATGAACAAATATGTACCACCATTACAAAAACCAAACTGATGATTTTAATAAGGTGGACAAAATCATCCAACCTGCTTTGCAAGGAGGACAAAAAACACCCCAAACAGTTTTAACCCTTTCCCTCATATTAACACGTTTTCACACATTTGCAAACAGAGTAGACCCAGATCAGATGGCTCAGGGTCTGCTCTGTTTGCTAATGGAATTTGATAAATCTGTTTCTTTACTTTCTAAAATGGCATCAAGATACCATTTTCCATTCTCTATTATAACTTTTTTTCTCATGAATTGAAATTTGAAATAAACATAGAACAGGGAAAGGGTTAAAAGATGGACAACAAGAGTTCCAGTGGGCACAATATACGCCGGTCGAGGTCTTGTTCAACATAAACAGGGATTACCGTATTTGCTAAACTCAAATTCTAAGTCCAATTTTTCGACCAATTTTTTCAAACAGGCGTACGAAAACCATCCCAAAGAGTGGACAAAAACCACTTTGTGAATAAAAAATGTTAAAAGTAAATTGTAGCTTAATGCAGAATGGAAGTAGTGCAGCAGGTACCCAAAAGGATTGGCATTACTTTTATCAGCATTCAGCTACCACAGGAAAGATATTTAGACCACCTTGGATTAGATTTTGCCATTTAAGGCTAACGTATATTGCCAAACCAAAAATAATCCTGTGTTAATTAATATCATTATTACAAATTTAATACTCATTTTAACCCTTTACTCAATGGATGAATCTCTCTCTTTCCATCTTAAGCCGTGGTCCCAACCCGCTGTACTTGCAAGTGTGTGCAGTCTAACAATGGATGAACTCTCCATCTTCTGCTTCGGCATCCATCAGCTGGGACTTTTAGGAATAACTTGGAAGGTTGTCCCCGACATTGGGCCGAAAAACTCACATTCATAACACTTGCATGCACGTACAACATGCGAGTGAGTAAGGACATCGTACATGAACAGCACTTGTAAGTACGGCCTTCATATGATAATGTGGCAATTGCACGGAGATCATACGTTGTAAGCAAGTTGTAAGCATGTAAAACTCACGCTCACGGGCCACGTACTCACACCTTGGGCAATCATGCAAGTGAAGAACGTTGACGTACTCCCTCCCGTGCCACCGTTTTCAGAAAAACGTAGTGACCGTGGCCTCCCCAAAAAACGTATGTGCTTAAAACACTCAAGGTGGGTTTTGACCGGGCCTTTAGTTGGGATTCGTTTCTTTTCAACTGGTTCTTGAACAAATCAAAATGATGTATTTATCTTAAGTATTTGGACATCAATCTCCTCTCTCCAAGCTGATTAACCCTTTCAGCCCTGAATTATCAGAGTGGAATAGCCCATTAGATCTGACTATTCACTCTTTGCCCAAGTTGCCCATTAGATCTGACTATTCACTATTTGCCCAAGTTGCCCATTAGATCTGACTAGTCACTATTTGCCCAAGTTGCCCATTAGATCTGACTAGTCACTATTTGCCCAAGTTGCCCATTAGATCTGACTATTCGCTATTCGCCCAAGTTGCCCATTAGATCTGACTATTCGCTATTCGCCCAAGTTGCCCATTAGATCTGACTATTCGCTATTCGCCCAAGTTGCCCATTAGATCTGACTATTCACTATTTGCCCAAGTTGCCCATTAGATCTGACTATTCACTATTTGCCCAAGTTTATCTTTCTAGACAAATTAAGATTCAGGGTAAAACCCATACACAAAAATGATACATATAATACTGACATACTACATGTATAATATTATATAGCTTAAATTTTATGAGATGTAAAATAATCTTCAAAGGCCTATTTTAAAAAGAATCTGAAGAATCCTGTTGTATGAAATATTATACTTGTTTGTGTAAATTATGGAATGTGTATGACATAGAACAAGTTTTGTTGAAATGCAATATTCTCCCTAATAAATGTGCCCCCCCCCCCTTTCTTTTGAGGGAAATCATAGGATCAAATTGAAACAACTAAAACCCTATATACATGTAATAACCATTAAATAAAGATATAAAGGTTTTCAAAAATATAGGTGGTAGCTTAATGCAAACAGATAACGATGCAGAAAGCTCCAATAGGTGTTCTCTGCATCACTTTCATAAAATGCAAGAAGTATGTAATGCCCTCATGGGCATTTAATGGTGATACCATAATATGGTACAGAGTGTACATATACACATGTAGTTACAATTTCAGAAACAAACTTCAGACATTTTTTTCTTCAGAGGGCTGTCTTTATCAAAAACATAACAAAGAAAGCTACTGACCCTTTACTCAATAGATACGTACAGTAAAACCCCTCTAAACCGGAATTCTAGTAGAGAAGAATTTAGATACTTTTAGGCAGGTGGCTGCTTAATGCAGGGTGAAAGTCATGCAGAAAGCTCCTACAGGAGCTTTCTGCATTACTTTAACCCTGCACTAAGCTGCCACCTGTCTCCAAGACCGATATTTATACTAAATTTAACATCCGGTTTAGAGCAGATTTACTGTACATCTTTTATTGTCTGTGAAGGAGTTGAAATAGTTTTGCACCAAGCCCATGATATGCTATTACAGAAATTCATCAAATTAACATTCATGATATAATTAATTCTTATATAAATATTCATGGAGCAAAGGGTTAAATGGTGCATTGCAATCATTCCAAGTAATGTCAATACTGAAGCTTTTTAATAGCTTTTATATACAGGAGCATCAATCTGCATCATTAATGTTTTCAGCCTTTAGAGATCATTCGGGTACCAAAATAATTTCCTAATTTTACTTCTAAAAGGCAAAAATTCTTCACTTTCTTTACAAAAACTGTATTACAAAGTCAAACCGTTTGGATCCCGATGAGACCCTGAGTTTGTGTCTCATCTGGATTCAAACTGTTTGCAAATGAAATCACCAATTCATCACCAAGGGCTGAATGGTTATAAAGAATAACAAATGAAATGTAATATATTTAAACCCTTTTACCTCATGAATATTCATGACCTGAATTTAAATACATTAAAATTTTGTAATCATATATGAAGACAGGCTTTTTTAGCTATGGGTCTAAGAGTCATCTGACCTGGGTCTACTCTGTTTGCAAAAGCATGAAAGGTGTTTCTTAACTGGTAAAGCGTTAACCCTTTCCCTCATACAAACGCATTTTCACGCTACTGCAAACAGTAGACCCAGATCAGACAGCTCCTATAGGAGCCGTCTGATCAGGGTCTGCTCTGTTTGCTAATGGAATTTAATAGATCTGTTTCTTTTGTTTCTAAAATGGCTACAATGTTTCACCTTCCATATTTCATTGTACCTATTCTGTCCATGAATATTCAGAAGGTATTGAAGTTTGGAATAAATATAGAACTGGTAAAGCATTAATATGAGAGAATTACGGTACATGTATATGTGAATATTATATCCTTTCATACTGAATGTACTCTGATTTGCAAACAGTGTAGATCCAGATCAGAGGACGCCTAGAGAAACCCTCTGATTATGGTCTGCACTTGAAGCAAGTTCAAGCCTTTTACACTAAGTGGACTCTATAGCTAAACACCGATGGACTATTCCACTCTGATAAATCAGGGTTGGAATGGTTAAAATATGATAAGCAAACAGAGTTGACTAACCCTGATCAGACAGCTCCTACAGGAACTCTCAATCTGGGTCTACTCTACTGTGTTTGCAAAGGAGTGAAAAGGTGTTTATATGAGGGAAAGAGTTAATGTTAAAACACAGTCCTTTTTGCCTCACTTTGATAAACCAATTTATTGGCTGAGTTTTAAAATGACATATCCTGATCAGACTGGGAATTACTCTGTATCCGATTTGTTTGCACCTGATCCAATTTTAATCCAACTGTTTAGCTACGTGGCTAACAGTGGAACTGTTCAGTATTGTTTAAGTACAAATACTGGGACTTAATTTTAATGAAGTTGAAAGTAAAATTAATCAAACACTTTTAACCCTTAACTTGATATAAGTGCCTTTACACACCTCTACAAACAGGGTAGGATACATTTTGATCAGGGTCTGCTCTGTTTGCTTATGGATTCTTTAGTTTCAGTTTTAAAAGGTAAAAGAAATCCTTTGTTCATGCAAAAAAATATAGAAAATAAGCTAATGAATATTCACAAATGTCATTATTTCTTAAATGAATATTCATCAGGTAAAGAGTTAAGTACTGTTTGCATAATGGAATTGTGTAATGGACAGATTATACCTTTGAACACTGAATTGTCAGTAAAATTGTCCAATACAGTGCAATGGTAGAGTCTACTCAGTATGGAAGGATTAACCCTTTACTCCATGAATATTCAAGTAAGAAATAATGACACTATGAATATTCATTAGATTTTCTTATGTAATGGCACATGAACACAGGAACCTTTCGCCATGGCAGAAACTGTAGAATCAGATCTACCGTATATTATATTAAGCAAACAGAGCGGACCCTGATCAGACCGCTCCTATAGGAGCCGTCTGACCTGGGTCTACTCTGTTTGCAAAGGTGTATTTATGGAGTAAAGGGTTAAATGAGCTAGAGGATTTCGAATGATAATTTCTGATTAGAACCTGATCAGAAGACTCCTTGTGGAGAAGCCATTTGTAACTAGGTGTGCAGGGTGCACTGTTTGCTAATTACCAATCGACTTACTTCCCATCATCCAAGGTTTAAATCGAGTACACTGCGATCACATCTGCAAACATTTTGAATCCAGGCGAGATGCTAAGTAACTCAGTTTCATCAGGATCAAAACTGTCTGACACTAGAACACCGTTTTTACAGTGAGTGTGGGACAAGAGTCACTAATGTCCTTTGCAAACAGTGTAGACCCAGATGAGAGGGCTCCTAGAGGAGCCCTCTCATCAGGGTCTGCACTGTTTGTCATGTTACACTTTTCTTTAGAAAAATCCCTAAATATTCATCATAAGCTCTAAATATTCATCATAAGCTAGGCCTGTTTGAATTTTGGAAAAGTCCATTTGAAAATTCAGCATGTTAAGAATTGAAAGGAATGAAAGAAAAATGGTACATGTACTTTGAGAATTGATTGAGGCAGCCAACATTTTTTGCAGGAGATGCGAAAGGTCTAACATTCAGCACTAAAATTGATGATTTTGTGACAACTTTTGCAAACAGTTCGGATGAGATGCCAAGTAACTTAATGTCCCATCAGGATCAAAACCATTTGTCAGTCTGGTCACGTTTTCGGCACGTTACATAACGAAAAATCTAGTTTAAGCCTTGAAACTTGCAGACAACAATGGCTTCAAGTTCTTAAGGTTGAAAGATTTTAAAGTGGGATGGTCCATCATTGTTTACCTAAAGAGTTCAGTCAGTTTTAATTAACACTTTCCCTCATATAAATGCCTTTTCATGCATTTTCAAACAGAATAGACCCAGATCAAACAGCTCCTAGTCATATAGGCGCCGTGTGATCAGGGTCTGCTCTGTTTGCTTTTGACATGATATAGATCTGATTCTTCATTTTTTGTCAAAGCAAAACATTTCCTTGAAAAGTTACATTATAAAACTTTAGTTTATAAAATATTCATGAGGTCATTATTTCTTACATGAATATTGAACAGGGAAAGGGTTAAACTGTTACAATTGTGAGAAGATATGAATAATAAAGAATGTTTCAGGAGCCCTCTGATCTAGGTCTACACTCTTTGCAAATGACAGTTAACTTGTTTCCCCACACTGAAAAGGTTCAAGTTACACAGAGTACTGTAAAGTATTGTATACTTAGCCGAAGAGCAAACATGAAGTGTGAACAAACAGGTAATGAGTAAACTCCACCCGGTTGTCAACTCCTTCAACGGTAAGTAACTGTCAACGGCCAATGAGTAAACTCCACCCGGTTGTCAACTCCTTCAACAGTAAGTAACTGTCAACCGCCAATAATTGTAGTCAGCTTCAAACTTAATTCTTTACTCTATAATCCTGCCACGTTACATCTTTGCAAGCACAGAAGACTCAGATCAGACAGCTGATATACCTTACAAAGGAGAGTTAAATTAAATAATATTCAAAAGGAGCTGTATCTGGCAGGCCTTTTCCTGGTGTGTACATGGATCCGTTAAAAGCAATCCACTCACAATGCAAAATACTGGTAGGTAACATCTTTCCAAACTTTAACAAAAATTCCCAATAGAGACCAACTTTTGATTAAGTGCTAAAGAAATGCAAAATAAGTGAAAATATAGGACCAAAATTGCTTTCCAAATCATTGAGTTTTACGCCAGAAAAAATGCCAATTATTAAAATGCATTTTTCCCCAAAATGCCACAAAATGTCCTGTCTGGCATGTATATTTCATAGAGTAAACAGTTGAAAGTACCAGTACATTTTTCTTCTACAGTAAAATCTCGATTATTCAATTTTTTTGCATAGAAGAATTTAGACCCTTTTAGGCAGGTAGCTGCTTAATGCATGATGAAAGTCATGCAGAAAGCTCCTCTAGGAGCTTTCAGCATGACTTTCACCATGCATTAAGCAGCCACCTGTCTTAACCCTTTCCCTCATATAGACGTGTTTTCACGCATTTGCAAACAGAGTAGACCCAGATCAGACGGCTCCTATAGGAGCCGTCTGATCAGGGTCTGCTCTGTTTGCCATTGGAATTTGAAAGATATGTTTCTTTACTTTCTAAAATGTCTATAATGTTCCACCTTCTATATTTCATTATAACTATTTTTTCCATGAATATCCAGTAGGTATTGAAAATTGAAATAAACATAGAACAGGGAAAGGGTTAAAGATCGATAATGATACGTACATGTGTACATGTATTTTAGTGTTCGAATAATTGAGATTTTACTGTTTCTTTTCAGAAACATGGTCAAAGTGAAACGACGTTTCCACCCCCCTCTAAATCCGCGCCTGATTATGATCCCAGTAATTTGCCACCAGATTAATAATTCGAATCTATACGACTTGATACAAACTTGGAGCTAAAATGCATGATAAGGAAAGAACTGTTTGTATAAAAAAAAACAATAGGAACAGATTTCATTGGAAACCAACAGTAACATGTATATCATTCACTGGAATCTGTTGTAAAAGCAAAGTGTACCAGGACATGGTAGACTTCTCTTACGGCTTTTGTCTCCCTTTCCACAGACCCTTCAGCAAACGTTGTGAAGAACTATTCAATATTCATAATTTCATAGTATTGTTTCAAATTGACTAAGAGTCAATCAGGAGTCTGGCCGAACCTATCTTTTAACCCATTACTTCATGAATATTAAATATACAAGAATTCACAACACCATGAATATATATTCATTAACCCATTCCCTCATAGGTTATTTTTAGATCCAATTAACCTCTTTGAATAAATCTACCAAAAAAAGGAGCATTAACTAGAGAAAAGGAAAATTTTAGAATTTTGTAATTTGAAACCATTGTGATAAATAGAGTATTTGCTCCTATAGGAGCAAATGCTCTAATTATCACAATGGTTTCAACAGATGACTTTTGCAGAGGCGTAGAAAGGCGTCAATATGAGGGAAAGGGTTAACAAAATATCCAAAATGGGCAATAAACAAGGGAATGTTTGGCCATTTCAGAAACTGCAGAATCAGATCTAATTATAATTCACTCATAGCAAACAGAGCAAAATTTATCCTTATCAGATGGCTCCTACAGTGGCCATCTGATCTGGGTCTACTCTGTTTGCTAAGGTTTTAAAAGGTATATCTATAGAGCAACAGATTAAGAATGGGGAAAAAATAATAGCAGTAATAATAGATGTTTTCATTGCAAATGTAACAATGATTTCAGGAAATCTATTATATACCGGTAGTGCTTATTGCACCTAACAGGTCAAGATGCTAGTCATTAAGTCTACTCTAAATGCAGGTAAATCCAGGAGATTTGTGTGGAGCCTTTAATTTTATCAGCATTCTCTTATCCATTTTGACAAAGAACATACAGAAATTATTTGGCACCTAATAGCAACGTAATTAATTCTAATAAATAGATTCATTTTCAAAATAATAAATTCATAAAATAAATAAAAGTGCTCTTTGAAAAAGTGAGATACATAGATATTTTGATAGACAAACCATGGTTACATGATAAATATTAATCCAAAAGTTTGGACAGAAATATAAACATGCCCAGACAAACGCACTTGTTTATTAAATCCTTTTCTAAACACAGCCAGAATATGACTGAAACTATTAGTCTACAGCCTTGTTTAAGCCTTTACCTTGTAGAAACCCCTATTCAAGCCTTTGCAAACAGAGCAGACTCTGTTCAGGATCAGGGTCTGCTATTTTTTTATGGAATTATACAGATCTAGTTTTTGTAATGGCCAAAACATCATGTATTTATATACTAGTATACTATGTATACCACATATTATAACAATTCAGCTAAGTAATATTTATGGTGTCAATACTTCTTACATAAATTATGTAAAGCTGTAAAGCTTTATGTAAAGCTGTTGCAGCTACTCTCAATGTGCAATAATACATTGAGCAAGGCTGCCTCCCACCTTGTCAGGAGCATCAGATCTGTAACATATTAGCAAAAACAGCAGACCCGGAGAGCTGACAGGCAGCTTCACATGCAGATATCAATGCTCATCCATGTCCTATATTGTCCTATGGACATATTTCTATTCTAATTGTTGTTGAAAAATTCAGCAGATGACAATATTTACAGACTACAGTAAGCTGGCAACATATTATTGTGACTACCAAAACTACATGGTTACCCAATATCCCTTCTCCCCTGGTTTGTAAAGCATCTGAAAACAGGAAATTTCGGTCATTGCAGAAACTGTAGAACAAGATCTATATTATTTCATGAGCAACAGAGCAGACCCTGATCAGATGGCTCCTACAGGAGCCATCTGATCTGGGTCTACTCTGTTCGCTAAGTATGAAAAGGGGTCTTTATAAGGGAAAGGGTTAATATCCCATGCAATACCATCTGCATCAGTGACACGTTCTAAAATATCAGCACTATGAAAGCTGACACAGCAAGTTTCCTTTTATAGGTAATAAAGTCTGCAATATCTTCCTGCTTGATTGAATTTTGCATACCCCATTTAAGTATTCGGACATGCACTACCTCCTCCAGATGGGTTTGTAAAGCTTAATATGTCAACATAAGCCAATATTTATAGAAAAAAATATGTCCAGTTTAGAGGGGTTTTACTGTATTCTTCAACACTAAAGTCTGCAAATATGATCATCTGCTCCAATGCTCAAAGTAACTTTCAGTTCATTTCTATTTCAAAGAACAACAGCAGGGAGTCAATCAGTTTGGATCCTGATGAGACACAAGTTTAATAAGCATCTAAAATGTTTGTAAGGATTATCACAAATGCACACATTTGTGGAAAATCTCAAAATTTTATACAGCAGTTGGCCATTATGTCATTATACCAGTAGCTGAACAATCAAAACAATGACAATGCCTCTATGAATAAGTTATACAATCATAGGGCCATTATATTGATGCTGCATGCATACAATATTATAGTACAACCCCTCCAAACCAGGATTTCAATAAAGAAGAATTTATGTCCTTTTAGGCAGGTGGCTGCTTAATGCAGGATGAAAGTCATGCAGAAAGCTCCTCTAGGAGCTTTCTGCATGACTTTCACCCTGCATTCAGCTGCCACCGGACTCCAAGACCGATGTTTTTACTAAATTGAATGTCCTGTTTATATGGGTTTAACTGTATATTCATGCAGAGGGTTTCGTGCAAAAATATTGTCACTACAAGATACATGCAAAATTGTCATAAATTTGGGCAAACAGGATCAAGAAGAGATGTCCAAGTTACTGGCAGCATGTAACAGAGTGTCTTAGCAGGATCCAGACAGTTCAACACTCGGCATGTTTTTTGAAACCCTTTACCAAATGAATATGTATACATGTACAGGTATTGAATTCATTATTTGATGAATATTCATTATTCTTTTACCTCATATAAACCCTTTTGGCGAATTTACAATCAGAGTAGACCCAGATCAGTGTCTGCTATGTTACACAGATAACTGAATTTTCACAATTGCCAATGAACAAGGGAATTGTTTTAAAACTTAAGAAATAATTAAAAGGGGCTGACCCTAAATATTCAACAGCCAATCTCACCTCTCCAATGGTTTGTTAAGCTGACTCAGTTAATTCTCAATTCTCTTGTTCATGATGCTTTTATATATAAACAGATCTGATCTGGGGGCATAAAAATCCCCTAATTAGTATTCTCACAACCATTATTTCTTAAATGAATAATCATGGAGTAATCTTTAACCCTTTTCCTCATATAAACGTGTTTTCACGCATCTGCAAACAGAATAGATCCAGATCAGACGGCTCCTGTAGGAGCCTTCTGATCAGGGTCTGCTCTGTTTGGTAATGGAATATATAGGATTGTTTCTTTAGTTTCTCAAATGGCTACAATCAATGTCAATGTTCCACTTTCGACATTTCATTATAACTATTTTGTCCATAGGTATTGAAAGTTGGACTAAGTATAGAACAGGGAAAGGGTTAAAAAGGGTTAGTTTCCTATATGGTGCTAAGGGTCAATTTGATCATATCTTGCCCAAGAAATTCCAAACTAAGAGTGGGTTTTTTGATCAATGTAACACTGGAACTGTACAAGTAATTTGAATCTGATTTATTGTAGTTGACCGTAAAACAAACCCTTTGGAAGTGGAATGTATGGTTTTGTTTTAATTTTTCACAGGTGACTAAATCCTTTTTTTCTTAAAGTTATAAGCCTAACAGTTACCATTATAAGAAACAAAAATGATTTATGCCCTAAGAATGGTTATTTCTAAATAAAAGATAATTATTCATATTTCTTTGAAACGAAACTGAAATGCATCAGCTAACACTCACAGTTTACATCAAGATCAGAATCAACAGTTACAGTTTCATAATCTGGATCTAAACAATCTACAAAGTCAAGTGTGCATTACTTGCATGGCATTTCAAAGTTCTAAGGGGTTTGAGCCAAGTTTACAATAGCATGGCTAGTGTCCAACTGAGCATGATATCCAACACAAAATCTGGTAATCTTAATCACTTAACCCTTTAAATGCAGAATTTTCAAAGTGGAATAGCCTATCAGTGCTTAATGATAGAGCTAATTCAATATGGAAAACAAAACAAAAATGCAAGAGGATTTTGAATAATAAACAGTGCAGACACTGGTCAACGGGTCCTTTGATCTGGGTCCACACTGTTTGCTAATGCAAGTACCATACACTTGTCTCCCATGTTCAATGGGTTAATCCTTGCAATGCAGGAAAAGAGTCACTAATGTCATTTGCAAACAGTGTAGGCCCAGATGAGAGGGCTCCAAAAGGAGCCTTCTCATCAGGGTCTGCACTGTTTGTCATGTTACACCTTTCTTCAGAAAATTCCCTAAATATTCACCGTAAGCTTGACTAGTTTGATACTGGAATAGTCCATTTGAAAATCCAGCATTGTAAGGGTTAATCTCTGCTTTATCATAACTGAAAATATTATCTTAATTATACCCATGTTAGCATGACTTATGTAAAATCAAACACAACAGATAAGTAAAGATTATTGTTTCTTAGTGTGATTGGCCAAAAGCACAAGAAGAAGTGGAACAAATCTATTGCAAGTGACAATAAAATTAACAAAATTTTGGCAGAATAGAATAGAACCCCACCTAACTAGTATCAGTGTACCCAAATTACCCTAAATAGAAAGACAAAATCAGAAAGACAAAATTAGACAAACTGCGAAACCCAGATCAAACTACTCCTGAAGGAGCAACTTGATCAGTGAATGAGTGAGTTGGGTTTTACGTCCAACCAACAGTATTTCAGTTATTTGCAGACGGTACCGGGCGCTTGAGACAAATTATAGTGCTGCCTCACTGGAATGCCCCTGCCGTGGGCACGTGGCAAGGGCACCCCAACCAGTCATATTATCCTGGCCGACCAGTCCTAGAACTACTCTTTTAAGGTCGAGCGTAGACAAGGGAGCTACTAGTACCAACTTTTAACGACTTTTGGTCTGTCGCGGCCGGGGATCGAACCCACGACCTTCCGTACTGCAGGCGGAAACTTTACCACTGAGCCACGTGGCCGGTAACGTGATCAGGGTCTATGCTTTTTGCTACTTTATTTAGGTGTCATTTATAAAAATGGTGACAAATGTATTTAGATTAACATTTTTATGAATGAATTGATCATTTTTATACGGTAAACTCTTCAAGGGAATTTTTGGCTTAGACAAAACCTGCAGGATCAGATCTAAATAATTCCATAAGCGAATAGAGCAGACTGATCAGACAGCTCAACTTGAACCATCCAACATTCTCTAGCAAATTTAAATATATTTCTCTGCCAAATGTTACACTGTGATGATTCTTATTAGAGCTACCGGTACCTCGTTGAGGCAATTCTAATGAAATCCAAAGAGACAGGGTTTTGCTGAAACAAATTAGAGATTTAAATAGGATTAACTCCTCTTGTCCCCATCTCTGCTTAAGAGATTGACATACATGTAATATGAATTGCAGAATGTTTCTATTCATTTAAACTCTTTTTCACACAATTGCAAACCCAGATCAGATGGCTCTTGTTGGAACACTCTTGTCAGGTTCTGCTCTGTTTACTAAGAAATCATAACAGATCTGACTCTACAGTTTCTACCAATATCAAACATTAATGTGTATATAACAAAAGTAAGCTAATATATATCCATAATGTCATTATGAATCTTACAAGAATATTCAATAGCTAAAGGGTTAAGTGCAGTCCAATTTAAGATGACCCCATACAAGGTAAACATAATGTAGAAGAGTGCTTGAACTTATTTTCTAAAAGCAGAATCTTGAGTGAATGCTCAAAGGAAACTGTAAACACCAAAATTCTGAATGGGCATATTGGGTTATTCTGAATAATTCAAAAATAAAATTTGCAATTTATTGTGGTTACACACATAAACCTGGACTCACCACTTCAACTTACAAAGAACATAAAAATGTCTGTATCCTGTTCTTATATTTGACTTTATGAGTCACATTCTCCATATTACAATTTTGACATAGACTGGCCGTCTTCACTGTGCTTGACATTTGTTCTGCGATGTTTTGACTCTTGTTAACATGGCTGGTGAGACCTCAGCAACATTCACACCATGTCATGACAATGTTCAGAGCCATTATAATGGTAAAGACACCTTTATAACCCTTTACCTCATGAGTATTCATGGATTCATGCATATTCATTAACTACTTTTATTTTATGAAGAATGGACGTTTAAACCATGGCATTAACTGCAGAATAGGATCTACACGTATATGATTTCATATGCAAACAGAGCAGACCATGATCATATGGCTCCTGTTTGCAAAGGTATTAAAAGGCATATCTATGAGTTAAAAGAGTTAACAGAAACACATACATGTAATGTCAAGTTAATGAATATTCAAGGAATGACCAATGCATGCATAAATGTTCGTTAATAAATGGTTAACCCTTTCAGTGCAGGAAATGTGTCATTATTGTCCTTTGAAAACAATGTAGACCCAGATGACAGGGCTCCTAGAGAAGCCCTCTCATCAGGGTCTGCTCTGTATGTCATGTTGCACTCTTATTGTATAAGATTCCTGAATATTCAAGGTAAGCTTGACCTTGTTTGAATTTTGGAATTTCAGCATTTACAGGGTTAAACTATTGTCACTGAGAACTGTAAACTCATTTAAAATTAATGATAGAATATATATCATGTGAAAGTTGCATGATGTCATGGACAAATGTTAGATATAAATAGTTCATTGAAAGTTGTATGAGAGAAATGTTTCATGGAAAGTTGTGTGACAGTAAAAGACATGAAACAATGAGTGATATAAATGTTTCATGAACACTGCTGTGCAATAGAATGTTTCATGGAAAGTTGTATGATTTCTTCTTCGTCAGTTAGCCCAGAAAGTTGTATGACAATATGTGTTTGTGATACACTATGCCCCTGATCATTATGATCTTTGACCTTAATATATGACATTGACTCTAAAAATGTCCGCCTCCGTAAGTTGCACATGCATGCCAAGTTTGAAGTATGTATGTGCATTGCTGACAAAAATTGTGATATGGAACAGATATTATTACAGAACTGACTACTCCATCAGAGCAATATTCCAATATTAGAATTACAAATTATTTCTCCTCCAAATTCTATGTTGTGACCAGCCTTCAGAATCGTCTCAAAGAGACAATTGAATTCTAAAGAGTGGTCATAATACAAGGTCTGATGGAGAAATAAAGGAGCTACATGTATTCTTAAAAATGTTTAATTTATGCATCTGGACTTTTGCAACATTTACATTAAAACCCTATGCTGTGACCCCTCTTTAAAATTGTCACACAGGGTTTGGTGGAGAAAAAAAGGAGCTATTCCTAAAAAAAATGTTTGAATATACATGTATGCATCTTATCTTAGCTTCTGCTCAATACACAGTTATGTTCTATCACAATAATTGTAACTTATAAGATTTCATGAAATAACTGAAATACTAAAATAGTTGTCCAGCATAGTAATCCTTTCTGGTAGCTATATGAACTACCAAAGTATAATCTCCTTTCCAGTTCGTCACTTGCCTTGAAAAAATGTGTCATTAAGAGCTTAGGACAGTGGGAATAGAGAGTGGCAGGTTTTTGTGAATGAGTTATACAAGAATTTCAAGAAGATAAACATGTGTTATAGCATAATCCTCTTTCCCAGGACCAAGGTTTCAATAGGCTCTTGCTGATCCTTTCTATTATATCATACATTATAGTGTCCCAACACACATTACAAAGTCCAGTACAAACCTCCTTATTTGTCCATATGCTACCTTAACTGGCTTTGAATGCGGGTAATGCATGTCCTGGGATTTGCAAACAGTGTAGACCCAGATCAGAGGGCTCCTAGAGGAGCCCTCTGATCAGGGTCTGCACTGTTTGTCATTAATTCAAAAATCTCTCTAAGTACACCCTCTCATACTGAATAGGCATAATGGTTCACCAATGATGGACAATTCCACTTTGAAAGTTCAGCATTCAAGGGGTTAATCCTTTCTATAATGACAACTAGGTATTAGACATTTGCAAACAGGGTAGAACCACATCAGAGGGCTCTTGCAGGAGCTCTCAAATATCAACTTTTTACCAGATAGAGATGCCTATTCATGCCTTTGCAAACAGTAAACCCAGAGCATACTCCTGTAGGATATTAAAGGTCCTGCCCTGTTCTCTTATGATACATTATTATTATATAGATCTGACACTACAATTTCTGTCACTATCAAAAAGTCTGGTGTTTATAAATTTTCAGCTAATAGATATTCATGGTGTCATTAATTTTCTTACATGAATATTCATGAGGTAAATGGTTAATGGTTGCACTCTTTGCTAATTCAGATTCGTTTTAACCAGAATAAAATTATTACACATTAAACTCAGACTGTAAACTTTCTGCACTCTAAGCAAGTGTCCTCTGCCATGATTGTTGACTACTTCAATTCTGAATGTATATTTTTCTTCTACAGTAAAACCTCTCTATAAACGACCAATAAATTATGTTAATTTGTTGGTATTTTGGGCAGGTGGTTGCTTAAAGCAAGATGAAAGTAAAACAGAACGCTCCTATAGGAGCGTTCTGTTTTACTTTCACCTTGCTTAAAGCATCCACCTGCCTTTAACACAAAATACTTGATGTAATTTAGTGGTTGTTATAGAGAGGTTTTACTGTATTTCTTTTAAAAAAAGTGTCAAGAGTTTCAAAAATGTTGGATCCTGGTATGATATTGAGTTACTCAGCATCTCATCTGGACTTACACTCTTTGCAAAATTTATACAAAATTGCAAGAAATGTACTGATGGTTACTATGACAGAAAATCTACTTTCAATAAATCAGCAAGCTAAAGGTTAAAATTCAGACTTGATCAGAATGATCTCAGACTCAGACTCGGCAGTTTTATAACCTTGGACCATGTAATGTAGGGCGATAAACATGCAGAAAGCTCCAAGACTTTAACCCTACATTAAGCAGCAATCTGCCTAAAAGATCTAAATACATGTAGTTTGAATTAGTGAGGTTTTACTGTAGTACATATGGTATCTTATTGGAGAAATCAACTGAAGTTCACAAGCACTTGAAGCCTTTGATATGAAAGATTAACCCTATCCCATATAAACGCTTATTTAGAATTTGCAAACAGAGTAGACCCGAATCAGATGGGTCTATAGGAGCCGTCTGATCAGGGTCCGCTCTGTTTGCTAATGGAATTTAATAGATCTGTTTCTTTGCTTTCTAAAATGGCTACAATGTTCCACATAATGACATTCCATATTTCATTATAAATATTTTGTCCATGAATATTCAGTAGGTATGGAAAATTGGAATAAATATATAACAGGGAAAGGGATAACAGGGAAAGGGTTAACAGGAAAGGGCTAAGCAGCAACCTGCCTAAAAAATTCTAATTACCATAGTTAGAATTAGCAAGGGTTTACTGTAGTTCATATATCGCAAGGACTTGAAGCCTTTGATACGAATGGTTATGAAAGCCTGATAAAATATCACACATAAATTGTAGAGGAATGGATAAGATGCATTTTTTTTAATCCTTTACTCCATAAATACACTTTTGCAAGCAGAGTAGACCCAGATCAGACGGATCCTATAGGAGCCGTCTGATCAGGGTCTGCTGTGTTTGCTTTTGATAAAATATAGATCTATATGATTCTACAGTTTCTGCCATGGCAAAATATTCTCCTGTCCATGTGCTATTATAACAATTAATAAAATTAATATTCACAATGTCATTTTTTCTTGCATAAATATTCATGGAGTAAAGTGTTATTACAATAACCCTTTATTTCTCCAACTAACCCCGTATTCTAAACTGTGGACTGGTGTAGGGTTTGGTGGAGAAAACAGAATATGCATCTTTATCTACAGCTCTAAAATGGACAGGAGAAAATATACAAAATGGACAGGTGTGACACTAAATTTAATTAACTCGTACAGAATTCCATTGTGTTACCGTAATATTTCGGTAAGAATATTACCGAATTACTGTTAAATTGCAGTAAAACGCCTAGGGCCTCCCTCTAAACACACCATTCATATACGTATGGTTGTCAATGTTTGGTCTCGCCTCGGTGATTTCGTATTTACCGCTACGACCAATTGTTTTCCGAAAGACTGTGGTTAAATTTAAGTTCTCTTGAACAAAAAAGCATTCCTTATTTCGTGACAACAATTTTTGACAGTGCCATATTTGCCTCTTTCCATGCTCAGGTATGACTCTGAAATGAATGCGTGTGTCTAGTGCATGATATACACAGGACGTCCGAAGACAGGTATGCACTATTCTACATGTCAGGTCTACAGAGTTGGAACAGGTGTGTACCCCACTTACCTGTGCTAATTAACCCGACTGAAAACGCAAACTGTTGACAGTGGAACTGTTTCTTTAATCCATAAAATTCGCTTCCAGGTAAATTCACAACACAATACGGTGACAATATACAGACTTTTCACAGGGTACCGTTTCCTATCGTCCAAGCCTGACAGT
The DNA here is from genome assembly GCA_963576725.1 of Azorinus chamasolen. Lineage (NCBI taxonomy): Eukaryota > Metazoa > Mollusca > Bivalvia > Cardiida > Solecurtidae > Azorinus > Azorinus chamasolen. The sequence continues at coordinate 55,736,215 of OY755236.1, read as the reverse complement.
GTGAAATCGTTGAATATTCAGCCCAAAGAACATCATATCTGATTGGATGGATTGTGGGTCACGTGGTATATCTTACCTTTTGTACAGAAACCGAAAGTAGGTACAAGAATCGCTGTATTCAGGTGCTCCGCTTTTCCTCAAGATAAAATATGGATATATACGGAAATAGTGATCTGGAGAGTGGAGACTGATAATTCAAACCTTTATTCGACACCAACTTAGTTATACTTAATGCACCGGAGTTACGAACAACATTTTACTTAAATTTTATGCACGAGATTTTTGTAAGGGAAGTAACTCAAACTTATTTCCAAAATTCTTTACTACAATATTTATTTCCCTTAATTAATGAACTTACATTTAGTGCTAAACCATGACCTCGTGAATATTTAAGCAGAGACATATACTGACATCATGACTCTTAACTAAATTATTTTTATACTGGGATATGAACACAGTAATTTTGTTCATTACAGAAACTATTGGAATATGAGATAGATATTGAATATTATTCCATCTGCTCATATGCCCAGTTTGTCCATCCAACTAATCCTATTGATGTTGATGTAACTCTTGCTTGATGACATTGATGAAACAATCACGACATACTCTATGTGGATGACATTAAATCATAATCCTCCTTAACTGGATGATCTCGATCCATCCTGCTACCTCATCAGCCATAGGTTATGGATTTCGGTTTATTTCCCCTACATCAGAATAGACAGTACTCTTTGTCACCCCTTCTTCCCTTCAGTCATCCGCCTGTGGATCCAACTTGTTACGGTGCCATCTATGAAGGCTTTCAAGAGAGGGTTGGCCCAGACCATGTAACTTAATCCCTTTACTCCATGAATATTAATGAAAGAAATAATTACATTATGAATATTAATTAGATTAATTGCTACAATAGCACATAGACACGGGAATATTTGGTCACGGCAGAAACTGTATAATCATATCTTAATTATAAGCTAACAGAGCAGGCCCTGATTAAAGACGACTCCTATATGGGTCTACTCTGTTTGCAAAGGCGTAGTTCTTATAAGGCGTATATTTATGGAGTGAAGAGTTAATCATAATCATTGTACAAATTTTTAATTGTTCAAGTTTTCTTTTAACGCCTCACATTTACCTGTTCATGAACTGTTCGACAATGCTCAAGAGAATTCCAATGGAAGAACACCGTTTTCTTATTGTCCACTTTTGTAAACGCTATGCACGAGTGGGTTAAAGTAGGTGATTGGAATAGAGTGAATCTAACCAAACTATTTTAACCCTTTCCTTCATATAAATTCACCTTTCTACACATTTGTAAACAGAGTAGACCCAGGGTCTGCTCTGTTTGCTTATAGAATTTGATAGATCTGGTTCTTTAATTTCTAAAATGGCTTCAGTGGCCCTCCTTCCATATTTCATTATAACTATTTTGTCCATGAATATTCAGTAGGTATTGCAATTTGAAATAAACAGGGAAATGGTTAAACTTGTTAAAATATACCCCTTCACCTAATGAATATTCGCGATAGCAATACTGATTGTATGAATATAAATTGGCTGAAGTTTTATAATGGCATTATGAACAAAGGACTTTTACGTAGGTGGAAACTAGAGTTACGTAGGCAAATAGAGCAGACCCTGATCAAACAGTCACTCCAGATTCGTAATTTTAAATGAGTCTGTCAAGTAAAGGGATAACTGAAATCATACTAACAAAATCATCATGCTATCTGCAAACATTCGTGGTCCAGATAGAACGCCGAGTAACTCGTGTCTTCAACGAAAATAACAACAACTTTGTATATAAAAGAAGATAGCTTTGCATTTGCTTGTAAAGAACCCCGTGTACTACAGTTTGTATTAAGCCTTTACGTGGTGTTCTGGGTGTTTCCATGACTATGTCAGTGTACGTCCACAAAGGTAGCCTATATTGGTCTTTAACCCTTTCAACCCTGAATTATCAGAGTTATGTAGCCCATCATTGTCTATAGAGTCCACTCTGTATGAAAGGCTCAAACTTGCAAAAAGATTATGAATGACAAACGATGCAGACCCTGATAAGAGGGCTCCACTAGGAGCTATCTGGATATGGGTCTACACTATTTGCAAAATGACAGTACATGCGTGTACAGAAGAGTTAAAAAAAAGTTAACTTGTACACTTTTACAACACATCACAAACAGAACATAGGTGATAGTATCGAACTGGCGTAATTTTATGGTGTGTACATTATCAACAGAATCATACTGAGCCCGCCTGAACTAAACAGGACCAAACGATTGGGCAAATTCTGCCCGATTAATAATACAGTAAATCATGGACAAAACAATTATAATCAAATATGGAAGGTGGAACATTGTAGCCAGTTTAGAAAGAAAAGAATCATATCTTTCAAATTCCACTAACAAACAGAGCATACCCTGGTCTGGGTCTACTCTGTTTGCAAATGCGTAAAAACAAATATGAAGGAAAGGGTTAACTTAATTCAGACGTTTACTTCTTCGATTTTTGCCGATAATTCGGAAAATTACAATCTGACAGAACGTCGAGGAATCAGCAATGAGTTGACATTTTAGAATTAAATATAATTCGAGTGGCATCATACTAAAAATAACCCGAAATTGGTTCTTTGGAATACGAGCGAAAATAAGAATGGTTTTGCCCTTTCCTTAGTATTTAGCATTTTCAAGCCTTTGCATACAGAGTAAACCCAGATCAGAGTCTGTTCTGTTTGCGTATGGGATTATAATAGATTTTACTACCAAAAATAATGTCTGCATGTGTCATTATAAAAAATCAGCTGACAAATATTCATGATGCCAATATTTTACATGAATATTCATATAATAATAAAAGATTTAAAACGGAATGATTGAGGTGCACACGAATGAAGTTAGATTAATTTTATTTCCATCTTGACCAGTTATTAAATGACCCTTAATGGGCGTATATTTCAAATTCTCGCGTAAGTGACCAGTTTAGTTCAGAAGTGTCCAATATGATTTTCTTGATGAATATTCATCGCAAAACCAGTTCGATTAGAACTGTCACGAGTGAGCCTGAATGAAACGTCGTGTAAGTTACTGTGCAGTGTAAGAATGTAGCGGGTTAACCCTTTACCTCATGGGCTATTTTTAGATACAACCGCTTTGAATAAATCTACCGAAAAGGAGCATTAACTAGAGAAAAGTTTTTTTTTTTTTAATTTTGTAGTTTTAAACCATTGTGATAAATAGAGCACTTGCTTCTATAGGAGCAAATGCTCTATTTATCACAATGGTTTCACAAAGCGACATTTAAAGCGTCGTCAAAAGTCGTCATTATGAGGGAAAGGGTTTAACCCTTTACTACATGAATATTTATGTAAGAAGCAATGACATCATGGATATTTATTACACAATTTCTTAAAATAGCACAAATATACAGAATTGTCGTTCTCAAATATTAAACTCTACTAAACACTATGGTGTGGCCACTCTTTAGAATCATCTCGAAGAGACGATTCTAAAGAGTGGTCACAGCATAGGGTTTGGTGAAAAAATAAAGAAGTTGTTATTGAAAATGTTTTAACTTACGTACGCTCATCTGGACGGTTGTAAATAGTACATATTTTACCTTGCAATACTCCATATATCGTATCCTAGGTGTTTGCGATTGGCGTCGAAAGTATTTTTATTACATTTGTATTCACCTTAGGTTACCTGATGGATATTCGTGTAACAAATAATGACATTATGCATATAAATTAGCTGAGCTTTTAAAATAGTGAAGATCGAAGTACCTTTAAGTGACCATTTATTTATTGAACATAAGAGTCTTAACCCTTTCCGTCATATTGACGATTTTTAACGCCTCTGTAACTTTTTAGGTAGCCTTTTAAAATCATTGTGATAACTAGAGCATTAATTTGCTCCTATGGAACAAATGCTCTATTTATCACAATGGTTTCAGAACAATATAATTCTAAAATGGCCCTTTTCTGTAGTAAATTCTCATTTTCGGCAGATTAATTTCAATAGGAGTTTTCTGCATTACTTTAGACCTTCGTTAAGCTACCACATGTCTTAAAGACTTTCTTTAGATCACTTTTTAATGGTCGCTTTAAAAGACATTATTTACTGTATATTAACCCTTTCCCTGATAGGCTATTTTTTTTTTAGATACAATCTCTTTATATTAGTCTACCTAAAAGGAGCATTAACTAGAGAAAAGAAAATTTTAGATTTTTTAATTTGAAACCGGTGTGATAAATAGAGCATTTGCTCCTATTGGAGCAAATGCTCTATTTATCAAAATGGTTTCACAAAGAAACATTTACAGAGTCGTCAAAAGTCGTCAATATGAGGGAAAGGGTTAAGAGTTAAAACAGGAAAGTTTGGACATGACAGCCTCTGTATAATTAGATAATCTGTCATTTCATAAACAAACAGAGCATACCCAGATCAGAAGCTCCTGCAGGAGTCGTCTGATATTGTTTCACTCCGTTAACAGAAGGGTTGAAAAAGCGTCTCTATCAGGTAAGTTGTTAACCCCTTCATCCATGAATATTAATGTAAGAAATAATTATGATGTCACGAATATCAATTAGATCAAATTGTTATAATAGCACATGGACACATGGGTTTTTGGCCATTGCAGAAACTGTAAAATCAGATCTATATTATATCATAAGCAACATCTCGTCCGAGAGCAGACCCTGATCAGACGGCTCCTATAGGAGTCGTTTGATCTGGGTCTACTCTGTTTGCAAAGGTGTATTTATTGAGTAAAGGGTTAATCCACTCAACGTATTTCGAGACATATTTACAATTGCGAGATATTTACTGTAAGTAGAAAAATACATATGAATTAAATATAAAAACAAGTCAAACCTTAGCTGTTATTTAGGGGATATTTTCTGGTCCTCCATTCCCTATTTTTCAAGGTAAAAAGCCTAGGTGAGCTATAGTTCCATATAATGTTATACTGAATTACTGATGTTGTTGTTCTAGCGAAGAAGTTGTGATACCATAGGCAAATAAATAAATAAATAAATAAATAAATAAAAAAATAAAAAAATAAAAAAAAATAAAAAATAAATAAATAAAAAAAAATAAAAAAATAAATAAATAAATAAATTAATAAAATAAAATAAAAAAAAAATAAATAAAAATAAAAATAAAAAAATAAATAAAAAAATAAATAAATAAATGAAAGAATGAATGAATCGATGAATGAATCAATGAATGAATCAATGAATGAATGAATGTAAATAAGTAAATGAATAAATAAATATTGATTTAATGAATGAATTATTAAATGAATGAATGAATATAAATAAGTGAATGAATAAATAAATATTGATTTAATGAATGAATGAATGTGTGAATGGATGAATGAATGAGTAAATAAATAAACGAACAAACAAACAAACCATACACATAGTCTGCTATAAATGCATTAAGGCTAGAGTAGGTCGTTGTTGTTCTATTTGATTTTAAATATTCACCATTGCCATGTTCTCCTGGGTGGACTAAGTAGCCTGGGACTCATGCAGGACAATCTATCTCTTTTCTAACTCCCATGCATGGCCATAATCGTTCAGTAATTGACGGATAGCCATTATTGAAGAAGAAGAACAACAACAACAATAACAAGAATAATAAGAATAACAAGAAGAAGACAAGCAAACGAACAAACAAACAAACAAATGAACGAGTGAATGAATGAATAGATAATAAAATTTCTTTTCAAATCCGGTTTAAAGATTTCTGTTATTTCACATTTAAATTACATTCGTGTTAGTTTTCCAACGATTCGGATCCGGCCAATGAGAATTAGGGTTAAGTTCTGGTACCTGGCTTATAGTGATTAAATAACCAAAACCGGGGCCAACTCGCTTATATAAACCGCATGTTGGCATTTGCGCGGTCTCACTCTTACAGTCAGTGCATAGAAGAAGGTAATCTTTTGTTTGTTTTAATTAAATTTAATTGCAACACTATTGTTTTATATATTTTTGCTATTCTGTATAGATATACCATGATTTTTGTACTCTTTTGGTTTAACGCCAATGTTTAGCCCCTATTTTTCCCATCTATGATTTTATTTTCTTTCATAACCATTTTTTTTTTATTTGATCAAGGGTCGTGTTACATTCAAGTTTTAGTTTATGCTGGAAAAAGAAAAGTGTCACGTTCTTATTACAAAGGTAATATTCATGCATTCTATTTGTGTTTAGTTGTCAGCAAGTGTAATAACGATGACATCGGACCAAATATAAAACTAATGCTGTCAAATATGAGTTAATTGTAAATGAGTGAAAGTAAAGTTCTACATTTATAGCCATGCGAGTCTGACACTGCTCAAGAATGGGCAAACTAAGGATCCTGTATGTAGATTATATACAATTAACCCTTTCTCTATATTCACATAGGAAATAATGACATGATAAATATTTAATTTTAATAGCTGAATTTTTATGTCATAATTATGCAGACCTGCTGTTTTGGCTCGGGAAGAATCTGTAGGATCAGATTTACATAATACCATGGGTTGCCTTTACTTTGCCGGTCCCTGGATGTTACTGTGCTGCGTAAATCCTGTGATGTCATTTGGTTGGTTTGCAATAGTAAACAAATGACGTCGCCTTGGATTTGCAACAATTGAAAGTCTGTTTGTTGTTAGCAGGGGTTTGGGGGCAGCAGCCCCCAAATGATGTATCTAACCATAAAAAAAGTGTGTAGAATCCGATTTTGGGGACAAAACTCTTCATTAAACGGCTTAATCGATCTCTGACCTGTCTTGTACAATAAATATACCATATTTTCCCGGGGACAAAGTAAAGGCATTCCTAATACCATAACTTAAGCACAGCAGACCCTGATAGACGGCTCCTATGGGAGCCATCTGATCTTGGTCTACTCTGTTTGCAAATGCGTGAAAATATATATTAGAGAAAGAGTGGTATCGTTTCCCAGAATGAATGTTTTATCATGCTAAACAATTGCTTCATATTAGTGCTTACTCTGTTAATTTGGGCCAGAACGAACTATGTATTGGAAACGAGACACGAAAATGACACCCGTAAATGAGTTTGATAAGGGGCATTTAATAAAATACAAATTTGAAATACATGAAACACAACGCAGAGAAAATGTTGAAATAATGTGTTTCATAAATTGACATATATTACACCATGCAAATACAGAGAAAATGTTGAATTGAAGTTGAAATGCATCAAACAGAATATGAAGAAAATGTTTAAGCAATTGCTAATAACCTGAAGAGGAGGCTGGGAGGAGGTGGTTGAAATAGTGAGTGGTAAACCATCAGCAGCCTCCCCCTGAGTTGCAAAGCAAACTGGCTGAGGAGGCTGCTGAATGGCTAACGAGAGTAATGCGATGCAGATCTGATGTTAGATCTGCAGAATCAGATCTATATATAATATTGGCAAACAAAGCAGACTTTGAACAGGCGGCTTATACAGGAGCTGCCTGATCTGTCTACTATGATTGCAAGGCTTGGAAATGTGTTAATCTGATATAATGGGTTGAGAAATTACATTATGTTTTGTTTAAGCTCACCTGAGTATGCAATACAGAAAATCTTTACATCTTCTCTCAAAAAGGATGATCCAATTTGAGTGGTATTTGGTAGGAATAGTGGCCTTTGACCCTTTATCAAAATTGTTAAAATCATGTTGATATCTAAAAAAAATGGCTTCCAGGGGGCGGGGCTAGATTTCCATCTATAACTTTAGAAAACCTTTTAAGAACTCCAAAACTGGTCGTCCAATTTGAACGGTATTTGATAGGAATAGTCCCCTGGTGAGACTGACCCTTTATAGAAATTGTTAAAATCATGTTGATATCTAAAAAACATGGCCACCAGGGGCGTCGCTAGATTTCCTTTTATAACTATACAGAAAATATTTAAAAGATCATATGACTATACTGAAACCTTTAAAAATCTTCTCTCCCAAAACTTGGTCCAATTTGAATGGTATTTGGTAGTCCTCTGATGACCATATATATAAAGAAATAATTTTGACTACCAAACATTTTGAACAAATTGTATAAAAAAAAGTTAATACTACTATGGCCCTCTTATCTTCATTTTCTGGAGATGGTTGTGACTAGTTATCTGTTTCAATTGCTACAATTGACAGGTGAGCAATATAGGACCATAATTGTCCTCTTGTTATTACATGTAGATGGATTTTTGTTATGGTAAATGAAATCAGGATTTTTTGGTCATAACAGAAACTATTCAATCAGATCTATTTCATTCCATAAGCTAACAGATCCTGATCAGATGGCTCCAATAGGAGCTGACTGATCTAGATCTTCTGTGTTTGCGAAGGTGTCAAAACTCAAAAGGCATCTCCATCAGGTATAGGGTTGATACAATATTAACACATGTGAAATCTTACCATTTTAGATTTGGTCAACCCTTTACCTGATTGATATATTTTTGCAAACAGAGTATATTGTTTGCTTGTAGTATTATCTCATTCTCTGATCTGATTCTAGCTAATTGTCATAGCATTGCATTCATTTGTTTTATATAACAATATCATTCAGAAAGTAAGTCAATAGCTAAAATGTCCATTGTTAAGGGTTATGTAAGGAACTCTTGATGTCTTTGTGCTGATAAAAAATGGTTACATAAATGAACCATTTCTTTATCTGTGAATGGCAAACAATTGTTTAGTATGTAAACCCCTTAAAACTTAACACAAACACTAGATGTCATACATTCATTTGAAATTACTGGGATGTTCATTTCTTTTCACTTTTTCTTAGTTGATAGATGGTGTTTTTATTATACATCCCTTTTGAAAAAATGGGGGTATTTTGCTTTGCACGCGTCGGTCAGTCGGTCGGTAGATCAAGCGGTTTCCGATCAGTAACTGATAAACGGCTTGGTTTAGGATCTTCATTCTTGCTGTGGTGGTTGGTCATAACTGCTAGATGACCTCTTGTTTTTTAGGTCACTAGGTCAAAGAACAAGGTCACCATGACCTTAACAGGTGAAATGGTTTCTGATTGATAACTGCTAAATGGTTTGACTTACTACAGTACAACACGTTTGACGATCCTAAGACTTCGGTTCTTCAAACTTGCTGTGGTGATTAGTCATGACCACTAGATGGCCCCTATTATTTTTTAGGTCAAAGGTCAAGGTCACCATGACCTTAACTGGTGAAATAGTTTCCGATCAATAACTGCTAAGGGGTTAACTTACGAGCTTCAAACTTGCTGTGGTGATTAGTCATGACCACTTAATGACCCCTTTTGTTTTTGAGGTCAAAAGTCAAGGTCACCATGACCTTAACTTCTGAAATGGTTTCTGATCAATAACTGCTCAAGGGTTTGGCGTAGGATCTTAAAGCTTGCTGTGATGATTAGTCATGATCAGTAGATGACCCCTATTGTTTTTAGGTCAAAGGTCAAGGTCACCACGCCCTTAACTTCTGAAATGGTTTCTGATCAATAACTGCTCAAGGGTGTTCCTAGGATCTTCAAACTTGCTGTGGTGATTAGTCATGACTAATAGATGATCCCTATTGTTTTTGAGGTCACTAGGTCAAAGGTCAATGTCACCATGACCTCAACTAGTGAAATTGTTTCCGATCAATAACTGCTAAAGGGTTTGGCTTAGGATCTTCAGATTTGCTGTGGTGATTAGTCATGACCACTAGATGACCTATTGTTTTTTAGGTCACTAGGTCAATGTCACTGTGACCTTAACTTGTGAAATGGTTTCCTATCAGTAACTGCTGAAGGGTGATTAGTCATGACTCCTATTGGTTTTGAGGTCAAGGGAGTCTGGGGGTATACATGTTTTACAAACATCTCTTGTTTTGAAAGAGAGTTACTACTTTTCCTTTCATATGTAACTCACTCATGTGATACCGGTTGTAATTTTGACCCAACTTTTCGTCTCACTAAAGTGATATGATGAGGTCATTTCCCAGACTTTTCCATTTCCTAGGTTTTGTCACTGGTGTAAACTTCATGTTAACTTCAAGCAAAAATTGATACATTCCATTTGGGTAGCAATGTCCTCAGTCAAACCCAATTGTTAACCCATTCTCCCATATTGACGCTTCTTTGAAAACTCACCTTTTGAAACAATTGTGATAAATAGAGCATTTGCTCCAAAGGAGCAAATGCTGTTTTTAGCTCACCAGAGCACAAAGTGCTCAGGGTGAGCTTTTGTGATTGCCTGATGTCCGTCGTCAGTCGTGCGTCGTCAGTCGTCAACAATTTGAACCTTTAAAAATCTTCTCCTCTGAATCTACAGGGTTCTCAGCTTTCACCTTTGGCACATAGTATCATCTTTAGGTCCTGTACAAAAGTTATATAAATTATGGCCCTGGGGTCAAAATTGGCCCTGCCCCAAGGATTCCTCGTTTTCTATAGAAACATATAGTAAAACTTTGAAAATCTTCTCCTCTGAAACTGGAAGTTTCTCAGCTTTCATATTTGGCACAGAGCATCATGTTCAGGTCCTCTACAAAAGTTATATAAATTATGGCCCTGGGGTCAAAATTGGCCCCGCCCCAGGGGTGGGCAGTTTTCAATAGAAACAAATAGTGAAATCTTAGAAAATCTTCTCCTCTGAAACTGGAAGGCTCTCAGCTTTCATATTGGCACATAGCATCTTGTTCAGGTCCTCTACAAAAGTTATATAAATTATGTCCCTGGGGTCAAAATTAACCCCGCCCCAGGGGTGGGCAGTTTTCAATAGAAACAAATAGTGAAATCTTTGAAAATCTTCTTCTCTGAAACTGGAAGTCTCTCAGCTTTCATATCTGGCACAGAGCATCATGTTCAGGTCCTCTACAAAAGTGATATAAATTATGGCCCTGGGGTCAAAATTGGCCCCGCCCCAGGGGTTGGGCAGTTTTCAATAGAAACAAATAGTGAAAACTTTGAAAATCTTCTCCTCTGAAACTGGAAGGCTCTCAGCTTTCATATTTGGTACATAGCATCTTGTTTAGGTCCTCTACAAAAGTGATATAAATTATGGCCCTGGGGTCAAAATTAACCCCGCCCCAGGGGTGGGCAGTTTTCAATAGAAACAAATAATGTAATCTTTGAAAATCTTCTTCTCTGAAACTGGAAGGCTCTCAACTTTCATATTTGGCACAGAGCATCATGTTCAGGTCCTCTACAAAAGTGATATAAATTATGGCCCTGGGGTCAAAATTGGCCCGCCCCAGGGGTTTGGCAGTTTTCAATAGAAACAAATAGTGAAATCTTTGAAAAATCTTCTCCTCTTTAACTGGAAGGCTCTCAGCTTTCATATTTGGCACAGAGCATCATGTTCAGGTCCTCTACAAAAGTGATATAAATTATGGCCCTGGGGTCAAAATTGGCCCCGCCCCAGGGGTTGAGCAGTTTTCAATAGAAACAAATAGTGGAATCTTTGAAAATCTTTTCCTCTGAAACTGGAAGGCTCTCAGCTTTCATATTTGGCACCTTGTTCAGGTCCGCTACAAAATTTGTATAAATTATGGCCCTGGGGTCAAAATTGGCCCCGCCCCAGGGGTGGGCAGTTTTCAATAGAAACAAATAGTGAAATCTTTGAATATCTTCTTCTCTGAAACTGGGTGGTTCTCAGCTTTCATATTTGGCACATAGCATCATGTTCAGGTCCTCTACAAAAGTGATATAAATTATGGCCCTGGGGTCAAAATTGGCCCCGCCCCAGGGGTAGCCAGTTTTCAACAGAAACATATAGTGAAAACTTTGAATATCTTCTCCTCTGATTGTCTGGTGAGCGCTTCAGGGCCATTCTGGCCCTCTTGTTTACAATGGTTTCAGGACTACACAAATCTAAAACTTACCTTTTCTCTAGTAAATGCTCCTTTCCAGTAGATTTTTTCAAAGAGGTTTGGTCTAAAAATTGCCTATGCAGGAATTGGTTAATGTTTAAAGGGTTGACCAGTTAAGGTGTATAATGCTAATGTTTGTTGATTTATTGATGCAGAAATAGTCGGTGACAAAAGATCTGACAGGATGGAAAGTGGTGACCGTTACAGGCTTCAGGATGACATCACATTGGATGACCCAGAAATGGATAAGCTTATACAGGAGGAGAAGGAACGCCAGCGCTGTAGTCTAGAAATGATTGCATCAGAAAACTTCGCCAGCAAGTCAGTATTGCAGGCACTTGGCTCCTGTCTGAACAACAAATACTCGGAGGGTCAGCCAGGTCAAAGGTAAGCTTGGTCTCTTAACCTTTACTCCATGAGTATTCATGGAAGAAGCAATATCATGAATATTAACTTGATCAATTTTTCTCATTTCCATCACTTTCAGTTTCATTCTTCTATGAATACTATTGTTGCTAGAATTTGTGTAGGATACAGTATATCGGAGGATATTTAAGCCTATATTTCATAGATACACATTTTTACGCCTTTGCAAACAGAGTAGACCTAGATCAGATGGCTCCGCAGGCCTTTTTCTGTCTATTCCACGGGTCCGACTATCGGACCCATTCCCAATGACAAATATACTCCTTTTTTCCCCAATTTCAAAAAAAAAATCCCAATCAGAAACTGTAATTAAAAAAAATTCGAAGATTGAATTTTCGATTTTCGTAAGACGCATATATCGAGATTTTACAGTAGGCGTCGACTATTAGAAGATCGTGTATTCGGATGCCTTCTTGAGCTATCGTTAAATCCTATTGTAAGTAATGTCAACAACAATAAGTCACACAACTCGAAATATTATCAAACGAAACTACGTAAAATCTGCGTCAAAGGCTTAACAAAACTAGACCAGCTTTGGTCTAAAGTCAAGTTCTACTATATCACAGTCGGATATCCCTGTTGGCTAAACTTCTTATGAGAAAATATGACTCGGAACACGGCAGCACCAGACAGCCTCTACCTGCTGTACGTGGGATTCTCACTAGCAGTTTGGACTCGACTTTGTCTGAAAATCGGTGTGAAAGTGTTTCCTAAGCGTCAGAATTAACTACCAGCAACAGTGGTGATTCCTTACTATGTCTGTCTCTTAAGAAAATAAATGTGGAGGTGAGTCGTACTGAGTTTCACACGTCCACATCAACACCACGGACGTTTCCCAACAGGAGAACTTTTGACGCTGGCAAGTACCATAAAGACTATCCATGGTTGTACTACAATGGTTATGTCTGTGGGGTACATGTCCAGTCTTTTGTGCATGTTTCAGAAAAATCCATAAACTGATAAAACTAAAGTGCATCAGCACAGCAGCAGTTGAGAGGGTGTTTAATGCCATGAACACTTTGTGTTCTCCTAAAAGGAGCACACTTTTGCAAACCAAACTGTCTTCCCTCATAATGATTAACTTGAAAGAACTTTTTGAAGGGTATCTAGAGAAGAGGTGTAATACCTTGCAAAATCCAGAAAGCTTCCACTTTAATAAGACGCTGTCTATGTACAGTGCACGTATTGCTTCAATAAAAATTTAGCAAAATTGTTGTTTAATTATGCATTTATAATTATGTCTCCCCCCATTCTGGGGGAGACATATTGTTTTCGTGAGAGTTGTCTGTCTGTCTGTCTGTCCGTCACACTTTTTGTCCGGACGATAACTTCAATATGCCTGATGCCAGTTGATTGAAACTTCATATATGGAAAGAGCATAATGAGAGGAAGTGTCATGCACAAGGTCCACAACTCTGGCTTCACTAATATAGGAGTTATTGCCCCTTGTAAAAAAAATCACACTTTTTTGTCCGGACGATAACTTCAATATGCCTGATGCCAGTTGATTGAAACTTCATATATGGAAAGAGCATAATGAGAGGAAGTGTCATGCACAAGGTCCATAACTCTGGATTAACTAATATAGGAGTTATTGCCCCTTGTAAAAAAATGCACACTTTTTTGTCCGGACGATAACTCCTATATGGCTCATGCTATTGGATTGAGACTTCATATATGGAAAGATTATGATGAGAGGAAGTGTCATACACAATGTCCATAACTCTGGCTTCATTAATAATGGAGTTATTGCCCTTGAAATTTTTCCAACAAATTTTTTTGTCCGGGCGATAACTCCTATATGGCTCATGCCATTGGATTGAAACTTCATACATGGAAAGATCATGATAAGACAAAGTGTCATGCTCAAGGTCCATAACTCTTTCTTCACTAATACTGGAGTTATTGCCCTTTGTAAAAAAAACACACACAATTTTTTGTCAGGATGATAACTCCTATATGGCACATGCCATTGGAGTGAAACTTCATATATGGATTGATCATGATAAGAGAAAGTGTCATGCATAAGGTCCATAACTCTGGCTTCAATAAATTGAGTTATTGCCCCTTGTACATTTGTTTAGCGCTTTCTTGTCCGGACGATAACTCCTACATGGCTCTTGCCATTGTATTGAAACTTTATACATGGAAAGAGCATGATGAGAGAAAGTGTCATGAACAAAGGCCATAACTCTGGCTTCAATACTTTTGGAGTTATTGCCCTTTGTTACATTTTTTGTCCGATCAATAACTCCTGTTTGACTGATGCTATTGGAATGACGTTTCATTTATGGAAAGAGCATGATGAAAGTAAGCGTCATGCACAAAGGCCATAACTCTGGTATCAATATTTTTGAAGTTATTAGCTGTTATCATTTTCTTCTTGAAAAATGTGGTGTGGAAAGCGCATAATGAGGGGAAGTATCAATCATCAAGTCCATAACATTTTTAGTGATTTCCCTTTACATATTGTTTTTATTAGAGGGGAGACATCCGTTTTTGTGACAAAAACCTCTAGTTTTTTTTAGACATTTTATATGCACAAATTATACAGTTGTTTGGAAAATATTTCTCAAATTAACGGTTTGTCTGTAACTTTTTTTCCCAATTTGTCCAATTTTACGATGTGAAAATTCCCAATTTCACAAGGTACTCTTTTCCCAAAATGGTCAGAAAAAGGGCTGGCTCCTATAGGAACCGTCTGATCAGGGTCTGCTCTGTTTGCTTATCATACAATACAGTTTCTGCCATTGCCAAACAGTCCTGTGACCATGTGCTATTATAACAAATTCTTCTAATAAATATTCATGACATCAGTATTTCTTACACGAATATTCATGGTGGTAAGGGTTAAGTGAGATTGAAGTCTATGTACAATTGCATGAAGAGTTTAGATCACAACCAGAATATTGGTTAAGTTAACTATAACTGATAATTAGCCATGTGCATGTAAGTTTATATTAAACCCTTACTTTATGAATATTCATGTAAGAAATAATGATATCAATATTAAAGAGGAAGTCCCTACAATGAATGCAAAATTTCAATAGTATAAAACTTGGTATTTATGTTCAGTCATTATTATGAAAATTATCAAACCAAAAAAAGCCTTTGCAGAACAGCTTGTAAAGAAAGACAAAATTTGGCGCAGATCGTGACTTTCATGCATTGACATTTTGCTAGACTGATGCTTTTGTTTCCAGATACTATGGTGGAAATGAGGTTATTGACAAGGTAGAACTGCTGTGCAAGAAGAGGGCTTTAGAGACTTATGGTCTTAGCCCAGATGAGTGGGGTGTCAATGTACAGCCTCACTCTGGCTCTCCGGCCAACTTTGCAGTGTACACTGGTGTCATTGGCCCACATGGAAGAATTATGGGTCTTCACTTGCCTGAGGGGGGCCATTTGAGCCATGGGTTCATGACCCCAACAAAGAAAATTTCAGCTACCTCTCTGTTCTTTGAATCCTTCCCATACAAACTGGACCCAGTAACTGGTACAATTGACTATGACAAGCTTGCTGAAAATGCCAAACTGTTCCTGCCAAACATTATCATTGCAGGTAAGAACAATCATTGTGAACAGTACTTTAGACTTTCTATCACATACTGATGTTTTAACCCTTTGCCTGCTATTCTTTCATATAAACACCTTTTTCAGTGCTTTGCAAAAAAGTAGACCCTGATCAGAGAAATTAAAAAAAAAATTATCATAGATTTCATATATACCGTATTATTTCTAGTAAACGTCTAGGTAATGTTACATTTTTTAAAAGGGCCCTTTTTTGCAGTTTGTATACCAGCAATTCAAGTCTGATGATTTTCTGAAATGAAATGTTTGTTTTAAACACAAGATGAATTTTTGCCAAAGCAGGAACTGTAGAATCGGATCTGTTATTCCATAAGCAAACAGAGCAAACCTTGATCAGATGGCTCCTATAGGAGCCATCTGGTCTGGGTCTACTCTGTTTGCAAAGGCATAGAAAAGCATATTTATGGAGTAAAGGGTTAAATGTGAACTTATGTAGTGAATGCGTTACAGACCATATTACTCTGATATCCAGTTTTGTACTTATCCAAAACATAGATAGCTCTAGGTTTAGGATGAGTGATTTCACATTGCCATGGTGAAAACATGAATATTTTGTCCCTTTCTTTGGCAGGCATCAGTTGCTACTCTCGCCATCTTGATTACAAGCGTTTCCGTGAGATCGCTGATGATGTTGGCTCATTACTGATGGCTGACATGGCCCATGTCAGTGGTCTTGTGGCAGCAGGAGTAGCTCCTAGTCCCTTCCAGTACTGTGATATAGTGACATCCACAACACATAAAACCCTCAGAGGACCAAGATCAGGTCTGATCTTCTTCAGAAAAGGTGAGTAAATAATGGGATATAAATATGACAGAAAAAATAACAACCAAAAGGGGAATTTTCATTGTCAGAATGAAAAAAAGGGGGGGTATTGTTTTTTGCTCTGTCTGTTGGTTTGGCCCCAACTTTAATGTTGGCGATAATCTTGTAGTCATTGCACATACATATTAGCTAGGAGGAGTGACCTGTCGTTTTTAGCTCACCAGAGCACTTTTGTGCTCAGGGTGAGCTTTTGTGATCACTTGATGTCCGTCGTCCGTCGTCGTCCGTCGTGCGTCGTGCGGTGTGCGTCGTGCGTCGTCGGGCGTCAACAATTTGAACCTTTAAAAATCTTCTCCTCTGAATCTACAGGGTTCTCAGCTTTCATCTTTGGTACATAGCATCATCTTTAGGTCCTCTACATAAGTTATATAAATTTTGCCCCTGGGGTCAAAATTGGCCCCGCCCCAGGGGTGGGAAGTTTTCAATAGAAACATATAGTAAAACTTTGAAAATCTTCTCCTCTGAAACCAGAAGGCTCTCAGCTTTAATATTTGGCGCATAGTATCATGTTCAGGTCCTCTACAAAAGTTATATAAATTATGACCCTGGGGTCAAAATTGGCCTCGCCCCAGGGGTGGGCAGTTTTCAAAAGAAACAAATAATGAAATCTTTGAAAATCTTCTCCTCTGAAACTGAAAGGTTCTCAGCTTTAATATTTGGCACAGAGCATAATGTTCAGGTCCTCTACAAAAGTTATATAAATTATGCCCCTGGGGTCAAAATTGGCCCCGCCCCAGGGGTGGGAAGTTTTCAATAGAAACATATAGTAAAACTTTGAAAATCTTCTCCTCTGAAACCAGAAGGCTCTCAGCTTTAATATTTGGCACATAGCATTATGTTCAGGTCCTCTACAAGTTATATAAATTATGACCCTGGGGTCAAAATTGGCCCCGCCCCAGGGATGGGCAGTTTTCAATAGAAACAAATAATGAAATCTTTGAAAATCTTCTCCTCTGAAACTGAAAGGCTCTCATCTTTCATATTTGGCACAGAGCATCATGTTCAGGTCCTCTACAAAAGTTATATTAATTATGCCCCTGGGGTCAAAATTGGCCCCGCCCCAGGGGTAGCCAGTTTTGAATAGAAACATAGTGACAACTTTGAAAATCTTCTTCTCTGAATCTACAGGGTTCTCAGCTTTCATATTTGGCACATAGCATCATGTTCAGGTCCTCTACAAAAGTTATATAAATTATGCCCCTGGGGTCAAAATTGGCCCCGCCCCAGGGGTGGGAAGTTTTCAATTGAAACATATAGTAAAACTTTGAAAATCTTCTCCTCTGAAACCAGAAGGCTCTCAGCTTTCATATTAGGCACATAGCATCATGTTCAGGTCCTCTACAAAAGTTATATAAATTTAGGCCCTGGGGTCTAAATTGGCCCCGCCCAAGGGGTGGGCAGTTTTCAATAGAAACAAATAGTGAAAACTTTGAAAATCTTCTCCTCTGAAACTGGAAGGTTCTCAGCTTTAATATTTGGCATATAGCATCATGTTCAAGTCCTCTACAAAAGTTATATAAATTATGACCCTGGGGTCAAAATTGGCCCTGCCCCCAGGCCAGGGGTGGACAGTTTTCAGTAGAAACATAATTATAGTGAAATCTTTGAAAATCTTCTCCTCTGAAACTGGAAGGCTTTCTGCTTTCATATTTGGCACAGAGCATCATGTTCAGGTCCTCTACAAAATTATATAAATTGTGGCCCTGTGATCAAAATTTGCCCCGCCCCAGGGTGGGCAGTTTTCAATAAAAACCAATAGTGAAATCTTAGAAATAATCTACTCTGAAACTGGAAAGCTCTCAGATTTCATATTTGGCACAGAGCATTATGTTCAGGTCCTGTACAAAAGTTATATAAATTATGGCACTGGGGTCAAAATCGGCCCCGCCCCAGGGTTGGGCAGTTTTCAATAGAAACATATAGTGAAACTTTGAAAATCTTCTCCTCTGAAACTGGAAGGCTCTCATCTTTCATATTTTGCACAGAGCATCATGTTCAGTTCCTCTACAAAAGTTATATAAAAGTAATGGCTGTGGGGTCAAAATAGGCCCTGCCCCAGGGGTGGGCAGCTTTGAAGAGAAACAAATAGTGAAATCTTTGAAAATCTTTTCCTCTGAAACTGGAAGGCTCACAGCTTTCATATTTGGCACAGAGCATCATGTTCAGGTCCTCTACAGAAGTTTTTTAAATTATGTCTCTGGGGTCAAAATTGGCCCGCCCCAGGACTGGCTAGTTTTCAATAGAAACATATAGTGAAAACTTTGAAAATCTTCTACTCTGATTGTCTGGTGAGCGCTTCAGGGCCATTCTGGCCCTCTTGTTATTTATAGATGACCCGTAGATTGGGATAATACCACTATTGTATTGGGTGGGCTCAGCATTGCACTATTTGATTTAATCACTACAATGTGTAGGCAATCAGACTTTGGGTCTAACTAACTGCACGAGCTTCAAGAGAAATTGGCTCGTCAATTTCAGCAAAACCCTTTTGTATAGAATGGAATAGTTTGGAAAAAACCAAATCTATAAATAAAAACGACAGTTCACTCCTACTTGCTAATACTTCCAACTCAGTATTTATGTGTGGACATTTTTAGGGGTGACTTATTACGGTCACGGTCAAATGTCATTTCGGGGTCAAAATGTTTCATGAACTCGTCTTGTTTGATGCTATTTGCAGACATTTGTTTAACCTTTCTCTCATATAAAGGTCTTTTCACAAACATGTATTTGCAAACAGAGTAGACCCACACCAGACAGCTCTTATAGGAGCCATCTGATCTGAGTCTGCTCTGTTTGCTAAAGGAATTTTATAAATCTATTTCTTTAATTTCTAAAATGGCTATGTTCCACCTTCCATATTTCATTGTAACTATTTTGTCCATGGATATTCAGGTATTGAACATTGGAATAAATATAGAACAGGGAAAGGGTTAAAGTGCTAATGCTTTTTTATGACATACAGTCCAACCTGCTGTAAGCGGTCAGTCTAGGGAAGTGGCCACTTTGGCCGCTTACAGCAGGTGACAGCCTAAACCAGGTGCACGCTACCAAGCATACTTTCGAGTAATTATGACAGACATGTATTTTGTGTACAGCAGTATACTAATCGATATTTATAAAGACCGTTCTGACCTAAAGTGCCTGTAATAATTGCAAGTCATATCGAATATTATAATTGCCTTGTTTGTCGTTCTTCAACCTTTTGTCCCTTATTTATAAGTGTCAGTTCTTTCATTTGAGTAATACACATGCCAGTGTTATTCGAATTTGGCTTCAAGGTGTAACTTCTAACGGTGTAGCTATGTGTGACACGACTGGTTTCCCGAATATTCCATCCGCGAACATCTAACTCATAAAGCGGAAATCGGGAACCATCTAGTTCACGCGTGATTACATTCCTGGGGAATTCCGAGTACAAGGTAAATCCCCAATTAATATGGCGTGAACAACCGACGAGCTTTGTAAACAAACAAAAGAAACTCTGGTAAGGGGTCCAAATGGGTCGTGACCGTTAGTTGTTTGCATTCAAGGTGACAAAATGTCTGATGTTGCCGATCGATAGCCATGTTTACACGCTTTACTTTTGTAGAACACCTGGCCGCTTACACCAGTGTGTGTTGGCCGCTTATACCAGGTGTAATAAATAGTGTTTTCCGTTGGGAGGGTCCTAGAGTGGCCGCTTACAACAGTGTGGCTGCTGATACCAGGTGACGACTGAAGCAGGTTGGACTGTATATATATATATGGTTATTTTGCAGGTGTAAAAAAAGTTTTGAAGGATGGAACCAAGCAGATGTATGAGCTGGAGCGTAAAATCAATGAAGCCGTGTTCCCAGGCTTACAGGGAGGTCCCCACAATCATCAGATAGCTGCTGTAGCTGTGGCTCTGAAACAAGCATGTCAGCCTGAGTTCAAGGCATATCAGAAACAGGTCATTGCCAATGCTAAGGTCATGGCAACTGAATTTTTAGCCAGGAACTACACACTGGTTTCAGGTAAATGAATGAATGATGAGGTATCCTTGCTTAGCTTTAAGAGAGATGATAACAAAAAATGCAGATATTTTTATGCCCCCAAAGGCGGGCATATAGTAATCGCATTGTCCGTCCTTCCGTCCGTCTGTCCGTCCGTCTGTCCGTCCGTCTGTCCTTCCGTCCCAAATTCGTGTCCGGTCTGTAACTTCTTCATCTATCAATGGATTTCAATATAACTTGCCACAAATGTTCACCAGACAGAGACGATGTGTCGCGTTCAACTCCCTGGTCCATGGGTCAAAGGTCAAGGTCACAGGGTACAATTACTTTGTCACAAATTTCATGTCCGGTCTGTAACTTCTTCATCTATCAATGGATTTCAATATAACTTGCCACAAATGTTCACCACACAAAGACGATGTGTCGCGTTCAACTCCCAGGTCCATAGGTCAAAGGTCAAGGTCACAGGGTACAATTACTTTGTCACAAATTTCGTGTCCGGTCTGTAACTACTTTATCTATCAATGGATTTCAATAGAACTTGGCACAAATGTTCACCACACAAAGACGATGTGTCGCGTTCAACCTTCAGGTCCTTGGGTCAAAGGTCAAGGTCACAGGGTACAATTACTTTGTAACAAATTTCGTGTCCGGCCTGTAACTTCTTTATCTATCAATAGATTTCAATATAACTTGGCACAAATGTTCACCACACAAAGACGATGTGTCGCTTTCAACTCCCAGGTCCATAGGTCAAAGGTCAAGGTCACAGGGTACAATTACTTTGTCACAAATATCGTGTCCGGTCTGTAACTTCTTTATATATCAATGGATTTCAATATGATTTGGCACAAATGTTCACCAGATTTGGCACAAGATGATGTGTCGCTTTCAACTCCCTGGTCCATGGGTCAAAGGTTTGGCACAAGATGATGTGTCGCTTTCAACTCCCTGGTCCATGGGTCAAAGGTCAAGGTCACAGGGTACAATTACTTTGTCACAAATTTCGTGTCCGGTCTGTAACATCTTTATCAATGGATTTCAATATAACTTGGCACAGAATTTCACCAGACAAAGACGATGTGTCGCATTCAGCTCCCTGGTCCATATGTCAAAGGTCAAGGTCACAGGGTTCAATTACTTGTTTATCTGTGAATGGATTTCAAAGGAACCTGGCACAAATGTTCACCAAACAAAGACGATGTGTCAACTCCCTGGTCCATGGGTCAAAGGTCAAGGCCACAGGGTACAATTTTTGGGGGCATTTGTCACGTGACTGTGACATCTCTTGTTTTATTCTGCATAAGCAACCTTGCCTTCATAAAGATTGTTTATTCACTCAGTTGACAACTTATTATCCCATACCATAGATGGGGGGATATAACTTGGGCATTGTCCATCCATGGATCCATCTTCTCCTATATATCAGAAATGGTTTGGAGTTCTTCTAGTTGGAGTTCTTCTATGAAACAGTAAATGTTTGGTACCATAAGAAAATGAGGCCCTGCAAGTACCACACACATTGACCTTGGAATGTAAAAGTGTACCTTTTCCCTGTTTAGTACTCCTGTAAAGAAATAATGATGCTATGAAAATTTATTACCTGAATTTTTACACACAAATTGTTTTAGTTGTGGCAGACACTATAGATGCAGTCTATATAATTCTGTCGGCAAACAGAGCAGACCTTGATCAGAGGGCTCTTACAGAAGTCTGATCTGGGTCTACTCTGTTTGCTTAAGCATAACAAAGCATTTAAAGGGTTACAGTGATTGCTGTACTTGTTTAGTGTGGTCGGGAATATCTGTTCTTGAATTCTTGAAGATCTTTAGGAGATAATTACAGTTGAGTCTCCTTTATTGAAAGTGCCAGGGACCAGCATTGCATTTTTGAATAATACATGTGTTTGGATAATCAAAATAATTATGAAGGCTTCATGCCGAGGGAAGAGGCAGTCCTCAGCGCCCCACCCACCTATGCATTATAAAATCAATTCAGTTATTTAAGTACATGTTATGAGTATTTGCATCTGGAAATGTAATAGTATAAAAACAAATGTTTGATTCATAAATTATTAATTAGCAATTAAATAATTAAATAAATTATTTTTAAAATGAACAATTAACCTTCATTAGTGAATTGATCCAAGGATAACCAGTCATTGTTACCAAAGGGCAATATGTAACTACATGTACATCACAATTGTCAGCTCACACTATACATAGTAAATATGTATTTATTGTTAAGTATTAGGATGGATAAGCTTTTTATTCCCCCCAGATCAGATCTGGGGGGCATATTGTTTTTGCCCTGTCTGTCTGTTTGTCTGTTTGTTTGTCAGCAACTTTAACATTGGTCATAACTTTTGAGCCAGTACAGATAGAGACTTGATATTTGGTATGTATATGTATCTCATAAAGCCGCACATTTTGAGGGGTGACATGTCAAGGTCAAGGTCATCCTTCAAGGTCAAAGGTCAAATATATGGGTCAAATCACCGACTTTAACATTGGCCGTAACTTTTGGACCAGTAGAGATAGAGACTTGATATTTGGCATGCTTGTGTATCTCATGAAGCCGCACATTTTGAGGGGTGACATGTCAAGGTCAAGGTCATCCTTCAGGGTCAAAGGTCAAATTGTCTGTTTTTTGTCTGTAACTTTAACGCAACTTTAACATTGGTCATAACTTTTGAGCCAGTACAGATAGAGACTTGATATTTGGCATTCATATGTATCTCGTAAAGCCGCACATTTTGAAGAGTGACATGTCAAGGTCAAGGTCATCCTTCAAGGTCAGAGGTCAAATATATGGGTCAAATCACCGACTTTAACATTGGCCATAACTTTTGGACCAGTAGAGATAGAGACTTGATATTTGGCATGTGTGTGTATCTCATGAAGCTGCACATTTGGAGGGGTGACATGTCAAGGTCAAGGTCAACCTTCAGGGTCAAAGGTCAAATTGTCTGTTTCTTTGTCTGTAACTTTAACATTGGTCATAACTTTTGAGCCAGTACAGCTAGTGACTTGATATTTGGCATGCATATGTATCTCATAGAGCTGCACATTTTGAGGGGTGACATGTCAAGGTCAAGGTCATCTTTAAAGGTCAGAGGTCAAACACATGGGTCAAATCACCGAATTTAACATTGGTTATAACTTTTGAGCAAGTACAGATAGAGACTTGATATTTGGCATGCATATGTATCTCATAAAGCCGCACATTTTGAGGGGTGACATGTCAAGGTCAAGGTCATCCTTAAAGGTCAGAGGTCAAACATATGGGTCAAATCACTGACTTTAACATTGGCCATAACTTTTGAACCAGTACAGATAGAGACTTGATATTTGGCATGCTTGTGTATCTCATGAAGCTGCACAGTGTGAAGGGTGAAATGTCAAGGTCATCCTTCAGGGTCAAAGGTCATTAACTTCAAATTGGCCATAACTTTTGAACCAATAGAGATAAAGTCTTGATATTTGGTATGCATGTGTATCTCATGAAGCTGCACATTTTGGGGGGTGACATTATAAGGTCAAGGTCATCTTTCAGGGTCAAAGGTCACCAACTTGAACATTGGCCATAACTTTTGAACCAGTAGAGATACAGACTTGATAGTTGGTATACGTGTGTTTCTTATTTGGCTGCACAGTTTGAGGGGTAACATGTCAAGGTCAAGGTCATCCTTCATGGTCAAAGGTCACCAACTTTAACATTGGCCATAACTTTTGAACCAGTAGAGATACAGACTTGATATGTGGTATGCATGTGCACCCCATGAAGCTACACAGTTTGAGGGGTGACATGTCAAGATGAAGGTCATCCTTTAGGGTCAAATATCATATCTAGGGGGCATAGTGTTTCACAAACACATCTTGTTCAAAATGTGTAGATCTAGATCTAAGGACTGTTTGATCAGGGGTTAAACGTTTTACCTTATTAAAATGTTATCAGAGGCAGGTCATGTTCTTTTTAACTGGATTTTCTTAGAAAAATCTCGGCTTATAGTTTTGCAAAACCCAGGCGGGCGGGCGACGTGCCGTCGTTAAGAAAACTTTAACATTGCTTATAACTTCCGAATTACTTATGCTACACCATTTATTTTTGGGTATGCAGATAGCTTGGGTGAAGGCCTTTCACTTGATACAAGGATACATGAAATCAGGTCAAGGTCACTACTTTCAAAAGTTTGCCATTTTTAACTAACTTCTTTAACATTGCTATAACTTCTGAACTACAAATGCTAGGCAATTCATCTTTGGTATACAGATAGCTTGGGCAAAGGCCTTTCACTTGATACAAGGATATATGAAATCAGGTCAAGGTCAAGATTTCCAAAACTTTGCTGTTGTTAACAAAACTTTAACATTGCTATAACTTCTGAATTACTTAAGCTAGACCATTCATATTTGGTATGCAGATAGCTTGGGTGAAGGCATTTCACTTGATATAAGGATACATGTAATCAGGTCAGGGTCAAGGTCACTATTTCCAAAACTTTGCCATTTTTAACAAAGTTTAACATTGCTATAACTACTGAACTACAAATGCTAGGTAATTCATTTTTGGTATACAGATAACTTGGATAAAGGCTTCTCACTTGATACAAGGCTACATAAAATCAGGTCAAGGTTACTATTTCCAAAACTTTTCCATCATTAACAAAACTTTAACATTGCTATAACTTCTGAATTACTCATGTTAGACTATCCATATTTGGTATGCAGATAGCTTGGGTAAAGTCCTTTCACTTGATACAAGGATACATGAAATCAGGTCAAGGTCACTATTTCCAAATTTTGCCGTCATTAACGAAACTTTTATAACTTCTGAATTACTTAAGCTAAACCATTCATATTTGGTATGCAGATAGCTTGGGTAAAGGCCTTTCACTTGATACAAGGATACATCACGGTCAAGGTCACTATTTCAAAAACTTTGCCGTTTTTAACAAACTAACATTGCTTATAACTACAAATGCTAGGCAATTCACCTTTGGTATTCAGATAGCTTTGAGAAGGACCTTATGGATGACATAAAGATACCTGAAATCGGGTCAAGGTCACTATTTTGAAACATTGACTCGTTAAAATGTTAGACAATTTATATTTGGTATGTAGAAAGCTTGGGTGAAGGCCTTTCAGTTGAAACAAGGATACATGAAATTAGGTCAAGGTCAACACAAAAAAATCCGGCTTTAATGCGGTTTCCGCAATTTTTTGCTTGTTACTTTAATACAAGGAGGTTACACTTTCTAACCATATACTGATATGATGCTTGTATCAACTTTATCATGAACACAATTAAAACAAACAAATAAATTGTACTTGAATTAATAATTAAAGTAATCCATTAAATCATGCAGCTTAACCCACACTATTTGTTATTAAATTGGCAAATGTCATCGAGTTGGACGGCTTCAGAATCATTGTTTGTGTTAATGACTAGGTAGGTTTGACATATTTCAATAAAAATCATTGAATGACTTGCATGGAGACAATAATCTAATCAATCAGAATGTATGTGACTGGAAGATTTTTATCACTAATGAAATTACATACCCTTTGAAGACAAGAAAATGTAATTTTTGGACTTTTCAATATCTGGACTGGTAGTTCTGAGAAATACAGGTACATCATGGCCCTCATATTTTCAGCCAGGATCTGTGTGCTCATATATCTCATGCAGTACTACATGCTGGATATACGGTATTATAACTATGAAATGCCGCGTAATTTGTCATCTCATAAGGAGACAAACTATTCAACAGACTGGTTTCGAAAAGACAGAAAAATAAAAAATGAGACAGGCAATAGGTTTTACTTACAAAAGTTGTTTTTAACCAGGGTTTTCACGGAAAATCTGGTTATTGAAATTGTGATGTATGGCGGACAGATGCCAATCTTGTCAGCGCAACTCCTCTGAAACTTTTCAACAGATTCATAGATGTGCATATTGTCGGGGATTTGTCATCTCGAAAGAACATAACCATTACATGTTGCAGGTGGCACTGACAATCACCTGGTGTGGGTTGACCTAAGGCCAATGAAGATTGATGCAGCGAGAGCAGAAAAGATTCTGGAAGAGATGGGCATAGCTGTAAACAAAAACACCTGCCCCGGGGACAAGAGTGCCCTGAGACCTGGTGGCCTGAGGATTGGAGCCCCAGCATTGACTTCAAGAAACATGAAGGAAGAAGACTTTTCGAAAGTTGTAGATTTCATCGACAAAGGTATGTTCACTATGAACAAGTTGAAGATAGACAATTAACATAGTGGTCTACGAACACATTGTCTTTATACCCCTGCAAACTAAGTTTGAGAGTCCGTGGGTTGGTCTGTCTGTCTGTCCGTGGCACAACCTGGCACAAATCTTGTTTGATTTGCGATCAAAGCAGCTGAGCGAGGTTATTCCATCACCTTTAGTGATAGTTATGTCTCCCCCATTTATGGGGGGACATATTGTTTTTTCCAGAGTTCACTGTCTGTCTGTCTGTCACAAACTTGTGTCGCGTGTATCTCTGAAACCAGTTGGGCTAGAGTCGCCAAACTTCACTGGAATGTTCAACAGCATGAGTTGTTGTGCACCTGGGTTTTTAGCTCACCAGAGCACTTTTGTGCTCAGGGTGAGCTTTTGTGATCACTTGATGTCCGTCGTCGTGCGTCGTCCGTCGTGCGTCATCCGTCGTCGGGCGTCAACAATTTGAACCTTTAAAAATCTTCTCCTCTGAATCTACAGGGTTCTCAGCTTTCATCTTTGGTACATAGCATCATCTTTAGGTCCTCTACAAAAGTTATATAAATTTTGCCCCTGGGGTCAAAATTGGCCCCGCCCCAGGGGTGCCTTGTTTTCTATTGAAATATATAGTAAAACTTTGAAAATCTTCTTTTCTGAATCTACAGGGTTCTCAGCTTTCATATTTGGCACAAAGCATCATGTTCAGGTCCTCTACAAAAGTTATATAAATTATGCCCCTGGGGTCAAAATTGGCCCCGCCCCAGGGGTAGCCAGTTTTGAATAGAAACATATAGTGACAACTTTGAAAATCTTCTCCTCTGAATCTGGAAGGTTCTCAGCTTTCATATTTGGCACATAGCATCATATTCAGGTCCTCTACAAAAGTTATATAAATTATGCCCCTGGGGTCAAAATTGGCCCCGCCCCAGGGGTAGCCAGTTTTGAATTGAAACATATAGTGACAACTTTGAAAATCTTCTCCTCTGAATCTACAGGGTTCTCAGCTTTCATATTTGGCACATAGCATCATGTTCAGGTCCTCTACAAAAGTTATATAAATTATGGCCCTGGGGTCAAAATTGGCCCCGCCCCAGGGGTAGCCAGATTTCATTAGAAACATATAGTGACAACTTTGAAAATCTTCTCCTCTGAATCTACAGGGTTCTCAGCTTTCATATTTGGCACATAGCATCATGTTCAGGTCCTCTACAAAAGTTATATAAATTATGCCCCTGGGGTCAAAATTGGCCCCGCCCCAGGGGTAGCCATTTTTGAATAGAAACATATAGTGACAACTTTGAAAAAAAATTCTTCTGAATCTACAGGGTTCTCAGCTTTCATATTTGGCACATAGCATCATGTTCAGGTCCTCTACAAAATTTGTATAAATTATGCCCCTGGGGTCAAAATTGGCCCCGCCCCAGGGGTGGTCAGTTTTCAATAGAAACATATAGTGTCAAATTTTAAAATATTTTCCTCTGAAACTGGAAGGTTCTTAGCTTTCATATTTGGCACATAGCATCATGTTCAGGTCCTCTACAAAATTTATATAAATTATGCCCCTGGGGTCAAAATTGGCCCCGCCCCAGGGGTAGCCAGTTTTCAATAGAAATATATGGTAAAACTTTGAATATATTCTTCTCTGAAACTGAAGGGTTCTCAGCTTTCATATCTGGCACATAGCATCATGTTCAGGTCCTCTACAAAAGTTATATACATTATGCCCCTGGGGTCAAAATTGACCCCACCCCAGGGGTGCCAGTTTTCTCTAGAAACATATAGTGAAAACTTTGAACATCTTCTCCTCTGATTGGCTGGTGAGCGATGTCAGGGCCATTCTGGCCCTCTTGTTTGAATTGTCTCCCCCTGATCACTTTGGAGTTATTGTCCCTGATGACTTAAAATTAGAAAAACTTTGTGTCGCGCGTATTTCTGAAACCCCTAGTACTAGAGTCACCAAACTTCACAGGAATGTTCACCAGCATGGGTTGATGTGCACCTATGTTTTTTTAATTGTCTCCCACTGATAATTCTTGAGTTATTGCCCCTGATATGAACACTTAAATTTATACAAACTTTGTGTCGCGCGTATCTTTGAAACCAGTAGGGCTAGAGTCACCAAACTTCACAGGATTGTTCACTAGCATGAGTTCTTGTGCATCTGGGATTTTTGAATTGTCTCCCCTTGATAACTTTGGAGTTATAGCCCCTGGTATGATTACTTAAAATTAGAGAAACTTTGTATCATGCATATCTTTAAATCCACTAGGGCTAGAGTCACCAAACTTCACAGGAATGTTGACCAGCATGAGTTGTTGTGCACCTGGGTTTTTTAAGTGTCTCCTCCTGATAACTTTGGAGTTATTGCCCCTGATATGATAACTTAAAATTAGAGAAACTTTGTGCTGCACATATCTCTGAAACCAGTAGGGCTAGAGTCACCAAACTTCACAGGAATGTTCACCTGCATGAGTTGTTGTGCATCTGGGGTTTTTAATTGTCTCCCCCTGATAACTTTGGAGTTACTGCCCCTTGTGACTTAAAAATTTACTTTGTGTCGTGCGTGTCTCTGAAACCACTAGTACTAGAGTCACCAAAATTGGAACAGGAATGTTGACCAGCATGTGTTGTTGTGTACCCGGGTTTTTTGAATTGTCTCCCCCTGATAATGTTGGAGTTATTGCCCCTGATGACTTAAAATTAGAGCCTGATAAGTTTGGAGTTGCAGACATTACACTTGTGTATTGGAAAGAGAATGGGAGGGGGAGACATCTGTTTTTGTGACAAAAACAAACCTCTAGTTCTAGTTTGGTACTGGTGGAAACTAGCAGACCTAGATCAGATGGCTCCTACAGTAGCCCTCTGATCTTGTTCTTCTGTGTTTGCAAAGGCTTAAGACATTTGTATCATGTAAGGGTTAAAAGGGGAATGCTGCTTTTGGTGTTATCTGCAAAATGTGCTGCCTCTTATATTGAAGATCAACAATGAGGCTTGCATTGAGCGGTTTTGTTGAATGATTTTATTGTAACAGTTGAAGAGTTTTCATTCAATCACTACCAAACTTGCTGAAATAATTTCTTGTATCTTGGTCAAGTTTGATACCAGTCATATCGTCTTTGGCACTTCAGAATTAGGGCCCTTGAATTGTCTAAAATTAGCCATATTCGCATTGTCAGTTCTCTAAGTGGAACAATTTTTATCAAGTTTTCACAGACATACTAAAATGTTTGTGATAATAATATTTCGGTCATATTGTTCCAGGCACATCAGAATTAAGTTGGTCATATTAGCCTTTTCCGCTCTCTCAGTCATATGTAAAAAACCGGCATATTTCGTGGCATATTTGCACTCTTGTTACCATTTTAAATGTTTCACTACTTAGCCCTATGTGGGAAATTAGTCCCACCCCTGGCAGCTGCAATGATCTAAAGGAATTAGGTAGCACATCAACCAGGGAACAATTCTGTAAAATTCTGTATTGCAGTAGTTTCTGAGATTTTTCAAAAGAAAATCACTCTCAAGATATCTTGTAGAGAACTAACTACATGTACTCAAGAATCATTCCTGTGACTTTTGACCAAAAATAAACAACCTTTATAGTCGAGCAGTAAAGCTCCTTCAGAAGTCATTCGCACCACTTCTACACTATTTGCCTATGTTTGTCTGTCTGAATTCTTTAACCCTTAAGGCCTTTCCTCCATAAATACCCATTTCTACTCATCTGCAAGTCACTTCTTGAAAGCTTTGTGATATCATTAATAGATTAGAGCATTAAATTTTGCTTTCAATACTGCACAATTCTAACATTTTCCTTTTCTCTAGTAAATGCTCCTTTTTGGTAGATTCATTCAGAGAGGTTAGGTCTAAAAATAGGCGATGGAGTAAAGGGTTAATAGAGAAATTACGATAAGACTTGTATTTTTTATTTGTAGGCGTTAAATTGACGCAGGAGGTACAAGCCAACTGTGGCCCCACAATGAAAGAATTTAAGGCCAAGATAGAGATGGACCAGGATCTGAAGACGAATCTTGAAACACTCAAGAAAGAAGTGAAGGAGTTTGCTCTTAAATTCCCATTGCCTGGATTTGACAATTGGTGAAATGCTGATGAAATAAGAAATTCTGACCTGTGTTCGAGTTCACTTGGTTTTTTTTGGTTTGAATGTGGCATTTTCAGGCATTGCTTAAATACTATGGACCAATGTAAAAAGTGCAATTTATGCTTAATAGGAAGTTTTATCTAGGACAAATAAATTGTCACTAGATATTATGATGACATTTACCTTTAAAATCCAAATTCTTTAAAAAAGTAGTCCCAAACCATTGTTAGTTGGTTTAGCTTTGCTTATAGATACAGGTGAATGACACAAAAAGTGCATGAAGATGAAACATTGTTCAATGATACTGACTATTTGGTGCATTATTCATTTATTTAAGACATGTTCTTGGTGCTTAGCATTCAAATGATGTATATAGTTTAATATCTACACACAGTGTAAGACATTGAAAGTAACAAACTTGGATACAATTATGAACCCATATAAACCTCATTTGAAAGTGCACTTATGTGTGAAATAATTTCATTTTAAGGGGTGATTGTGCTAGAACTATCTTGCCTTTGGAAAATTACTGAAGCAAAAGGTGCAGAGCCATGTAGGTAGATCTAAACACAGATAAGTCCATGACATAATTATGATGTAAATCCTGATACAGTACATAATACATTGTTAATGACATGACATACTGGGCATATCTACACACTGATGGTATGACACACTGCATTACACATTGTTAATGACATAACGCTGCATTACACATTTTTTAATGACATGACATACTGTGCATTACACAATTGTTAATGACATAGTTACACATTTTTAATGCCATAACATGACACTGCATTACATATGTGTTAATGTCATTACATACTGTGATTTACACATTATTAATGAAATGACGTACTGTGCATTTAAAAGACTTTTGCACATTTGATAACCTGTGAAAGAGAAAAGTTGAAAGTTTACTTTTGTTAACTTTAGAAACTAGAAGTGTTGAAGTTATTTGAAATCCATTTATGTGAAGGAACTTGAGTAGTTATCAGTACACTTGAAAGAACTTATAATACTCTCTCTGTAGTCCGTTCTTGTATATATGTTAAGTGTCTTTGTTCATGAAATTTGTTAAGGATAAAATCATGTTTTAATATGACCCCACCCAGACATCCAGGGTGGGTATTTTGGTACTTATTTTGTCAGAAAGTGGTTTCATCTGTCTCATGCTATTGTGTGATACATGTAGATCCAATTTTTCATTTTGTGAATGACCTGGCAATAAAATTTTAGTCTTGTAATCCTTCGTTATTTTCAGCTGGTCTGGTTTCCACAGAAAACAAACATGAGCTATTGTTGTACATGTAATTACAGCATCTGCGTTGTCATTGTCGTTAAGTGACTTTTTTGAAAATAGCTCCAACTTTTTTAAAATGGCAAATGGTGGCGCAGGAAAAAAAACAGCCAGGGGAGGCCCCTGGTTAACCTTAAATGTTGACTAATAGAATCAAGCATGGGTTTTGTTAAAGACTGGGTTTTCTATACCCAAGGTTGGTCTGTGACTGGAAACGAGCTTTAGCGAGTTTCAGACAGGAACAGACCAACCTGGGGTATAGAAAACCCCTGTTTTAAACAAACTTCTTTACTATTATGTTAATCTTGTGAAACTTCATACACTTGTTCACTGTCACAAGAGCTACAATCTGACAGACGAGTTTTGGCACCCACATGTGGTGCTCTTCAACTTAACCTCACTGCATTCATCTTTTTATTATACCACAAGCAATGTAGTTGCACAGGGTATATAGTTTTTGACCTGTCAGTCCCTCTGTATTCTTATACATTGTTGATCATCTAGTACTTTCATTTCTTGACCAATTTTTCTCAAATTTTCTTTAAGAATTGCCATGAATAAAATCTTGGACGAGTTAGATTTCCAGAGGAATCTGTCATGAGGAACCTTTTTTTTCTCTTACAATGTGGTGAACTAAAGTTCTCACTAAAATTCAATTCCTAGCACATTAAAACCTACCTGTTAGTTGCCAAAATATAACCTGCTTCAATTCTGAGATAGCTCCCCTGAAGATGAACTGCTCAGGGTGAGCTATTTGTTCTTGTGTTGGGCCTGCTTTCGTCAACAATTTTCTTCACACATCTTGAAATGCCTGGGCCAGTCGTGACCAAAGCTCACAGAAATCCTCTTCCATATTTGTTAGTGACCCCTCCAGGGCATTGCTGTCTTTGACCCCAAGGGCATTATTTGAACAATCTTAGTAAAGGTTCACCAGATGATGCTACGTACCAAATATCACAGCTCTGAGCTTTTCGGTTTTGGTCAAGATTTTTAAAGTTTTTACTATATAATCCAATGTAAACTTGTGCCCTGGGGTTGGGCGAATTTTGACCCCAGGGACCATTAGACTTGGCTGAAATCTCAAGGTTAAAGTTTGGGGGTAAGTGTCTACAAAAGGCGAGCTTTGCTGTCCTGCCAGACAGTCTAGTTTATTATGGAATATCTACACATGATTTATTTGTTTGATCAGATATACATGTATATAATTTCATAAGTAAACAAAACGGACCCTGATCAAAAAGGTTCCTATAGGAGCTATACATGTATATAATTTCATAAGCAAACAAAACTGACCCTGATCAAAAAGGTTCCTATAGGAGCTGGGTCTACTGATTGAAAATGAGTGCAAAGGTGTTTATACATGTATGAATGAAAGGGTTAACCATTCTGTTCAAACAACTTGAATCAATATGAGATGCAGTAAGCTGTTTTGACGGCCCGAGTCCCTATCAAGTTTCTCAAAAGCTAGGACAGGAAAAAGGTAAAGAATTGCAACAGATCAGAATTTAATCCTTTCCCTTTATTTTTTTTTTCAAGATTTCTTCACCTCATGAATATTTATGGACAGAATCAATAAAATGGAACATGGAAAGGGTTTGGTTTTTTTTCACTTTAACGGAAACTACATACATGTAATCGGATCTATAAATTTCCGTAAGCAAAACAGCAGACCCTGATCAGATGGCTCATACAGGAGCCGTCTGATCTGGGTCTACTCAGTTTGCAAATGCGTGAAAAGGGTTATGCGTTTATATTAGGGAAAGGGTTAAAATAACATTTTTACAGCTGGAGTAAATGAATGGCATATGGATCCAGAAATTTTTGGTCATAGCAGAAACTGCAGAATCTGATCAATATAATTTCATAAGCAAATGGAGCAGGTCCTCTTCAGAAGGCTCCTACATGAGCTGTTTGATCTAAATCTACTGTATGCAAAGGCCTAACCCTTTCCCTGTTCTACGTTTATTCCAAATTTAAATACCTACTGAATATTCATGGACAACAGTTATAATGGAAGGAGGAAAATTATAGCCAGTTTAGAAAGTAAAGAAACTGATCTTTCAAATTTCACTAGCAAACGGAGCAGACCCTGATCAGACGGCTCCTAGAGGAGCCATCTGATCTGGGTCTACTCTGTTTGCAAATGCGTGAAAACACATTTATATGAGGGAAAGGCATAATGGAGTAACGGGTTAATAGAAGTCTGAGAAGTAAAGAGCTTGGAGCTCAGTTTTGTGAAAGATGGCAAATACGCTGCATTGACAATATTCGGGTCTCAAAAATCAAACCAATAGCTGTCAGGGATAAACAACTTGTTATATTCTAATCACTTGGGAATAATATTCTTATATACACAACAGATTTGTCTCAAAAATCAAACCAATAGCTGTCAGGGATAAACAACTTGTTATATTCTAATCACTTGGGAATAATATTCTTATATACACAACAGATTTATCACGGGACTTATTGTCTCAGGTGAATGCTACTGGAGCCACCTGATCTGGCACCACTCTGCAAAGGTGTTTAAATAGTTTGGACCTTCATGAATTTCCTCTGCTTCTTTTCTGGATCCTTAATACATGTATTTCTAAAGTGTTTTTATGCCCCCCAACAGCGGGCATATAGTAATCGCATTGTCCGTCTGTCCTTCCATCCATCCGTCTGTCCCAAATTGTGTGTCCCTTCTTTACCTTTTTCATGTGTGAATGGATTTCAAAATAACCTGGCACAAATGTTCACACATAGATGATGGTCAAAGGTCAAGGTCATCCTTCAGGGTCAAAGGCATAGTGTTTCACAAACACATCTTTTTTTTTAATAACAATTTTGCACCAAACTCTCAAATAAGAATTTTCAAATTGCATTAATTTTACCTATTACCTGATGAATATTCATGCAAGAAATTTGACATCGTGAATATTTATTAGCTGAATTTTCATATGGGCACCAGGATTTTTAGCCAAGGAAGAAACTAGAATCAGACCTATATTATTCCATATACAAACAGCAGAACCTGATCAGAAGTGATCTGTCCCGGGTCTACTCTGTTTCAAAACGTGTTAAGACATCACTATCCGGTAAAGCCCATTTGACATTGAAACAGGACTGAAATTCTAGTGCAATTCTTAAATACAATTTATTTTCATAATTTTCATTTTATCATCACACATGAGAAGTAAAAATTAAATCTACTGTGCAACACACATTTCTGTACAAATACCAAGCTCGTTTCATAGCAAACTTGTAAATAATAAGTTGATCAGTCATAGTACGGAATCAAGAGAAGATATACCCAACCCTTCCCAGAAAAAACACTATGATATAATTTTACTCAGAGCTGTACCAGGAACTACAAACAGTGACCAAGAATGCAGCTAACTGATCTGATCACCATGACAGCTGCTTTACACTAGGTTTAACCCAAGCTCCAGATAAGATTCGTAAATTTAGATATTTTCAAGAATATCTCCTTTATTTCTCCACCAAACCCTATACTGTGACCACTCTTTGAATCATCTCGAAGTACAGGGTTTGGAGGAGAAATGACAATTATTTATAGTATACTATTTGGGTATGCACCTTTATCTGTAGCTCTGGTTTAACTCTTTCGCTGCAAATTTTCAATCTGTGATTACATATGTAAACAGTTTAGATCCAGATGAAATGCCAAGCAACTGTTTGTAATAAATAAGGTTAATGTTTTTTGCAAGAAAGGGGAGAAAATTAAACGAAGATTGTAGCAAATGACACATTTTGCAGATGACAATATCAGGCAGCAAAAGAGTTAAATTCTACAAAAATTAGTGAATTTTGGCAAGTGTCAAATGATGCAAAAGTTTTCATAGCAAGATAAGGGCCAACTCCATATGAGGTTAAGAATCATTTTTTCTGTGTAACATCTAGCATTATCAATACATACCCTTGTTACGATAAATATTAGACCACCCACTCTCCTTCTTCACAGGTTTGTAAAACTGACTGCAAATTTGGCACCATTTTGAAAACTGAATTAAAACTAGAGCTACCGGTATCACTAAAGCTCAGCTGCCTTGATTGCAAATCACGCAATTCTTAATAGTGAACAAGTGTGTAAGGTTTCAAAGCATTATCCCAAAAAGCATTATCCCAAAGGGTTATGTAGATAAGTGGACTTAACCAAAACATTTAAGATAACAAGAGTGTTGGGAGGAACATGTGTCACCTGCACGCAGCTGACACAAAAACTGTTAATATGCTGGATTGAAATCAGAACAAAGGGGAATAATTCAAAAAGTATTGCATGCAGAGTGATGGAACTTAGTTACATCAAAGTGTGACAGGCGACAGAAAAGTGATCCCTAAGCGACACACTGCCTTTCAGCAGGTGACAAATAGGGCCATAATTCTGTCAAAATGTATTCTTGCCTGCAGATTTAGCTTGTGATGGTAGACAAGTGTGTAAAGTTTCAAAGCTTTATCTCAAAGGATTATGTAAATAAGCGGACTTAACCAGGTTGTGCCACGGACAGACAGACTGACCAATCAGCACACCGACTCCTATATACCCCTTCTCAAACTTCGTTTGCGGGGGTATAATTAATGGAACAGTTAATTGTGTAGACACTGATGCAACAACTACTACAAGAGCAGTTTGATCTGGTTCTACCCCATTTGCCTAAGTTGTCTGGCTGAATATTTAGGGTAATTATGACATTCTATACAAATCAATACCTTGACTAAACTCCATTTTTTTCTACTTTCTTACACCATTATTAAACAAAAATTTCCCTCATAGACTAATTTTAGATCCAAGCTCTTTGAATAAGTCTACTGGAAAGGAGCATTTACTAGAAAAAAGGAAAATTTTAGAATTGTATATTTTAGAACCATTGTGATAAATAGAGCATTTGCCCACAATGGTTTCAAAAAGTGACTTTTACAGAGTTGTCAATATGAGGGAATGGGTTGAGGAATATCGGTGAACATTCATCAAATGCTGAATAAAGGTGTTCAGAATTTTACAAGCAATGAATGGACTTGGAAGAGGCACTTTGTAGAGGTAGTTGTGAAATTACAATATATACTGACTCTCTACACCATGTATTTTCATAACACTCTACTGATTTTGAACATTTAATATTGTTTTGTTATACATGTATAAAACTCATTAAAAATAGCTATGCTAACTAGAAAAGAACAAGATCCAAGATGTTCTGTAAGCAAACCACAGACCCTGATCAGATGGCCCCTACAGCACTGTCTGACCTGGGTCTCCTCTGTTTGCTAGGTGCCTCTACAGGCGCACAGGGTTAAATACTTTATTCCAACAACAGCAGAAAGTTTGAACTATACAGCAACTGTTACCAATGATGAACACTTCTTAGGGTGTAGCCATAGCTAATGTTTTTGCTTTAAATAACTCATTCCCTCCCAGTGACGCATTGTAGCGCCTCTGTAAAAATCACCTGTTGAAACAAACCATTGTGATAAATAGAGCATTTGCTCCTATATTGCTCTATTTATCACAATGGTTTCAAACTACAAAATTCTAAAAAAAATCCTTTTCTCTAGTTTATGCTCCTTTTCAGTAGATTTATTCAAAGTGGTTAGATCTAAAAATAGCCTATAAGAGAATGGGTTAATAAAGGTATTTGATCCATTAGTGTCCATTTATACTGTGACTGTAACTGTATAGCCTTTCATATTCACCAGTGAAATATAAATAAATCATCCTGCTTTCAATACACAAAATCATTTATATTTAAGATAGTCTGGAGTCATGATAAAAAAGAGGAATTAGGAAATTCCTAAAAAAAAAAAAATTGTTGACCAAGATCAGCGCCATCACATCATACTTCGCGAAAATCATTTATACATACAGAAAAACCTCGATTATTCGAAATTTATAGAATAATTTAAGACACTTTTGAGCAAGTGGCTGCTTAATGAGGGTGAAAGTCATGCAGAAAGCTCCTAGAGGATTTTTCTGCATGAATTTCACCCTGCATTAAGCTTTCACCTGTCTTAAAGATAGATAATGATACATATTTAAGTGTTCGAATAATCGAGATTTTACTGTATGTGATAAAGCCCATCATATGACTACCAACATAATAAATCACTGCTATAAAATGTATGGAATAGAAGAGACTTCAATATTGCTACAGTCATGGTAAAGGGAGCCATAAGGAAATTTGAAAAGTATTGACCACTTAGATTTCAGCTGTCCCCATGATTGTTATAATTGGCTTCTGATCTGGGCCAGAAATGATTGAAAAGGCAGTGTACAACTTATTGCTACTTCTGTTGTGTATCTACAACGCAAGTTTCTAATTCTCCTATGAACGTTTTGTTAAAACTGGAATAAGGTTGGATTCATAAATAGAAATACATGTATAATTAACCCTTTATCCACGACTTAATGAATTTTTCATAAGGGCATCATGAACGTGGGATTTGTAGAAACTGTAGAACTGTTGTTATTACATAAGCAAACGGAGCAGAAGACTCCTGTCTGATCTGGGTCTACTTTATTTGCAAAGCTTACAAAAGGCTCTATGGAGTAAAGGGTTAATAATACAAATATTTCATCTGCAACCTGACACAGTACGAGCTGCTTGGAGTGATAAACACTGTATAACCCATAATGACTTCTAATGCAAAAGTAATAAGTGCATCACATTAACAGTGCATTCATTCATTCATTTACTTCATCACCTTCATGTTGCCATGATCAGAACAATGTCTAGGGCTCAGTACTAAACTCTTGTATATACCGTGAATAGATCAAATTGGTGACAACCTTAATAACAAATCTGGATCCAGATGTAAAACTGAGTACAGTAAAACCTCTCTATAACAGCCACTAAATTACATAAAATATTTTGTGTTTAAGGCAGGTGGCTGCTTAAAGCAAGGTGAAAGTAAAACAGAATGCTCCTATTGGAGCGTTCTGTTTTACTTTGAACACCTTGCTTTAAGCAGCCACCTGCCCTAAATACCAACTAATTAACATTATTTAGTGGCCGTTATAGAGAAGTTTTACTGAGTAATTCCAGGTCTGGCATCACAATACAAACTGTTTGACACTGTGTTTTGGGGAGAAAAATGAAGAAAAATCATTTTTTGCAACTGCCTATACAGATGAACTCTTTGCACACTAAGGAATAGTAACCGGCCAAACTAGATATGTGCTTCAATTTTAATCCTTTCCTCCATAAATATGCCATTTTACGCCTCTGTAATAACTACTTCTTGAAACCATTGTGATAAATAGAGATTTGCTCCAATAGGAGCAAATGCTCTATTTATCAAAATGGTTTCAACTACAAAATTCTAAAATTTTACTTTTCTCTAGTAAACGCTTATTTTGGGAATGTTCATTCAAAGATGTTGGGTTTAAAAATAGCCTATGGCAGAAAGGGTTACGGTTTTTTTCCATTTCTCTTCAAAACTGCAACCATTGTCAAACAGTTTGATCCTGAAGAGATGGGAAAGTTACTTAATACTTAATAGCATCTCATCTAGATCCCAACTATTTGAATTAGTAGTTACATAGTCACAGAATTACAGTAGTTTTGACCAAGCCCTCAATATACCGTTTGTTCACTAACAACACATGTGCCTCTGAGTTTTTATTGTCTATTATATTTTTACTCATCAGTCCATTGCAGTTTTAGCTCCTACTGCCTCTAAAGTCTTAATCAGTTCCTCTGCCTCCTCCTTCGAAAGATCAGCTTTCACAACAACTGGCGTTGACTCCACAAATTTCTTTGCCTGGAATAAGAAAAGAATTAATATTCATTATCATAACTTTCACTCCCAGGCACTTATATGCAATAGTTTAATCTATATTAAATTTCTTCCTTTTTAACTTAACCCTTCGCTTGCGGAATTTTAAAATACATTTCTCCTTCTTTACCCATGCCCTGTTGTATAATTACATATATCTTCACTGTGTACAAGTATTTCGCTGTGCAATCACTGGTGTGGGGTGCACTGGTTGCACAATCAACTTTTAAATAGTGCAGACCCTGATGAGACAGCTCCTGCAGGAGCTGTCTCATCTGGGTCTTCACTATTTACAGGTAGGTATATTGACGCGAATAGCAAGCGAAGGGTTAACATGTACATGTGTATCAAAGAGTTCCTGCATCTTATCTGGATCAAAACTGTTTGCAAAGGTACATTACCGATTTCCAACAAGCAGTGAGAGAATTACAGTTTACCTCAATCACATGTACCCTAAATATTCTGCAAGACAAACATAGGCAAATGATTTATAGATCCAGATCACATCGCTCTTGCTTGCTACTCCATCAGCTCCATTCTCCACACATTAAACTCCATTCATTTAAGCATTTCTCATGTAATACATAATGACATTATATTTAATAGCTGAATTTTTACGATGGCATACATGTATGCATACGAGATCTTTTGGTATTGATAGACACTGTAGGGTCAGATCTGTTATAATTTCATAAGCAAACAGAGCTGATCCTGATCAAATGGCCCATAAATTAGGCATTTAACCTGGGTCCACTCTGTTTGCAATGATTAACCTTGACACACCAGACGAGATACAAAGTATCTCCGCATCTCATCCAGATACATTCTACAGAAAAAACCCTCTAATTAGACCACCAAAAAGAAGTCTCATACCTGGCTGTATAGGCAGGTGGAAGCTTAATATAGGACGAAAGTTACGCAGACAATTCCTACAAGGAGCTTTCAGAATTACTTTCATCCTGCATTACGCAACCACGTGTTTAAAAGATGCCAATGTCTATTCATTAAGAGGTTGCTATACATGTAGATGTATCCTACTGTATTTGACACCTTTGAAAAGTAAAGAAGAAAGTTTGCCTCAAAATTCAAATTAAACGACATTTTCTACAGGTAAAGACTGACTTATTAGGATAAATATGCTTTGAATGCAAAATACGCCTTTCTACGCTTCTGTAAAAGTCACTTAATTCAAAATAAGCCTTTCTACGCTTCTGTAAAAGTCACTTAATGAAACCATTGTGATAAATAGGAGCAAATGCTCTAGTTATCACAATGGTTTCAAACTACACAATTCTTAATGTTATATTTTCTCTAGTAAATGCTCCTTTTCGGTAGATTTATTAAAAGAGGTTGGGTCTAAAAATAGCATATGGAGGAATGGGTTTATCAGCAAAAAATTATCATATTCTCTATCTAACTCTTTACCTCATGAATATTCAGCAAGAATTAATGACTGAATATTAAGTAGAAGTTAAATGGCATTATGAACAAGGGAATATTTAACCATGGTATAAACTCTAGAATTTTATGTCATAAGCAAACAGAGCAGACCCTGAACAGATGGCTGAAATGGGTCTATTCTGTTTGCAAAAGCATTGAAATGGTATCTATTAGTTCTCTTTGAAAAAAATAAAACTAAACACAACATGAGTGACAAACACAATAGGACCTACCTGTACTAAATTGCTCCCGGGCATAATAGTTTTTATTTCCTTTATAAGGGCCACCTTCTTGTCTGGGTTAAAACCGGTCAGTTTTACGGTGAACAATGATTTTCCTTGTAGCTGCGTTTCCTCTTCTTCTTCCTCAACCTGCATTAGAAACAAAGCAAAAATGGTAGCTGCAAACAGTGTCTGGTTCAAATTGTTACCAGTAATTCGTGGTTGAAGCGCTGATGATGAGTTATCACCTGCTAAATTCAAAGGGATGGTCCAAAAAACAATAGTACAATGTACATG
This sequence comes from Azorinus chamasolen, assembly GCA_963576725.1. Lineage (NCBI taxonomy): Eukaryota > Metazoa > Mollusca > Bivalvia > Cardiida > Solecurtidae > Azorinus > Azorinus chamasolen. The sequence goes on along the minus strand of OY755236.1, from coordinate 55,694,198 downwards.
TACTTGGAATAGTTGGAGCCCAAGGACAATAGTGCGAGGGATGGTATTGTTTATCAGGTTTAATGTCGTTTTAACAGTATTTCAGTCATATCAAGACGTCCAGCCAATTACAGGTGGAGGAAGACCTCTGAGACTCTTCTGTGCAAGGAACAAATTGCATAGTCCATGTACGTAGAACTACCAACCTACTGCAAGCCAGCTGGAAGGCTTCCTCACATGAAAAATCCAAATGCCTAGACCGGTATTCGAACCCTCAGTGGTGAGAGGTTAAGCGATTGAAGGAAATCATATCTATATTATATCAAGCAAACAAAGCAGACCCTGATCAGACAGCTGTCTGATCTGGGTCTTCTATGTAATTAAGTAACGTTTTATGACAGCATGTGAACACAGGAAAATTTGGCCATAGCAGAAACTGTAGAATCAGATCTTTACTATTCCATAAGCAAACATAGCATACCCTGATCAAAAGGCTCTTACAGGAGCCATCTGATCTGGACCACATCTGTTTGCAATGGCTTAAAAAGGAATATCTATGGAGTAAAGTGTTGATACCCATTTTATTTGGGTGAGAATACCGATCTCTATCTAAATCACTTATTTCTCAGCCAAACCCTTCCTTACTGGTACTCAATTGAATCTCCCCAGCAAGGCCATTCTGGTGACTCGTAATGAGTATGAACAAGGTAGGTTAGGAAGACAAATACATGTACAGTAAAACCCCTCTAATGCGACCACTTAATGAACAAACATGGCTGTCTTCATAAGCAGGTGGTTGCTTAATGCAGGACAAAAGTTACTTTCGTCCTGCATTAAACTACCACCTGCCTTTGCCACTGTGAATTATGCCCCTTTTTGGTGGTGGCATTAGAGGGGTTTTACTGTATTAGAAGAAATATCCTAAATTGCCTTAGTTACTCTTGTTATTTATATCTGGTTTACACTATTAACAGAAGCCAGTCAACCAGTTTCCCTTCACTTAAGCCTTTAATTCGTATAAACATGTTTTCACGCATATTCAAACAGAGTAGACCCAGATCAGACGGCGCCTACAGAAACCGTCTGATCAAGGTCTGCTCTGTTTGCTAATGGAATTTAATTATTCTGTTTCTTTCCTTTCTAAAATGGCTACAGTTTTCAACCTTCCATATTTTGTTATATTTGTCCACGAATATTCAGTATGTATTGAAATTTGGAATAAACACAGAACGGGGAAATTAAGGGTTAACCCTTTATTCAAAAGATACACCTTTGCAAACTCTAGGAGCCATCTGTTCAGAATCTAATCTATTTGCTTAAGACATAAAAGATCGGATTCTACATTTTTTTCCATGGTCAAAACACATGTGTTCATGTGCCATTATAAAAAATTATCTTATAATATATATTTATGTTGTCATTTTTTACATGAATATTCATGGAGTAATGGATTATATGTATTGTAATTCTAATCTTACCTTTGGTGCTGCAGCAGCTTGCGCCATACCCATTGCCATCATGGGTGCATCCTGAATCTTCAGAGTTTTCTGAAATGACAAGAGCAATGCAGCTAAGCGCAGGAGTCAAACTGAAATTCCTTCAGAAACTGGATGTATAGTAAGAATTATAATGCAATACATTCAGGATAATAAAACAATAAAAGAAAAATGTTGACCCATTACTGCATTTAATATTAATAGCAGAGCTGAGACTCCACCAATTATGAACATTTAAAGAACTAATTATTCGATATTGCTATACATTTGTATATAAAAAACAAGTGAATAGTTAAGCCAAATAGTATAGAATCAAATACAAGACATTCTATCAATAAATAGAGCAGAACTAATCAGTCAGCTCCTACAGGAGCTGTCTGATCTGTGTCTACTCTGTTTGCAAAGGTATCAAAAGATGTCTCTTTGGAGAAAAAGGTTAATATTGTTCATATAGTCTGGTCACCAAGCCCTTGATAAGGATACTGTTTACTGAACACAGGTCAAAATGTTTCTAAATATTTCAAAACAAATCACAGTTAGGCTTAAATTAAAATTAAGTTTGTTTGCCCTTTACCGACCGACCCAATTTTTTTCCCCAGACTCAAAATATTTTATTGCTAAATCTGTGAGAATATTTATTTTATTTTCGTCCTAAGCAAGCATGCACTATTGTCAGACGTGAATTTCAGGTGGGTTAAGACAAAAGCATAACAAATGAAATATGTTATGGTTATACATAAGATGCATGATACATAAGGTACTATAGCTACATTGCCCAAACAGTTTTATAAATATTTATATAGAGTGCATTTTTTTCAGAAAAAAATAAAATAATTTTCCTACCTACCGACCCACTTTTAAAATCTAGGGTCAGTAAAGGGCAAACAAACACTTTTTTAATTGAGGCCTTACTACACCAAATTCAGATTTTTTCTACACCAAATTCAGATTTTTTCAATTAGAACAAGGCAGCTCAAAGGACAGCTAAATCCCCGCCGCCACCTGAATTAAGACATAACATTTGACCTTCAAATGTGAGTTTGATCTTGAGCCGACATGACTGCCACATGTGTTCTGAACATCATCTCAAATTAGCTACGGTAACATTTGACTCAAATTTCATGAAAATCCTTCAAGGGATTTAGAAGATATGGAGCAGACACGAAAATGAAATGGAAATTGAAGGTTAAAACATCTGACCTTCAAATGTGACCTTGACCTTGAGCCAACATAATTGCCATATGTGTTCTGAACATTATCTCAACTTTGTTAACATTTCAGCCAAGTTTCATGAAAATCCTTCCAGGGGTATAGGAGATATGCAGTGGACACAAAATTATACTTGACCTTCAAATGTGACCTTGGCCTTGCATGACTGTCACATGTGTTATGCACATTGTCTCATTTTAGCCAACATTTGACTAAAGTTTTATGAACATCCTTCAAAGGGTTAGAAGATATGGAGCGGACCTGAGAATGTAAACTGAATGTTAAAAAACTTGACCTTCAAATAAGATCTTGACCTTGAGCCAACATATCGTCTGAACTTGGTTAACATTTGAGGCAAGTTTCATGAAATTCCTTCCAGGGGTATAGGAGATTATGGAGCAGACACGAAATTACACTTGACCTTCAAGTGTGATCTTGACCTTGAGCTGACATGACTGTCATAATTGTTCTGCACATCGCTATTTGACTTAAGTTTTATGAGCATCATTCAAAGGGTTTAGAAGATATGGAGCGGACCCAAAAATGTAATGGAAATTGAAGTTTAAAACACTTGACCTTCAAATTTGACCTTGACCTTGAGCCTACATGACTGCAACATGTGTTCTGCACATCATCTCAACTTGGTTAACATTTGAGGCAAATTTCATGAAATTCCTTCCAGGGGTATAGGAGATATGGAGCGGACACGAAATTACACTTGACCTTCAAATGTGATCTTGACCTTGAGCCGACATGACTGCAACATGTGTTCTGCACATCGTCTCAACTTGGTTAACATTTGAGACAAGTTTCATGAAAATCCTTCCAGGGGTATAGGAGATATGGAGCGGACACGAAATTGTTAAAGACAGAATGACAGATGCATCATGGACAGACAGACAGACGAATGCCATTCCTATAACCCCCTACTGCTTCGCGGGGGAATTAAAAAAGAGGTTTATTCATCATTTCTATGCAACACAAAAAAGCTGTCTTAACGGTCTAATGAACTAAGATATGGAGATTGACATCAGTTTCTTTTAACTCGCCCCTTGCAAAGAGAGTAGCCCCAGATGAGAGTTCTCCTGTATTACCAGGGTCTGCTGTTTGCTTTAATAATGAAATTATTATGCAGATTTGATTCTATAGTTTCTACAATGGCTAAAATCTATTAAGTGCATATGCCATAACAACAAGATGTGTTTGTGAAACACTATGCCCCCTGCCCAATTTGACCTTTGACCTGACGGATGACCTTGACCGTGACAGGTCAAAATGTGCAGCTTCATGAGATACACATGAATGCCAAATACCAAGTTTCTATCTCTACTGGTTCAAATTATTTGACCTCTGACCTTGAAGGATGACCTTGACCTTGACATGTCACCAAACAGACAGGGCAAAAACAATATGCCCCCCAGATCTGATCGGGGGCATTAAAATTCTCGGGGCATTAAAATTCAGCTAATTCATATTCATCATTTTATTTCTTACATAGATATTTAATTATTCATGTCAGAGGTAAATGGTTAACCGTTAATAGTCAGTTATCCATGCAGAGCTACAGATAACGATGCGTACTCAAATACTAAAATCGTCATTTCTCCAACAAACCCTATGTTGTGACCACTCTTTAGAATTGTCTCTTCGAGATGATTCTCAAGTGTGGTAACAACATAGGGTTTGATTGAGAAATAAAGAAGTTATACTTGAAATATTCTAATCTACGCATCTTATCTCTTGCTGGGCAGCTCTGTCCATGGTATGTTGAGTTCTCTATACATGTACATCAAGTGCATACACCCCTGCAAGTCTACAACCATTTGAATAAGGCCCTTATCAGTGGTCAACTGAAAGGTTAACTTTTTGTATTATACTTCATTTCCATAGTGTGTCGAAATCCAATAACAAGTGACAAAACTGAATAACAGTTTCTTGACTGAGCCATAAAACTGTGCATCTGAGCCTCACTTATTGTTCCACATTAGAGGCACTGAATTTACCATTTAACCCTTTCCTCCATAATTTCGCCTTTCTATGCCTCTGTAATAGTCACTTCTTAACCCTTTCCCTGTTCTAAGTTTATTCCAAATTTCAATACCTACTGAATATTCATTAGCAAAATAGTTACAAAATATATGGAAGGTGGAAAATTGTAGACATTTTAGAAGGCAAAGAAACAGATCTATCAAATTCTATTAGAAACAGAGCAGACCCTGATCAGACGGCTCCCCTAGGAGCCATCTGATATCATCTGGGTCTACTCTGTTTGCAAATGTGTGAAAACACGTGTTTATATGAGGGAAAGGGTTAAAACCATTGTGATAAATAGGGCATTTGCTCCTATGGAGCAAATGCTCTATTTATTCAATGGATTCAATACTACACAATTCTAACATTTTCTTTTTCTCTAATAAATGCTCCTTTTTGGTAGATTTATTCAAAGAGATTGGGCCTAAAAATAGCTAATGAGGGAAAGGGTTAACCCTGTACTCCATAAATACACCTTTCTACACCTTTGCAATCAGAGTAGACCCAGATCCGAGGGCTCCTATAGGAGCCATCTGATCAGGGTCTGCTCTGTTTGCTTATGGAATAATAATCATAATACAGATTTGATTCTATCGTTTTTGCTTTAGCAAAAAATTAATGTGTTTATATGCCACTTTAAAAGTTAATCTAATTAATATTCAAGATGTCACCATTTCTTTCATGACTATTCATGGAGTAAAGGGTTAACAAACAGCAGTTAATGGTAGTGCATGGTTTACCTGTTGATGTCTTTCTTAACCCTTTCCCTGATCAATATTCATGTAAGAAATTGTGCCATCATGAATATCTATTAACTTTTCAAGGAAATGTTTTGCTTTGTCAAAAACTGTAGAATCAGATCTATATCATGCAGAAACAAATAGAGCAGACCCTGAAAAGACGGCTCCTATAGGAGTCATCTGATCTGGGTCCACCCTGTTTGCAAATGGGAGAAAAAGCGTTTACATGAAGGAAAGGGTTAAAAGCAATATGTTAATAAGAAGTATGGCAAATAATTATCCTATATAATTACTGTCGCTTATTTGTATAGCTTCTTTGCATTTCAAAAAACCTTATACATCTAAAGTACCTTTGAAAATAATGAATGCTAAAGCAGCTTTTATTTAGTCAATAGTGTGTTAGATCATACATAATGTACAATGTATCTGGTAAAATCACATTCAGAAAATTGTCCAAACAAGTGCTAGCACATACACAGAATGATGTTTTGATTAAAATCATTCAGTTTAAGCTTGTTGATCTTTTAACCTTTCACTCCAGGAATATTCATGTAAGAAATAATGACATCATGAATATAAATTAGTTTATATTGACACATGAACACAGCAAGTTTTGGTCATGGCAGAAACTGTAGAATCACATCTATATTATTTCATTATAAGCAAAGTGTATAAAGGTGTTTTATGGAGGAAAGGGTTAACTTATTTGCTTAAATTGTATCCCCAATCATCAGTGCTAGAGTTTCACTTGGAATGGGTGTAAAACATTGGACCATTGTAATGTCCTATGGTATAAAACACAGGACCGATGTAATATACATGTACATGTATATGTTATTCAAAGTGCAGCACACTTGATTTTCTGCATAACCAATGATGATGTGCATTTTCCATTACGTCAGACAATTACATGTCTACTACTTCAACAAACAGATGGTTGTGTAACCATTTACACAATACATGTAGATATGCCTTTCTACGCCTGATCAGGGTCAGCTGTTTGCCTATGATAAAATATAGATATGATTCTTCAGTTTCTGCCATGGCCAAAGATTCCTTTGTCCATGTGCTATTATAACAATTAATCTACTTAACATGCATTGTGTCATCATTTCCTGTATCAATATTCATGGAGTAAAGGGTTAAATTAATGTGAGTTCTGAAATCACCACAGACTGAAACAAGAATCTACTCAATCTAAGGTAAGTATGTAGAGAACAACTTGATGTCCAAGTCACAAAATTCATCAAAAAACAACCCCGTAAACTCTTTTTATCTTTTACCCTATGAATATTTATATATGTACAAGAATTTATTATGACTTCATGAATATTCAGTAACTAATTATTATAATGATCAATAATCACAGGAGTTAATTTTTGGCTATGGTAGAATCTGAAGAATAAAATCTATATTATTTCTTAAGCAAACAGAGCAGACCCTGATCCAAAGACTCCTTCAGCAGCCATCTGATCTGGGTCTACTCTTTTAGTAAAGGTGCCAAAAGTCACTTCTATGAGGAAATGGGTAAAAGTGATAGTCTCTACAATAAATGCATATTTTTTATAAAAAAAATTAACATGGTGTTGGTTATGAGCATGATCAGGAAAATGACATTTTCACTTTCCTTGCCTTACCTTCAACAATTCATTTAAATCTGCGACTTCTAGAAGTGTGAGCTGACTTATATCTTCTACTAATTGTGTAATCTTTGGAGAATATGCCTTTTCACCCTCATTTGGCATTGGTAGGGGTTCCGTGGACATCAATCGATTAAGTCCTAAACATTGTACTGTTTTACGTATTTGTGAGTTCTTTAATCTGAAACAAAAGGAAAAAATTATGAAGCTATCATTATAACATATAACACTTTGTTCTCTTATCCAGATATATTTGCTAACCTTTGATATTCTATAATTTCAAACATTTATATAATTCACTTCAGTTACTTTTGCACTACTGGCTGTTGCAAGCTGCTTGAAAAGTCTCCAACTAAACAGGCCCTGATCAGACAACTACTTTAGGAACTATCTAGGCCCTGATCAGATAACTACTTTTGGAACTTTCTGATAAGTGTCTGCTCTATTTGTAATGGAATCAAATGGTTTATCCTCCAGGTATACAGCTAAATGAAGTTTTTTCTGACTAATAGAACTATAGCAGAAGTCGTTCACCCACATGCCAAAAATAGTACATAATCTAAATCACCCCACCTCCCTAAATCAGGGGACAGCCTTCTTCACAAAAAGGGCCTGCAACCTGGAGATAGGTTTTCATATATGTGAGCCACAACCTCAAAAAATGTCATAAATGTAGTGGGCCATAATTGTTCGGACCATAACCTCTTTAAAATACCATTCTAAGTTACATGTAGGTCCCCATCCTTCAAGCAGATAACTGTGATGTCCCTTGAATTATTACGTAATTGTAGATTTCCAATCGGAAACATAATCTAACTCTAGCTGATCAGATGTAATTCATTGCTAAAGATTTTAAGATGTACATTAACTCTGTTAGAAATTATAGCTCAAAATATGGTACCGAGCTACACTTTTGTTTGGCAACATCCCACAAATCTGTGGTGGTTGCCATATTATAGTCGCATTATATGGGGCAACCTATTGCCTACCTGTAAATAATCACAAACGCAATAGGGCGAATCTCTGTTTGTAAACAAACCCGTCGATTTCGCGCATGCGCAGTTTACTGGTGGGCAAAAAGACCATTACCTACCTATGTAACCCTATGTAAAGGGTAGGAAACAGTTAGCCTACACATTATTTAATGACTGTGTTGGTTTTGAATTGTTGATTTCTGTACATTTACTGTATCCTCTGACTATAATGACAATTATGTTTTAGTTTCTAAGGATAGATATAACAAGAAGATTGAATAAATCGGCCCTATAAACTACCAGCTGAACTTTGAAAAACACGCACAAAAAACCCGATCCCTTGATCTGGCCTTTCTTTGAAATGGGAGACATTCTTATATATTTGTTGGACATGCCTGATATGTCGAATAATTTAGATCAACAATATTAAAAGAATTAATTCTTGTTTTATTTCAATAAGATCTAGATATTGAGTTATACAGTCTCATGTCGTTCATTCGTGTGTTGTAAATTGTCTTTCTGGCTACTATACAGTACCGTAGCAGATCTAATAAAAGTATTTTAGAATAGATCTAGATCATATCTATATTATCTTTAGAACTATATTTCACAATAAACTACCTTTTTAAATATACATGTATCTAAATCGTTGGGATTTAATTATGCTTAGCCATAGACATAATTAGTCAAAACATAGTTATCTTCCATTGTTCGGGAAGCTATTTAACAAATCATAACTTTAGACAATTGGCACATAGTTTGGTAGTTGTCACAATAGAAGAATTCTTGTTACGTAATAGTTCATAACTTTGTTGATAAGACAGTGTGTGATAGATGACAGTTCCGTACGTGATCGCTGACCCTTGTCCCCTGCTGAGAAATTAGGGGATTGGCACCTTTGATCGTTACTGTTAGGTCTAGTAAGTAAATTAGCAGTATTTCGGCTGAGTAAGTAATACAATAATACAGTCTCCAACTGTCTTAAACAATTCATTTTTAGTACTCAAAAAAATCGTGTGTATTGTTAGAATCTTTGAATGCGGTGAATAAAAGTACTGAATAAAAGTACTGACATTTGCAATATGTAGACCCAGACAATATATATATATATAGCTAAACAAGCAACCCTCTGACCAGGGTCTTCACTGTTTATTATTCAAAATCATATAGCAAATTTAAGTCTTAGTATATAATGAATGGGATCTACAGTTAAACAATGATGGTCATTCCACCTTAAATTAAAGCATTCAAAGATGTAACTCTTTCTCTAATATAAGCGTGTGTTCGTGTATTTGCAAACAGCGTAGACCCAGATCATACTGGGGCTGCTCTGTTTATTTATGAAATTGTAATAGGCCCGACTCCTCAGTTTCTACCAACAAAACAATCCTGTCTACAAATGTCATTAGAAACATTAGCTTATAAATAGTCATCATATCATTATTTCTTACATGAATACTGAGCAGGGAAAGGGTTTGTGTATTTTAACAATATTTTTTTTTTATTATTATAATTTTGTACTGTGAAAGACACAAAGATCTATTAATAGATCTTTGGCATTACCCATGCTTTGAAAAGCTTATATCTTTCAATTCCACAGGTTGTCATGTCAAACTGTTGTTATTTTTGTTACATAGCCGGCAAATAGTTTATTGTAGATCTGTCGTGTTATTTGTTGTACAACCGACTCCAATTATAGATGTTTGTATCGTGTAAATTCATCTTCCAGAATCAATTTTCGGTTCATTTTTATGTTTTCACATGTACTATCGATGTAACTATCATCAACGATTGCACCATAATCATTTTTTATTAATTTTAACAGAAGTTTTCAAAGTGCTGTCAATGTTTCTGTTATTGTTTACATATCAGCTGTCAGTCTTTTTGCCCACCAAGCTTTTCTCGGCTAAGATAACAGGTGCGCGTGACGTCACGGCGATTCGCCCTATACTAAATTGTTGTCTTTACAATTCATCATTGAGCCCCCCCCCCCCCCCCCCAAAAACGCACTGGGCTCTAATACTAAGCAGTCAATGCAGCTAGCTAATAGTAGCTATCTGATAAAAGAATAGAGTATATAATATGCTGGGAGGGATGATATCAAAACCATTTTACCAATCGTACAGCAATTTATCATTCTCAGGATATAACTTGCGAGTGAAAATTCTGGAATCTGACAATTCCGCTTGTTCACATTTTATACCGTACCTTCAAAAAGTGGTTAATTTCAAGAAAAAACATCATTTAAGCGATTTTCAGTTGCATTAATGTTCAATAAATATGCAATAAATCATCATTATTCCGAGGTTTATAGAATGAAGCTGAATCAAGTCGGAAAAAAATCAAAATCCACCGACAAAAGTTTGACCTTAGTCGCGTAAACCAATGACATAAACAATTGTACAAAAACATCAAAATTGTACATTCACTAAAAGTTAATTGTTATAATGGCATTTACCTGCATCTACAATGGGTCGTTCTAATTACAGTTCTTAAAAAGAAATACGTGGAGGACTGCATGATGATAATTTTAACAGTCAATGCACATGTTACAAAACAAACCAAGCTTTCGGCGACACTGATCAGACTGGCCATGAAAAGTAACAAAACGTGACGAAAATATTTTTAAAGGGATAGTTTCAAATTTAAATCGTGCAGTTTATATAGAAACACATAAAAATCGCAATTAATAAAATATCACAGTAGTAATGAGCTAACCAGATTATAAATATGGGTATTTTTTTTTAAAGAATAGCTTTTAAACTATTTTGCTATAATCAAATATTAATGGCAAGCTGCATATATATATGCCTTTCGCAATTTAACATTTAATTTAAATATTAACAACCAAATAGTTCACCATGACGCTGGATCAATATCATTCTCTTTGATTTTGTGGCTGAATGCATGTAAAAAAATGTGTATTTTGACATGATAATCTTTGAAAAATGCCCTTAGAGGTCGAAATATTAGACCAGAGCAATTCAAGTATTTATAGTATCATTTCTTCAAATTATCTAATAATTGTGTTTGTTGATTTCAGATCTTGATCATCGTTAACACGAACTGAATAAAGGTCCTGAAATAAATAGATGAACTCTTATTTATGATCAAGATCTGACATAATGATTGGCACAGATACTTGGTTATCTCCAGACATCCACACTAGTGAGTTAAATTCTTGCCAGAGGGTTAATTATACCCTTATTTAGGATTAACGATATATATAAAGTTGTCCATCTGTAAATTTCAGAGATATATACATACATGTATGTATTTATCTCTGTCTGTAAGGTCAATACGTGTACATGATATTTAATGAATTACGACGGCAAAATAAGTAACAAATTTAAACAAGCTCTTAGACGAACGATCGATTCAACCCAGACCTATATATTTAAATTATATATACCAAACGCAACACGTGTCGCATTTATAAGTATAATCAGAGCTAGGCATATACATACATCTATCTGATATAATAAATCAATCCTAGGTACAATAATTTGAAAATTACCAATAACTCTTTACACTTGATAAACGAACCAATCGTTGCAAACAGTTTGGATCCAGGCGGAAAAGTCGAAACCGTGACTCGACATACGGCAAAACAGTTTGACACGTTTTTGTACAGCAAAATGTTTTTTTCACAACTTTAACAGGTGACATTTTTTTCCTCAGAAATCAGGTGTTGGCGCAGAGACATGTATATACGTATAATTGTATATATGTCTCTGATTGAAACAGAGACATATATGTATATGTCTCTGGATTGAAAGGGCTATTCCAATGCAATTTTAGATAAGAGAAACATTTCCATACACGTGTTATGCATGTTCCCCATAGATACGCATTTTAAATAAAACGCCTTTGCAAACAAAGTAGACCCAGGTTACAGACTCCTATAGAAGCCATCTGTTCGCGGTCTGTCTATCTTTGCATATAATGTCTAACTCCGCTTTCGCGTATTACTGGCATGGAAGATGCACGCCGTGCGAGAATAAAAGCTATAAAACTTGTGAAAGTGAGACTTCAAAAGTGGGATAGAGAGAAAGAGTATATATAGTGAGATAGGTGTTAAAACAAGGTGATAATTAAAATTAGATAAAACACTCGATTCCAGATCTTCATGGGCGGTTTGAAATAAGAGCGGGGGATAACACTGATTTGCTCAGGTCTGGTGCTGCATTACTGCAGATGCTGACGAGCTGTTCGATCCACATGACCACTGTACTAGGGAAAAACGAATACTCAAAGGCATTCCAAAGCTCCTTCATAAGTGAACCCCCCCCCCCCCCCCACCCCAATTAATTCACAGTGTCCAGTGTAATTGATTCCATGGAGTGCTCCTGCAGTGTCTAGTTAGGGTCCTTTGCCATATGAGTTAAACGTTATGCAATTATACCTTGGTCCCCTGTGATAGTAGCCCGCCTTTTCCCTTTTGTCTAATCTGTTTGCTTATGGAATTTTAAAATTTTAATTCTAGGCACAGTTCCTGCGACATGGCAACAATAGGTTAATTAATTAGTTTAAACATATTTTATTTCAATATATGTTGAAAGGGATTTGGCCACAAGTTCTACCAACATTAGTTACGGCCCTTCCCCTACAATTTTAACATTGCAAATGAATATTTGGCAATATGGAACAATTTTGCAACTGGTTTTTTTTTTTTAACAAACTTTGATAGCATAATGTAAATAGTCAGGTGGATCAAGTGTTATTTTTTGTGCCGGGAACTAATCCAGCCAGAATTGTGACAGTGAACTGAAAGGAAGCCATATTCACCAGGACTAATAGTTACTGGGTGCTCCGTCAAGACATCGGAGGAATTTACAACAACAACAACAACAATATGGCAATTTATACACAATAACATATACAAAAAAGACAGGAGGCAAAAGTAGGTGAAGAAGAAGAAGATGGTGATTAAAGAAGAAAACGAATATGACTATTATATATTGACTAAATGTTGACAACATATCAAGAAGAAAAGACGAAGGATATGTATGAAGGCCTAGTAGTACTGTAATCTGAAGTTTGGCAATTTAGTGGTCAGGGTAAAGTGACTGCTGCTGTAAGGTGTAGGTTTCCCTGTGGCGCTTTAGATCTACTAGTAGTAATTACGTACGACACTCCTTAATTAAAATATAGCAATTAAAACACCGTTAAAAAATAAATAGCGGAAAAGTTAATTAATTATAGATCTATATTTTTTCCTACATGGACGGCAATTCTCGGCAACTCCCCGGAAGAAATCCAGGAGCATCTAAATACTTTATCCGAATATTGCAAATTGTGGGGTCTTAGTGTAAATACTGACAAAACAAAAATTATGGTTTTTCGTAAACGTGGAGGCTTGCTACCAAATGAGAGCTGGATTTATAATGATAAGAATATAGAGGTTGTTAATGATTTCAATTATCTTGGTACCATCTATAATTACACTGGTAATTTTGCACTAAACCAGGAATATCTTATAGGTAAGGCTCTGAAAGCCATGCATGTATTACTTAATAAATGTAAAATATTTGATCTAAAGCCCAAAATACTTTGCCAATTATTTGATGCATTTGTAGCTTCTATCTTGAATTATTCATGTGAAATATGGGGCTACACAAAATCCAAAGAGATAGAAAGAATTCATTTGAAGTTTTGTAAAAGACTTCTACATGTTAAACCCAACTCATGCAATGCCACGGTTTATGGAGAACTTGGCCGATACCCTCTATATATTAATAGATATGTACGCATTGTAAAGTATTGGTTGAAGCTTACCACCACAGATAATATAATACTTAAAACTATATACAATAAGGCACTTGATGACTGTAATAATGGTTGTAAAAACTGGGTAGGCAATGTGAGGAATCTGTTAAATGATTATGGATTTTCGTATGTATTCGATGGCGTCACTAATGTTGCAAACACATTTATTGGTGAATTCAGATCTAGGGTAATTGATACATTCATACAAAATTGGAGTGCTTCTCTTGAAAACAGTTCTGTTTTATATATATACAAAAACCTGAAACCAAGCTTTGGTTATGAGCGATATCTTGATGTCATACCCAAATGTTTTAGATTTTACTTTTGCCGATTACGAGTATCATGCCACACTCTTCGAATACAAACAGGCAGATATTCTAGAAATAGAATACCCAGAGAAGAAAGAACATGTTTATGTTGTAACTCACATGATATTGAAGACGAGTATCACTTTATATACATATGCCCTTGTTACTCTGATATTAGAAAGAAATACTTGAAGAAAATTATTAATGGTAGACCTTCAGTTTACAAATACATAGGAATTCTACAAAGTAGTGATCGAGACATATTGGTAAAACTATCCTTGTTTATAAAAGAAGCCCTAGTGTTAAGAAATTCTATCGTCTCTAATATAACTGTTTGATCTTAAAATCACACAGCTATATTTAATTGATAGAATTTAATCAAGATACCTGATGTCACTATTTTCAAATCAAAAAGTCTTGTTCTACATTCCCAAATCACCAGAAATGTCTTTTTGTATGTGCAATTTCCCTTTTTTACCCCCCCCCCCCAATCACCCCACTTGGTTTACCTGTTTTCCTCCGACAAACACCTTCTACATTGCATACTATGTAGTTTATATGTATATAACTCACGTTGACATTGTTAAAAAATACATGTATAATAGACGATGCACTATGTACAAGTCTGAATAAAAATATGTTCTGTTCTGTTCTGATATTCACGGCGTACATGTAAAGGGTCGGTTTACACAACAGGACACTTTATTCTTGTTACAAACACTCTGTATAGTTCTCTCATGTCACCGCTACCTGCACCATAGGTGCGAAATACAATCACTATATAATTGCTTTCTAGGCGATTTCTCCAATTGGTTTACTATATATCTAATTGTAGGCGATTTCGTCACTAGGCGATTTCTCCAGCATCCAAAGGGTCAACCATGTATCTTACTTATTGCTGTTTTCCAACTCAGGTTCCCCTAGGATTCTCTATGTTGGACCCTTCTTGGGTTTTGTAGTTTGTACTATTTCCGGTATTAAAAGTGGTATTGTGCTCAAATAAAATACTTTGGTTTTGCCAGTATTTATCCAGTCTGTTTCAGTTCCTATATATATTACTATTGCAAAACTAGTTATTTAAAATATTTTTGTTTGTTAAAACCCGACATGTTTCTGTAAATGACAAAATGACCCGATCGCATGCACCGCATTTAGTATCATGTCGTGACCGTATGCCTTTAAAAAAATACCAAACCTCGTTTTCAATGTGCCGGTATCCCACGTGATCAACTATTGGATTTCTCACAACATGGCTTCTGGTGAAACAGACGTTCGAGAGGTGAATTATTTCAAAATTTAGACTCTATAAGCTTGGAATTATTTATATTTCACACTCTATTTCAATTAAAGACAAAGCTATTCACACACAGATAACTAATCTTGTTTTCTAATTGTTATTCGATACGTCCATATGAACGTGATTTCCCCACCACGAAACGTTTTTTTCTTGAAAAATCGACACGATTTTCCAGGAACGATTGACCGTTATTTCACTTTCAAAATGATTTTACCCCCCCCCCCCCCTCCACTGTGACATGTATTTCTACAACAGAGAAAAAACCCACTTAGCATATTGCTAAAGACTCGTCTGAGTTTTAAGAGGGCCAGGCTGCTGGCAAACTTTCCCTTTTAAGTTAACCCCCACCCTACAATCTGTTCATCGGGAGCTGGTCAAAACGTACCCAATACCAAAAACGTATCCACTTTCTTGGGTCAAAACGTACCCATTTATTTTGTCAAAACGTACACAAGTATTATTTTATTGGTAAATTGCATAATGTGTTTGTTCCTCAGGTTATTATTTATGAATTGGTTTAGAAATTTATCCAAAACATATTTTTAGTACATGATATGTAAAACTTAATTGAAATGTTATACCATATGGATAATAAAACATGGTTTGAAAACTTTTACATCATATGAATTTGCCATTAGCATTCCAAACATAATTAAATAACTGAAATGTATGTCCAAAAACAAACTTAAGAATGACTAAATCTGATTCATACTGGGTCATTGGATTCCTGTGTGTCAAGCATAGGAATACCTCGGTTTGTTTCCATTTTCCCCTCATTTCTAGGTTCACACCAATTATGGTAATTTGTTTCCAATTAGCAAGTGATGCCTTATCTGTATAAAGATTTAAAGGTATACTCCCCAATGTAATGCCACATAAATTCATACTACAAATGCAAATTGAAAATCTAATATTTCATTTCTATTAAGAAATTGATAAATACAATTTAATTATATTACTGCCTGGGCAAGGTTTAACCAACATATTCAAGAATGGTACATTTTTATAAGTTATTTGGTACAATTCCCTTTACAAATAGCATGCATGAAAAGATGTATTATATTTTAATATATTAATTGCATTGTAAAAACAAAATACAATTACATGGATAAATATAATTAGAACTTGGGTACGTTTTGACGAATAAGTGGGTACGTTTTGACCCCATTTGGGTACGTTTTGACTTTGGGTACAGTTTGACTATAACCCCTGTTCATTAGTCCGCATCATTTGTCACATTGACCAGTTAAGACTTCTTGCCATTATAAAGTTTATTAGCATCATAGGGGCCCGATGTTTGAACCCCGACACTCTAACACTAATAACATATACAAGGGATTTTACTTCTATATAGCCCGTCACTCACCCCTCTTACAGAAAACTCTCTAACTTTTCTAAATTTATTGTTATTCCACTGATTATTTCTGCAACAGAGGGCTAACACATTTATTCACAAGGTAAACACAACTTTTGTTCAATAACGAAAGCTATCTAGATGCCAGAGAGTCGTTAACTTCAAAATTCGCAGAAATTCTGCGCCATTGACAAGGGTTTGCACACCCCGCTCTCAAGACTAAACTGGCCTTTTCAGCCGAAGAAACACAACATTAACGCCGCATGCATATAACACAAACTAAAACAGATTACTGACCGAAATGTTTATCTTCAAAAACGTCAAATCATATCTGAAATCGTTGATTTTGGAGTCCGGGACGATTTTTTTTAGAAAGCCTACATGTTTATCGGGATATATCCCGTGAGGCGCTGTTTGTAACGAGAAATTTCATTGGTCGATGCACAGACTGATCCATTACTGTTATAATCGCTCGTCCAATCAAATGGCTTCTTACATATCGTCACATCGTCTTTCAACATGTCGGCCTTCAGTCAAAATTCGCCGAGGAATAGAAAATCATTGATTTCAGATATGATTTGTCGTTTTTCAAGATAAAAACAACAGGTCAGTAATATGTTTTAGTTTGTGTTATATGCATGCGGCGTTAATGTTGTGTTTCTTCGGCTGAAAAGGCCAGTTTAGTCTTGAGAGCGGGGTGTGCAAACCCTTGTCAATGGCGCAGAATTTCTGCGAATTTTGAAGTTAACGACTCTCTGGCATCTAGATAGCTTTCGTTATTGAACAAAAGTTGTGTTTACCTTGTGAATAAATGTGTTAGCCCTCTGTTGCAGAAATAATCAGTGGAATAACAATAAATTTAGAAAAGTTAGAGAGTTTTCTGTAAGAGGGGTGAGTGACGGGCTATATAGAAGTAAAATCCCTTGTATATATTATTAGTGTTAGAGTGTCGGGGGTCAAACTTCGGGCCCCTATGATTAGCATGGCCTTGAATGTTGATAATGGCAGGGAATTATATAGATATGATTCTTCAGTTTCTATCATTGCCAAAATATCCTGTTTCCATGCCCTATCATTAAAAACAATCTAATTAATATTCATGATGTCATTTTTTTTCTTACATGAATATTCATGGAGTAAAGGGTTAAGTTAACCCTGCTTATAGTACATACCCATATACTGCAGGGCCCTGTTTCAATGACCCCTTGTAAGTTTTCAGAAAATCCAGGATATCCTAGCTATATTTTATTTGGGCACTCCCTGCTCTAACAGTTTATTAAGCTGAATACAATCAATTCATGTATTTCAGTTTCATAACCCAGCATTCACCAAAACTGTTAAAAAAAACTCATTTTGAAAAAGAGCTAGTGCAGAGTAAAGGTCAAAGAAAGGGTCAGTCATGTAAACAGGGCTGCAGATGATACAAAGTTTCTGGGAGTTCAGACGTAATCAAGCAAGTTGTTTGATAAGCATGATTAAAAAAACGAAAATCCTTAGCTTGGTTACATTTTGAATTATGGCTATGCTGCATGTGCTAAATTCATCTCATATAAATTATGAATAAGATATGGATATTGGACCTTTCTTCCTATTGTAGCAACATTGCCATTGCATACAACCTAGATGCACCAATACACATGTAAGAATTTACACCATCTTCATTGCTTAACCCATTACCCCCATAGGCTATTTTTAGACCCAACCTCTTTGAATAAATCTACCGAAAAGGAGCATTAACTAAAGAAAATGAATATTTTAGAATTTTGTAGTTTGAAACCATTGTGATAAATAGAGCATTTGCTGAGGGACTATAGGAGCAGATGCTCTATCTATCACAATGGTTTCACAAAGTGACTTTTTACAGAGCTGTCAAAAGTCGTCAATATGAGGGAATGGGTTAATCACATGTAATTATCCTGACACAAAGGCCAACTAGTCTTTAAGTTTAACACTACTCATGTGCAGTACGGTAACCCTAGTGTGCTATTGGACACCAAATCCTCCCCTCTCCATAGGTCAGTAACACTGAACAGGTCTATTAGGTAACTTAAGAGTCAGACTGACATAGTAACAAATAATATAGACTCATCAAACTGCTTCATCTGTTTGTTCTGGGTCTGTCCAAATTCTTAATGTGATAAGGGTATCATACTTTTTATGGTAAAGTCTTTGCTACTATTTGGAAGGGGAAAGAACCAACATCATACTCCAAAATGAACACTTTTCTAATTGAGCTATCAAGATGGTTCCTGTTTATTTATGCACTCGCCACTGCCAACAGTAGGGAAGGCCTCAAGTTTGTAATCTGTATTGGTGAAACTTTAGGACTTTAAAAGAATAATATATTTGCTGAACCATACAACCATTTATTTTGAAATTTTCAGCCTACTGGTGTTCCTAATCTGCAATAATGCCCTATTTGTCTGCCAGGTACAATGGACATCAAATGTATGTGAATTTCAATGCAAATATCCAGGGAATTTTCAGTAATCTGTTCATCCTGCAATTTTCCTATCCACAGCAGAAAATATAAATACAGTAGAACCCCTCTAATGCGACCACTTAATGAATAAACATGGGTGTCTTTATAAACAGGTGGTTGCTTAATGCAGGACAAAAGTAATGCAGAAAACTCCTCTAGGACCCAGCTAACACTCAGAATTATACTTCTTTTAGGTGCTCGCATTAGCAGGATTTTTCTGTACTTATAAATACTTAGTCATCATGTCATTTATGTGTGAACAACCATTGGTCATGGCAAACAGACAAGCTGACATTCCTTGCACGTGTATCATATTTATTTTGAATGCTTTTACAGAAATCTATTTGCGTTCTCAGATCACATTGTGTTAATCCGTAAGAAAAGACTAATGATGATAATGCCTCATCTGAGTATCTACTTGGACACCAATCAGCAATACATTTTCTGTATGTTCTGTTAGATGCTATATTTCTAACACAATGGCTGGGCAGGGCCTACACTGTTCTGCAATATGATACATGTAAATTCACTTTTCTCATGGATCATTGTTTTTGTTGTCTTGCAGGACGTAAAGGATCTGAATGAGGAGGAACAGGAGCAAATGTCACCTGAGCTTGTCATCAAGCATCCATTACAGAACAGATGGGCAATGTGGTTCTTCAAAAATGACAAAGCTAAAGAATGGACAGATAATCTTAAATTAATCACAGCATTTGATACAGTTGAAGATTTTTGGGCGTAAGTTGTTTCGTTACTAGTAACTACAATACACAATATACATGTAATTATGGAGATGTTCAGCAGATGTTATATTATTATTTATCACATAACTTTCGATGTGAGATTGCTGTAACAGAGTGCCGTAAACTGCAGAAATTTTTATTCAGTTGAGCAGTTTGAATCCGACGGGTAATGAATCTTAAAGAGAACACCTGGAACCAATGCAAAGGGCCTCCGTGGCCGAGTGGTTATGGTGTTCGACTGACAATTGCTTAATCCCTCACCGCTGTGGGTTCGAATTCCGGTCTGGGCATTTGGATTTTTCATGTGAGAAAGCCTTCAAGCTGGCTTGCGGTAGGTCGATGGTTCTACCTGAATGGTCTTCTGTGCACGAAACAATGCAATTTGTTCCATAAACAGAAGAACCTCTGGGGTCTTCCTCCACCTGTAATTTGCTGGATGTCGTGATATGACTTGATGTAAACCCTGATAAAAAACCAAACCAAAACCGGAACCATTGCATGGCGTCATTTATGTCATTTAATCGTTAGTCACTTGTAGCGTTGCGATGCTGTAAACAATGGTCTGTTTCACTTTCTACGGCACTTTTAACCCAGTCCCTCATATTGACGACTTTTGACGACTGTAAGAATCATTTTGTGAAACCATTGTGATAAATAGAGCATTTGCTCCTATAGGAGCAAATGCTCTATTTATCACAATGGTTTCAAACTACAAAATTCTAAAAGTTTCCTTTTCTCTAGTCAAAGTTCATTTTCGGTAGATTTATTCAAAGAGGCTGGGTCTAAAAATAGCCTATGAGGCAATGGGTTAAGGGTTATGTGACTGATAAAAAGAATCTTGCATTCTGGTTCATTTACAAATTGTTTTTACGAAACTCATTTACTATAATGAATATGGCCAAACCTTCCTGTGTTTATTTGTCATTATATAAATTAATTAATACTCATGATGTCATTATTTCTCACATGAATAATCATGGAGTAAAGTTTAAAAGGCTTATCAGTGCAGTAAGTACTAACTCACAGGGGAAATGTCATATAGTTTCATATTTAAACTTTTTTTTTAAAACTCAGGATATTCCTGTTTTGGGGATTTTCAAAGGTAGCAATATTGAACTGACTGATGTGCATATATAATATACAATGTATTTGACTATGTGTAAAATTATACTGAACCGAGCTGAACTGAAAATATCCTCTTTTTTTTCAGACTGTATAATCATGTACAGAAGGCTAGCAGACTACCATCAGGCTGTGATTATTCGCTATTTAAGGTAAGATAAACCTTGACTGTCTCCGGAGACCCATTTCCATGAGAGCATAGTGTCTATAAATGTACCAATATCACTTTAGCGTGATCACCAAGGAAGTGCTCTTACCTGTTTCAGGCATACCACTGCTGTCAAATGCACAAATTTGACGGTTTGACACTTACGTACGGCAAAGAGATTTAAACTAATATTGGTTAATATTTAAAAGTCTTGTGTATGTGTTAATGGATGTTAACAGCGGGCATATTGTAATCGCATTGTCCGTCTTTCCGTCTGTCCATCCGTCCGTCCCAAATTTCGTGTCCCTTCTATAACTTTTTTATCTGAATGGATTTCAAAATAACCTTGCATAAATGTTCACCACACAAAGACTATGTGTCGCGTTCAACTCCCAGGGCTATGGGTCAAAGGTCAAGGTCATCCTTCAGGGTCAAAGGTCTTGGGCATAGTGTTCCACAAATGCATCTTGTTATTATTGGCTTAACTTAGTGGCAAGGCTTTGTGTTCACAAAAGAATAAGTGATTCAGATCAGGATCAAATTTGCAGTCATGATTTAAGTGCAAACAAGGTTTTATAACGGCATGATTTCATAAAACATTCAGATTATGTATCAGAATACAGATATCAATGTACTCACTTGAAAGTCCCATTTTGGCAGTTTTTAAAGATGAACTGGGCAATAGATCAAGGTGCATATTCAAATATTAAAATCGTCATTTCTCCACGAAACCCTATGTTGTGACCACTGTTTAGTATCATCTCGAAGAGGCGATTGTAAAGAATGGTCGCAAGATAGGATTGTGGAGAAATAGGAGTTATTCTTGAAAATGTTTTAATTTACGCATCTTATTTAGTGGCAAGGCTTCGTGTTAGGCCACTGATGATCATTTAATATATTAGATATAGTATATGCTGGTAAAACCAGTATCATCTTAACCCTTTACCTCATAAATATGCCTTTCTATGCCTTTGCAAACAGAGTAGACCCACATCAGACGGTTTCTATAGGAGTCGTCTGATTAGACAGGGTCTGCCTTGTTTGCATTTGGTATGATGTAAATATGATTCTGTTTTGTTTCTGCATAAAGTGGCATAGGATGACAAGTTTTGTTTTACAAATTATATAATTAAACAAATAAATATATGCAGTATCTGTAATACACAAAGAAGATAAATCAAAATCTGGCATGTGTCCAGTTTGTAAACCCACCATTACTTTAAAATATCATTACATGGTCACAATGTCCTTGTTGTTAAATGAATAGTGCTCACCGATCCATTTGTTAATTTTTGGTACGCTTCTGAGAGTCTGTTTAAAATATATTTTGATAATAATCCTCCGACCACACCTTAGTGCCACACATTGTTGCAATTCTGGTTACATGGTCACTTCATAGCCTCAGCTGCACCACCCTGGACATAGCCACATGGTCAGCTCACCCACAGCAATATATCTGTCCTGAACGTCTTAATGCCACAACTGTAATATTAAAACATTATTCACCAAATACAGTGAACAAATCAAAGCCCCAAGTTTATCACTCAAATAATTATACAATTACATGTGTAATGTTACCATTCACAAAAGTGAATTAAATCTCTGAGTTTAATACTCAAATTCATATAAGAAATGTCATTGTTCACAACAAATGAACTTAACTATTCAAAAATATATTGCTAAACATTATTTATTTGACAAAGTTTCACTGACTTGTACACTGGCCTAATTGATAAATTTAAACAAAATACACTGAGTCAGTGACCATACCACATTTACACAAGCATGTACAATACACTTAGACTAAATGCACTAATATTGTGACAGTAAGGTCTATCGATAGAAAAATGCATTATATTCAAATACTAAAATCATCATTTCTCTACCAAACTCAATATTATGACCACTCTTCAGAATCGCATTGAAGAGACAATTCTAAAAAGTTGTCACAATATAGGGTTTGGTTGAGAAATAAAAGAGCTACTGAAAATGTTTTAATTTACACATCTTACCAAGGCCTTAGGTCATAAAATCTTGAACAAGTTTAATTTTGACCTAGACCCATCAATATTGGTAGTCTTTTTCATGCAGAAACTCCATATTTTGAATTTATACATCATACTTTTCAAGTGTAATGTGTCTATATCCTCATAATATGTATTGATAAGGATAATGGTATAAATGTATGTCCCTTTGAAAATTTGGATATTTATCATACAAAGTTTTGGAATCAGTCAGTGGTGTTCATGGTGAATGAGATATACATAATGGAATATTTTTCACTGTCTTGTTGATAGGATGGTGTTCAGCCTATGTGGGAAGATGCTGCAAACAAAAATGGCGGGAGGTGGTTAGTGAACTTAAATAAAAATCAAAGGCTGACAGAATTAGATAATTTTTGGTTAGAAACGGTAAGTCTTTTCTTAATCCTTTGCATGCATATTAATTACAATGTTTAAACTTGAAAATATGAAGAGGTTATTGTAATCTGGTTGTTAAGTTTAAAATATGCCATTTTTTCCCACATTTGTTTGCAGGTATGCTGTCTTAAATTTTTCATGCCTCCTTCCTGGGCTTGTCCTTCCATTCAAAAATCTGTTGGCATGTCTTTCTTTCATTAACCTGGATGAGAAATTGTGCACACATGTTTTAGTTTTCATATGGAACCAATTATACCAAAGGTATTGTCCTGGACTTAGTGAAAATTAAATGAGTTTCATTGTATTTAAAGGTGCCGTCTCTGGCTTTAACATATAATGGGAACATGTTGGTCTGGCAGCATGCAAAAGTTATCCTGACTTTTTCTCCAGAAATTTATATATAAATGTATCAAATATCATATTTTGATACACTCTTTTGAAAAAAGGGACATATTATGAAATGGCGCTGTCTGTCTGTCCGTCTGTTTTCTGTAACATCTATAACTCAAGTTCTGCTTGGTAGATCTTTCTTAAATTTCACTACATTTACAATGTTTATTGGGACTTTCTACAGTAGCATGTGTGTGTCCCGGTTCGTATATCCAAGGTCAAGGTCTCACAATTGGACTTAAAATTTGTGTTTAGCAAAAATGTCACATATACTGACACCAGAGTAATGGCCCTTTGATTTTTAAAAAAACCCACGTAACCTTTTTTTGTCTGTATGGAGCCATATCTCCGAAAGTGATTGGAGTTTTTCTATGAAACTTCCTGTAAATGTTTATTTAAAGTATACAGAAATGCGTCTCAGCAAGTATCTTTTCTGTTGTAATTTTTTATCCCCCACCGCATAGCGGAGGGGGGTTATAGGAATGGCCTTCGTCTGTCTGTCTGTCCGTCTGTCCGTCTGTCCGCACTCACCAAAGGGTAGTTGTGTGACTTTTTCTAACTAGTCGCACAAGTAAAATCATTAACCTGGCCATCTCTTGTGACATTAACCTGGCCATTTCTTGTGACATTAACCTGGCCAGTTGTGGGACATAGGGTTAGGGTTAGGGTTAGCTTCCAGATCATTCTATTTCCAAAGTTAGAGCCAAAAATAGTTTTACTTGTGGGACTAGTCCCACAAGAAAAGATCAAAGGAAAAGTCACACAACTACCCATTTGTTAGTACGTCCGTCCGTCTGTCCGTAACAATTTCGTGTCCTCTCCATATCTTCTATACCCCTTGAAGGATTTTCAAGAAACTTGCCTCAAATGTTAACCAAGTTGAGACGATGTGCAGAACATATGTGGCAGATATGTCGGCTCAAGGTCAAGGTCACATTTGAAGGTCAAGGGTTCTAACCTTTAATTTCCGTTACATTTTCGTGTCTGCTCCATATCTTCTAAAGCCTTTGAAGGATTTTCATAAAAGTTTAGTTAAATGTTACCTAAATTAAAACGATGTGCAGAACCCATGCCGCAGTCATGTTGGCTCAAGGTCAAGGTCACGTTTGAAGGTCAAGTGTTCTAACCTTTAATTTCCGTTACATTTTCGTGTCTGCTCCATATCTTCTAAAGCCTTTGAAGGATTTTCATAAAAGTTTAGTTAAATGTTACCTAAATTAAAACGATGTGCAGAACCCATGCCGCAGTCATGTTGGCTCAAGGTCAAGGTCACATTTGAAGGTCAAGGGTTTTAACCTTCAATTTCCATTGCATTTTTGTGTCCGCTCCATATCTTCTAAACCCTTTGAAGGATTTTCATAAAACTTGAGCCAAATGTTAACCAAATTAAGACGATGTGCAGAACACATGTGGCAGTCATGTCGGCTCAAGTTCAAGGTCACATTTGAAGGTCAAGTGTTTAAACCTTCAGTTGCCATTACAGTTTCGTGTCCGCTCCATATCTTCTAAACCCTTTGGAGGATTTTCATAAAACTTGAGTCAAATATTAAATGAATTGAGATGATGTGCAGAACCCATGCCGCAGTCATGTTGGCTCAAGGTCAAGGTCACGTTTGAAGGTCAAGTGTTCTAACCTTTAATTTCCGTTACATTTTCGTGTCTGCTCCATATCTTCTAAAGCCTTTGAAGGATTTTCATAAAAGTTTAGTTAAATGTTACCTAAATTAAAACGATGTGCAGAACCCATGCCACAGTCATGTTGGCTCAAGGTCAAGGTCACATTTGAAGGTCAAGGGTTTTAACCTTCAATTTCCATTGCATTTTTGTGTCCGCTCCATATCTTCTAAACCCTTTGAAGGATTTTCATAAAACTTGAGCCAAATGTTAACCAAATTAAGACGATGTGCAGAACACATGTGGCAGTCATGTCGGCTCAAGTTCAAGGTCACATTTGAAGGTCAAGTGTTTAAACCTTCAGTTGCCATTACAGTTTCGTGTCCGCTCCATATCTTCTAAACCCTTTGGAGGATTTTCATAAAACTTGAGTCAAATATTAAATGAATTGAGATGATGTGCAGAACCCATGCCGCAGTCATGTTGGGTCAAGGTCACGTTTGAAGGTCAAGTGTTCTAACCTTTAATTTCCGTTATATTTTCGTGTCTGCTCCATATCTTCTAAAGCCTTTGAAGGATTTTCATAAAAGTTTAGTTAAATGTTACGTAAATTAAAACGATGTGCAGAACACATGTGCCAGTCGTGTCGGCTCAAGGTCAAGGTCACATTTGAAGATCAAGTGTTCTTACCTTCAATTTCCATTATAGTTTCGTTATCTCCTATACCCCTTGAAGGATTTTCAAGAAACTTGCCTCAAATGTTAACCACGTTGAGACAATGTGCAGAACATATGTGGCAGTCATGTCAGGTCAAGGTCACATTTGAAGGCCAAGTGATTTAATCTTCAATTTCCATTACATTTCGTGTCCGCTCCATATCTACTAAACCATTTGAAGGATTTTCATAAAACTTGAGTCAAATATTAACCAAATTAAGACGATGTGCAGAACACATGTGGCAGTCATGTCGGCTCAAGTTCACAGGCCTCGAAAATTTCTTTGAAAGCCACTCGTCCTGTAGGACGAGTGACTTGGAATTCTTACTCGTCCTCCTAAAAAGTTACTCGTCCTACATATCTCAGGCAAATACTTGAAAATAATTTTGATCTGATTGAGTTTGTTAGTTATATTATATGTTTTGTTTACACTGTAGATTGATATTACCTTCGACATTATATCCATGTAAAACTCTATCCACTATTAACATAATCATTAATTAGTCAGAATTATTTCAAAACATTCACTGATTTGAAGTATGTAAAATTATCATGATTAATTTACTTTTTTGTTTTAAAAACAGATTATTCTGTAATCTCCAACTAGGAATTTGGCTGATTTAGGTCTTCACTGTATGCAAAAAGAGTAGACATGAATATTTACTCTAATATTATAGCATGGGACGTTTGAGCAACTCAAAATTTGAAATCAGGTGTAAACTAATTTGTACTCGAGCATGAAGAAAACCATCACTCATATTGAACGCCGTGGTCACGTTTTTCAACAAAGATGTAGTCCTATCAATGTGCCGCTCTCGGCCCGACATGCTATTTTTCGTACTGATTGTCGAAGTAAACCGAAAGTAAAAGTTAGAACCGTTCAACGATATCACAAATTATGGGACTGGCATAGACGGGGGATTTATGCCTTGTTTGCTGCGGTCCCGTTTGCTGGTCTTTTCTTTTTTTTCTCTTTTATTTCCCTCCTCTCGTCATCACCGCCACCACCCAAAAACTTCATAATATGTTGTTGACTAGAGCCTGAGGCCATTCTGTATTTTATTTTGACATCGGCGCGCGAAACCAAACGGTGTTGATATAAACATTTACCCACCTTACCAGACTGGTTTAGGAGTGATTGTAACAGTGACTATCGTGACGCTGTATTTTGATTCGCTAACATGACGAACTAATTTCCGTTTATAATAGATCAAAACTATTTCTATTTTTCTTTCTTTTAGTGTGTTTTCATAACGTAAAGCCTTATACTCCATTTAATGATAAAATCAGTTCGCTTCCGAAACAAAAATAATCGGCCGTTAAATTAAAGAAAACCGAGTCCCAGTCAATTCTTTCACTCAGCAAACGAGCACCTGTTATAGGAAATCAAGCGTTTATCGGACCGCGAGGTTTGAATGTCGATTGTACATGAATCAACTGTTTGAAACGTGAGTTGGCCTGGATCTACAAATACATTATCATTTCTCCCCCAAAAAGCTACTCGTCCTGTCGGACGCGTACTTTCAAATTTCTACTCGTCCTACACCACTTCCCACTCGTAATTACGAGCGGACGAGTGATATTTTCGAGGCCTGGTTCAAGGTCACATTTGAAGGTCAAGTGTTTAAACCTTCAGTTGCCATTACAGTTTCGTGTCCGCTCCATATCTTCTAAACCCTTTGAAGGATTTTCATAAAACTTGAGTCAAATATTAAATGAATTGAGACGATGTGCAGAACCCATGCGGCAGTCATGTTGGCTCAAGGTCAAGGTCACGTTTGAAGGTCAAGTGTTCTAACCTTTCATTTCCGTTACATTTTTGTGTCCGCCCCATATCTACTAAAGCCTTTGAAGGATTTTCATAAAAGTTTAGTTAAATGTTACCTAAATAAAGATGATGTGCAGAACACATGTTCCAGTCATGTTGGCTCAAGGTCAAGGTCACATTTGAAGATCAAGTGTTCTTACCTTCAATTTCCATTATAGTTTCGTTATCTTCTATACCCCTTGAAGTATTTTCAAGAAACTTGCCTCAAATGTTAACCACGTTGAGACAATGTGCAGAACATATGTGGCAGTCATGTCGGCTCAAGGTGTAGGTCACATTTGAAGGCCAAGTGATTTAATCTTCAATTTCCATTACATTTCGTGTCCGCTCCATATCTTCTAAACCATTTGAAGGATTTTCATAAAACTTGAGTCAAATATTAACCGAATTGAGATGATGTGCAGAACACATGTGGCAGTCATGTCCGCTCAAGGTCAAGGTCACATTTGAAAGTCCTGTTCTTACCTTCAGTTTCCATTATATTTGTTTCCGCGTCCTATTTTCTTAACAACTGGAAGGTTGAATGTCAACCACGTTAAAACCCATTATATCACCTTAAGGTCAATGTCTTAATTTAGGTGGCGGCGGTGGGGGATATAGCTGTCCTTTGGACTGCCTTGTTTTTATACTTTTTGTCCATTCAGGGTCGTCTCTCAGAAACCGCAGTTTTTCTATGAAACTTTTTGGAAATATTTTGTACATCTAGTCATATCTCAGACTCTGGATTTTTTTCTATGAAAGTTTGTGTAAATGTTAGGGAGCACTGGAGTTATGGTCCTTTGTTTGCGAAAAACTTAACCTTTTTGTCCATTCAGAGTCATGTCTCAGATTGTTTGGAGTCTTTCAATGAAACTGTGTAAGTACCATAAAGAAATGGGTCCCTGCAAGTATCACTAACACTGACCTTGGAACACCAGAGTTCTGGCTCTTTGTTTGTGAAAAACTTAACCTTGTTGTCCATCTGGTCAATAACTTGGTTAGATGCTGATGCCAGCATTTGTTTGGCAGGGGATATCAATTCAGCGAATTTGCTTTTTCACTTTAGTCTATAAGTTTAGTCTACTCTCTAACTTTTAATAGCAGTTTTAATCCAATCTTCACCAAATCTTAATGGACATAATAATCAGCCAGACTTGTGGACACTCAAGAGTTTTGTTCACCATTTGACAGAATCATTGCTCTCTCAAACAATAAAAGCATTAAACATAAAAATGATTATTAACATGACATAAAAGACATAAGACATTTTATTTAACCCTTAACTCCATGAATACTCATGCAGAGCTACAGATAACGATGTGTACCCACACCTTATACTGTGACCACTCTTTAGAATCGTCTTGAATGGGCACAGGATTTAATTTTTATTATGCCCCAATGTGTTTATTCTCTTTTATTGTGTTTCAGTTGCTGTGTTTAATAGGAGAAGCCTTTGATGACTTGTCAGAAGATATATGTGGTGCAACAATGAATATTAGGAATAGGGGCGACAAACTTGGTTTGTGGACAAAAGATGCAAGAAAATCAGAAGCTAATATAAAAATTGGGTAATTTTAAACTCAAATTCTTGAAAGTTGATAGAACATTTATGTGCATGTTCAGAAATTTGTCTAGATGGATATAGGCCTGACTTGTCTTTACAAGAAACATGAAAAATCCACCACAAATCTTCACACTGCAATTACAAGTGAAATCTGAAAAAGAAAATTACTATATGAATAATTGAGTAACTTCAATGCTGAAATATGGTATATGGGTCACACCATTGAATTCAAATGACCCACACAATCTAAACTTGCTTTGTCACTTTGATATAGTTTACACTGTCATTTGTAAAGTAAGGTACAGACTTCAAATTAACATGATTAAGTTTCTATTTCTTATTTGGCTTTGAAGTATGAGGGCTGTCCACTGAAGACCCAAACATTGCTTTTTACGATATTTTGTTCGAACTATTTAAGTTTACAAACAAAGGCATATAAAGTAGATAGATTTATTTCGGTACAAAGTGTACATAACATGGCAAAACATAATTAAGACAACATATAAAAAGCCATGTAATGTGCACTAGACGCCAAGGATGACACAAAAAAGGAAAATATTTTCCATTGTGGTATTTGATTCTGGTGGCAAGACACAGAGAGTCATGGTATCATAATAGTCTACATTATAATGTCAAAATTTGTTGATATCACTGAAGATCTATGTAGATTTACCATACCTAATGTAGGTCTGATTAGCACACACTTTACAACGTCAGTGAAGTTGTTGACTATGTTTCTGCTTTAGAAATTTCCTAGAAGCCTCAATTGCTGCAACTTCTCGTCAAATAACAATCGTGGGACTCATCTCGCGGATACTCAACTCATGTCTGAATTTTTTTACAATATCTGATCTGGAACAGTTTTACATATTCCAACTTGAGCAGCAACATCTCTTACTGATTAGAGCTGATTTGTCCTATGCAGTTCTTCCGATCTTTGTTTTACATCAGCAAATCCCTCCCAGAAATGCTTGTGCCATATGATATGTATACAAGCCTCTGACTAACACTTCTTTGAGGATTGACAGCGTCCAATTCCATTTTTGTCTGGGAGTCAATCCACGGTTAACACACTTTTTAATTATCACCTTGTGCACCGCATATTCATCTGAGATCACCATTTTTTTTCAAAGACGAGTAAACTGAGATGCTTAGGATAAAGTCAAGGTTTTACAGTTAGTGATGTTGACAACATTGTCGTCTGTATAATTCTAAATGCAGAAATAGAAAAAAACGTATAACTTTATTAATGCTTGAATGAAGACCGATCAGATCTGGGGGGCATATTATTTTTGCCCTGTCTGTTTATCTGTTGTTGTTTTTTGTCACCAACATTAACATTGGTCATAACTTTCGAGCCAGTGTAGATAGATACTTTGTATTTGGCATGCATATGTATCTCATAAAGCCGCACATCTTGAGGGGTGACATGTCAAGGTCATCCTTCAAGGTCAGAGGTCAAATATATAGGTCAAATCACAGACTTTAACATTGGCCCTAACTTTTGAACCAGTAGAGATGGAGACTTGATATTTGGCATGCATGTGTATCTCATGAAGCTGCACATTTCATGGTCACGGTCAAGGGGTGACATGTCATGGTCAAGGTCATCTTTCAGGGTCAAATTGGCTGGGGCATAGTGTTTCACAAACACATCTTGTTATAAAATGTGATTAAGTGTGTGCCGACTCTACCCAGTTGTATCAGTTAATCAAGTGCAGTTTGGAATTATTTCACTTTTTACATACACAAAAAAAATAAGATAAATCACCTGTACAAAATCTTAGGAAAACCCTGCCTAGCGCTGAAATGGGAAACAATGTTCGTGACTATTGTGGACAACCATTGTATATTTGGCTGTAGACTTAACTCTTTTTTTTTATTTTTATTTTTTCAGTCAAAAATTAAAAGATAGACTAAAAATTCCTGCAAAGATAGTCATAGGATTTCAGGTAAGTAATAGAATGTCATTGGTGTACATGCTGTATGTGTAGAAGGATATTCATAGAGGTTACAGGATAAAACTCATATTTGATTCTTTGCACAAAGCTGACTTGAATGCTTACAGTGAATTTGTAATAACCTGTGCAAACGGTTTGGATCAAAATGATCCAGCATTAGGAACAAACTGATTGACACTGACTATATTGTGAAGAAAAGCAAAACAGAAATGAACTCACCTGTTAAACTTCTCAAAATTGATATTTCTCCACAAATATGCAGACTGAGTGACTGTCAGAGTCGAAACAGTCAAACAATTTCGATCTAGATGAGGCACCAAGTAACTTGCCATCTTGTCTGGATCCAAACTGTTTGCAGTGGTAATCACAAATTCACTGCTAGCATGCAAAGGTGAATACAGGTTAAAATAATTAACCCATTCCCTGATATTGACGACTTTTAACGACTCTTTAAAAGTCATTTTGTGAAACCATTGTGATAAATAGAGCATTTGCTCCGATAGGAGCAAATGCTCTATTTATCACAATGGTTTCAAACTACAAAATTCTGAAGTTTTCCTTTTCTCTAGTTAATGCTCCTTTTCGGAAGATTTATTCACCCATATTTATTAAGTGGTCGCATTAGAGGGGTCTACTATATATGTAAAAGTTCAAAAAGGCAAGAAAATTCTTACATTCTTTGTAGTAAGGTAATTTTCAGCACAAATGTCTAATTTAGATGACCTTTGCAAACAGTTTAGATCCAGATGTTAATACTTGTCAGTTGAGTATCTTGTTAGTAGGTGTACAAGTCTGACTTTTATGTTACAGGCACATCAAGATACAGCAACTAAAGCAGGCTCAACGGCCCGAGACCGCTACAGAGTTTGACAAGATTAAACTGGCTGCATGTAGGATACTTGTTACTGTTAAATGATGCATTTTATCACGCCATGGACTAGCATACCCTACCCTTAAAGGCCATATTCACGATGGGCGTAAGCAAGTGCAGTGCAATGCAAGCAGAAACGTTCCTAGTTGTTAGTGCAGTGGATTAGCAACGAGTTACTGCAGTGCGTTTCACTGGAAGACAAGTCTTATAAGACTTGTATAAATATTGAATAGAAAAAGAATGTTGACTGCCATAATGCCATTACCCTTGTTAGTTTTTTCTGAACTTTGCTTCGACAACTTTCCCTTGACAGTGTTGAAGACATCTAAATTCATAATTTGTCAAATCCACCCGAACTGATACTGTTAAGTATTTTTGTAATGACCTTGGTGTCAACTGCATGCAATGCAAATCCTAGCCAGTGTGCATTCAGGCACATTATGGATAGCAGCTTTACCAGCTAGCAGTGTGTAAAACTGTTAATAGATTTGAGTGGTACCATTACACAAATTTGCCTTAGTGACATTCAAACAGTGTAGACCAATATCAGACTTATCGTCTGTGAATGATCTTCATCCAGTTTGACACATGCTAATATCTGCAGTATTTTTATATGGAGTACATGTATATCAAAAAGTATCACTACTTATTAGATGCTATGTAGATAACGATAAGTTTTTTCTGGGTGTACACTGTTAGCAAGTCTCATTAAGGATGGTTTTGTTATGGTGCAGCTCATTTACAGTTCAGGTGTGTGTGCTGTGGAATTTCAAGTGTTGGATATATTTATACAATGTATATTTGCTTTCATAGGACTTGGTATCACAAAGAGAATGCATTTAAGCCAATAGTTCTTAGCATCCCAGAACATTTATAAGTGCTTTATTTAAAGTTTTGCTTCCTTCTTTTGGTCATGACTACATTTATAGTATTAGTTGAATTTTGTCAGTAAGAAACAGATTTATTTCTCTTGAAATAATTTTATTACAAACCAGAACCATCAAATGGATTTAAACTCTTGGTACAGTTTTAATGTGACATTTCTGAGAACTGACATTGGCATTGTGTGTAAATATGGTATGTGTATGTTTGAATGGAGCGCTTTGCAAGATATACTACTGTGGGAAGTGGTATCTCAACAATTAGGAATTATTTCAAATGAGCTTGCTGATTTACAATTTAATGCAATATTTCAAATCCACATCTTTAATACATGCAGACATGTTTGAAAGTTCTTCCAGGTGCACTTCGTGTGTATAAATTGTCAGATGAAAGCTATTTTCTATGTATGAGGATGGCGCTGTGTTTTTGAATATACTGTTAAGCAAAACATTTCTGATCAAGAAATGTTTCACTATCAGTAACCAAAGGTTATACCATTTCAAAGAGCCTATAATTTTAGATTTTCTCATAATGTTCAGTTTTTTGTCGCCTTTTTCAGAAAGGGTTTTTTGCTTGAAAATTCATTGTTTGGAAAGCCTGAAAAGTATGACATTATGAAAACTATAGTCTTATTTGAAATGGATGGGAAATAATGGAATAATGTCAGTGCTGTCTAATCTACATACATGTATTAATCATATTGAAGATGTATCCAGGACCTTTTGATTTTCTTACCAATATACAGGTACTGATGTTAACATTTAACATAAGTTTAGCTTTTTCCTTGGAGTTGTCGCAGTTGTGTAAAACCAGTTTGTCACAGCTTCAACATCAGTGTAGCTATCCCTATCCCTATCAAATTAGACACATTGTTCACTATTACAAGAGCTGTTACCTGATAAGGAGCGATTACTCTTATGCATATTTAACCCGTTCATTCATAGCCTTTTCATATCTCGCAAACAGAGTAGACCCAGATCAGACGTCTGATCATGGTCTACTCTGTTGGCTTATAGAATTAAATAGATCTGCTCTTACAGTTTTTGTTTAAGCCAACAATTCCCTTTCAAATGTCCACCTTTGAAAAAGTAAGTTAATGACTGCTCATGTTGTGATCAATTCATGCATAAATGTTTATTAGGGAAAAGGTTAAAGAGTTATGGTCCTTTAAATAAATTTGGTGTGCTTACTCTTACATTTACTGACATTAGTACTCAGTATTTGATGAAGGTGTAAATACTATTTTTATGCTGAAACTTTTGCTTGCCTTAGTGTAGTGTTCAAGGATTTGACTTTGCAGAGCTTTAAAACCAGTTTTACCTCCCTATAAGATTTTAACACTTATCTATAATGCTGTCATTCATACAAGTTTGGCATGTACAAGAGCAATGACTCGTCAGCTGTAGCTGTTAAATGTCTTTGTGTTTGCTGTATATTTTGCCTACAGTCTTGATAAAAAAAATCACTGGTGATTAGTTAACCCTTTGCCTCATAGAAACACCTTTGAAAAAAGTCTTGACCCTGATCAGACAATTCCTGTAGAAGCTGTCTGACCAGGGTCTGCTCTGTTTGTTTTTGGATTGAAATATAGATCTGATTCTACAGTTTCTGCTGTGGCCAATAATTCCTGTGTTCATATGTCATAAAAATTCAACTACATGTATTTAATAATCATGATGTCATTATTCTGTACATGAATATTCTTGGAGTAAAGAGTTTAAAGATAAATCAGATGTTTTAAGATGCAGTAAAACTATAGGAGTGACCGTTCAAAAAGGACGTTTTACTTGTATACCTTAAAGCAGATGGTATCTTAATGCAGCTCTTTAGGAGCTTTCTGCATTACTGTTGTTCTACATGAAGTAGTCACCTGCTGCTAAATGCCCTCACATATATTATTTAACCCTTTCCTTCATATGAACACTTTTTTACGCATTTGCACACAGAGTAGACCTATATCAGACGGCTCCTATAAGAACTGTCTGATCAGAGTCTGCTTTGTTTGCTTATGACATGTAGATCTGATTCTAGTTTTTGTCAGAACAAAAAATTCCCTTGAAAATTTTACATTATGAAAATTAAGCTAGTAAATATTCACGATGTCATGTTTTACTAAATATTGAACAAGGAAAGGATTAGCTGTCATTTAACCTTCAGCATACTAGGGGCAAAATTGGGATTACCGTTAACAAATACAGTTTAACTTCGATATCTCAAACTTCAAGGGACCATACAATTTAGTTCAAAATAATAGAGGTTCGAGTCATCCGATCTATAAGTTGACCAATATCTCCAGTTCACAGCTTAATGCAGGTCTAAAGTTAGCTGAAAGCTCCTGCAGGAGCTTTCAGCATTACTCTCGACCTGTATTAAGCTGTCACATATGTTAATAGGTATGTGTAGTGATACATTTTAGAACAATTCTGTATTGTAAATTATGGAAGGACCGAACTTAGTTCGAGTTATCCCGAACTTCGAGTTATCCGAGTTAGAAATATCGAAGTTCAACTGTAGTTGGATTCAGATGAGACCCTGAGTGACTTGATTGATCATCAAGATTTAATTTTATATTCAGATCATGCGTTTGAAAAGAATTGGAAGAAAGTTCTATCTTGAGAATTTGTGTGTACGATGCTTTCTGCCAAGGACATTTTGCTGAGCTTTCCAAAGGTCAAAGCGGTTCTACTGTACCTCGTATGAATACCATTTGTAACTAGCTTAACCCTTCTAATCCTGAATATTCACAGTGGAGTGCCCAATAGGAACCATCTGATCAGGGCCTGCACTGTTTATTATTTAAAATTCTCTTGCAAAATAGATGGACTCTACAGTCTGAAGGACCATTCAAGTTTGAATATTAAACATTCACAGGGTAAGAGGGACTTGTTTGAGGGGGTATAATGGAATCACCCTGTCAAGCGGGCGGTCAATCCGTCCATCAGTCTGCATTTGAACATGGCTAGCTGGGGTCGCAAACTCCTCCTTCAGTTTTAAAGTTATTGAATTTATATTTGATATACATAATAACCACAAATAGTAGATGTGCAAGACACAAATTTGATGTGTTTACTGCTAAGCATTGCAGAATTATCTCCCCTTTTTTGTCATTTTGGCTTGAAACATGGGTATTTGGATTTGCGATCAAGGCTGCTGTGTGGGGATATTCAATCAACTATAGTGATAGTTCTAGCTGTTTATAGTTGTTAACTTGTAAGCCAATCCTTCCCAGTCTGTGTGAGTGGACAATTTATATGTTTGCATACTATCCACACTTGGTATACATGTTTGAATAGCAGCAATTTAATCCCAACTTAGAATTTCTTAGCTTGGTTTTCTTATGTTGTAATCTGTAGAGAAATGATAATGAGTGCATCTTGAGTTTAACTGAGTAATATTACATGTAGTATTTCTGTATAAGACTGAGTTTGTTACAGAAGACTTGTGTTATGTAAATATATGAGTTTGTTTGAAAACATAATATTCAGTTGTTT
The DNA here is from genome assembly GCA_963576725.1 of Azorinus chamasolen. Taxonomy (NCBI): domain Eukaryota; kingdom Metazoa; phylum Mollusca; class Bivalvia; order Cardiida; family Solecurtidae; genus Azorinus; species Azorinus chamasolen. The sequence goes on along the minus strand of OY755236.1, from coordinate 55,657,190 downwards.
AGGTGTGTATGATTTAGTCCGTTAATTTTGATGAATATTGGAATATTGTTACTGTGCTGAATATTAATTGTATATTCTTTTTCTCAATGGAAAGGGTAGGGAGATTTTTGTTTTGAAATGGCTTTGAGGAAAAATGCAAATCATAATAATGTTGGTCAGTTTTTGCAGTGAAATACACTAGTTCCCTTATTGAAATGATGATGGGTTAGGCTCAACCTTCCATTTCTGTGGGTACATGTACCTATATGAATAAACGGCTTTAGATTGTGGTTGATCACACCCAGGTCAAGGTGAAAGTCACATTGTAAATTTGAAGAGAGTGTTGGTGACTTGTGTCTCTTGTCTTTAACTGATTAACTGTAAAACTGTCATTTTTTGCAACAATAAACGTAAGAGATACTTTGAATATCAAATACAATGTGTGTCATATATAAATTTTGGCGTATTTGAATAAATTGCAAAAATTCTAGATAATGATATAAATTTGTTGAAACAGTCTTGATGGCTGCTTGTAATGTATGTATGATTTCAGTACTTGAATGCCTATGTTTTAAACTTTTCCAACGGAATTGTAATAATTGGAATCTGTTATGGTTACATGTGTATTGACTGCTATACAGTGTGAAACTTGTGTAATGACACGACCAATTTCCAATGGAAAGGTCCGATTTCAGTATATATTTATCTGTATAGTGCTATTGCAACAAGAATATATGATTAGAGTTTGCCCTTTGAATGGGAGAAAAACAAGTGTACTGGCATTTGCAAACAGAATGGACCCAGATCAGATTGCTCCTAGAGGAGACCTCTAATCACAGTCTGCATTGTTTATCTTAACAGTTCTCTAGTATTTAAGCCAGACTCTGTAGTTAAACACTGATGGGCCAGTCCACTTAGAACATTCAATGGTTTAACCCTTTCCCTGTTCTATATTTATTCCAAATTTCAATACTTGCTGAATATTCATGGAAAAATAGTTATAGTGAAATGTGGAAGGTGGGACATTATAGCCATTTTAGAACCTAAAGAAACATATCTTTTAAATTCCATTAGCAAACTGAGTAGACCCTATTTGAGCCGTCTGATCTGGGTCTACTCTGTTTGTAAATGCGTGAAAATGCATTTATATGCAGGAAAGGATTAAGAGTGATTAGGAATATAAAGTCTATTTGTGGTTATCCATGCTGATTTGCTATTAAAGGGGTGAGAGACTTATGAATCAATTAGATAGCTATCTTCATTGCTTCTGTAAAGAATTTGGAAGTAGTATTGTATTATTGAAATGAAATGCCGTGGCTGTATATGTCAGCAAATTCAAATCTAATTGTACAAGGTTGACTCTTTTAGAAAACCATGATACCTATGGTATAATTTCTATTCAATCTGACTCAAGCAACACCATGAATTGCCTTTTGATCATTTGTTAGATTGGTTTGGATTTCTTTCACAAATGTTTGTTCAGTTTTTAGAGCCTAGTTTGACTTGTTTGGATTTAGAATATTTGTCTGGTACAACCTCAATTAAATAGAAAACAGACTGCATTTGCTGTTGAGTGTTTGCACATGTTGCAAACACCAAAAACTGCTATGTTAATGCAATATTAAAGAACTGATAAACAAGTTGTTGATTATTTTGTTGTTTTTTACCTCATTTATCAGAGATGGCCAGCAAAGCTCATACACAGTATGAAATGCCAAGAGGAATTCTGCTTTAACCCTCTACTCCATAAATACGCCTTTCTACACCTTTGCAAACAGTAGAGTTTGACCCAGATCGGATGAGTCCTGTAGGAGCTATCTGATAGGGTCTCCTTTGTTTGCTTTTTACATATCGGTAATGTAGATATAATTCTACAGTTTTCTGCCATGGCCAAAAATTCCTGTTCTCATTTGCCATTATAAAAATTATTCTAATTAATATACATAGTGTTAAAGACTCATTATTTATTACATGAATATTCATAGAGTAAAGGGTTAATTCTGGTTCTTAGCTTTTAACCTCCTTGATTACCTTTGCGAAAAGTTTTAACCAAGATCAGAGTTATTTGCACCTCATCGGAATTCAAACTAAGACACTTGTATCATTTTTTACCCTTTACTCAATACGTAAGCTTTTTAACCCTTTCCTTCATATGAACGCATTTTCATGCATTTGCGAACAGAGTAGATCCAGGAGCCGTCTGATCATGGTCTGCTCTCTTTGCCACTGGAATTTCATAGATTTGTTTCTTTACTTTCTAAAATGGCTACAATGGTCCACCTTCCATATATCGCCTATTTTGGCTATGAATATTCTATAGGTCAGGATTTGTGTGCCCTTGATCAATTCAAAATGGTATATTGTACCTTCTTAACGCCTTCTTCCATGAATACGCCTTTCTACACCTTTATAAAAGTAACATTTTGAAACCATTGTGATAAATAGAGAATTTGCTCCATAAGAGCAAATGCTCTATTTATCACAATGGTTTCAAAACTACACAATTCTAAAATTTTCCTTTTCTCTATTTGAAATAATATACTACATAATTATACTGTAGATATGACCAGTTCTGCCATGGCCAAAATTTCCTGTGTCCATATGCCACTATAAATGTGAATCTTAATTTATGTTCATCGTTATTTCTTATTGAGGAAAGGGTTATGGAATAACAGGTGAAAAATACAGAATAGCAGACTTTAGGCAAACATCTTTTTTTTTTTTTTGTTAACACTCACAATGTGTCTGGATGTGAAATCCAGGTTGATTACGAGGTTGATTACTGTCAAAATTGTACGAATTGGTCTATTATAAACATAATATTTTAACTAGCCTCTTTATTTCTACACATATCCATATCAAATTCCATAAGGTCTTGAATAAGTGATCCAGGAAACGTATGTGTCCTAATTTTTACCTTACTCCATGCTTCTAACTACATGTACATGTACTTTTTTCATAGCTGGGCGGTAATTTTGTCATGCATGTATGAGGAGGCACGGATGTTCGTTACAAGTAAATAACTTGTCGCATGCAAGACCGGGGTTCCTACTGTAAAGGTCAAGGTCACACTTGTAGGTGAAACATGATATCCTACATAAATGTGCACATAGTACAGTAAAATCTCAATACTACGAAATTTAGTAATGAATTTGTCTTTGTAGGCAGGTGGCTGCTTAATGCAGGGTGAAAGTCATGCAGAATGCTCCTAGAGAACCTTTCTGCTTTACTTTCACCCTGCATTAAGCTGCCACGTGTGTTAAAGATCAATAATGGTATGTATTTGAGTGTTTGTAGTATCGAGTTTTTACTGTATACTGATGTTTGTGTTCGAGTTTCTCGGCACTTCATCTCAATTTCCAATGGGTTGACACATAACTTTAAAGGTATTTTCTGTAATCATTTGTACTTCAGTATATGATTACCATATTTGTCACTACTTCATGGGCATTCATCATATTTGATTGACCACTTTTTTTTTTAACCCTTTCCTTATTATAAACACCTTTTCAAGCATTTGCAAACAGAGTAGACCAAGTTCAAGGTCTGCTCTGTTTGCTTTTGACTTGATATAGATCTGATTCTACAGTTTTCATCAAAGCAAAAGATTCCCTAGAAAAGTTTATACATGTATTATAAAATGTCTGCTGATAAATATCCATGATGTCATTTTTTCTTAAATGAATATTGAACAGGGAAAGGGTTAACCCATGAATAATTATGTAAGAAATAATGAGTATTAATTACTTTAAGGAATATGAACAAGAATTGTGTTGACTGGTCCAAACTGTAGAATCTGATCTTTAATATAATTCCATATTAAGCAAACAGCAAACCCTGATTAGATGACTCCTACAGGAGCCCTCTGTCATGGATCTACTCTGTTTGGAAAGATGTTAAAGGTTTACTAATGGAGTAAAGGGTTAAATCATAAATGGAAAAAGGGATAGATTTCATGGTCTTGTCTGTCCATCCATCCATCTGTTCCGATTTCTGCTAGCAAAATCCCTTCTGCTTTGTGACTTCATTAAGCAGGAAGCATCTTTTAAATAATTTGGTAAACAATGTCTTGCATACAAGAAATGTTAAACTGTCATTGCCTTAACTGAATAATCTCCCTTTTTCTGTGTTCATTTAGCAAAATCACCTCTGCTCTGTAACTGTAAGTGATTTTGAGAAGTGATTTGATTGACTGAACATAGTAATACTGGTACATGTATGCTGTCAGAGCAGCACTAGTCACTTTCCTTCGGACATATATTGCCCTGCTTTCGGGGGTTCATAGTTAAATATCACATTCAGTAGAAGTTTGGACCGGATAAATAATGATACAAATTATAAACATGAAATAGCAAACTTTATTAATATCCTCAGAAATTAGGTAACATTTTTTAAAACAGTTTCCATACATTAATAACATTTTATTGCACAATTAACAAGAATTTCAAACAAATGGGCAAACATAGCCATATACCATTACAACATATCTCTTATGTGGGATAGTCAGTCCCCAAATCCCACATTTCCTCCCCCTTATTATCCCTTTACTCCATAAATATGCCTTTGCAAACAGAGTAGACCCAGATCAAATGGCTCCTGTAGGATCCGTCTGATCACAGTCTGCTGTTTGCTTATGATATATAAAGATAGGATTCTACATTTTCTGCCATGGCCAAAAATTCATATGAATATTATATAAATTAATTAATATTCATGACGTCTCTTTTTATACATGAATATTCCTGGAATAAAGGGTTGTAAAGGAAATATTTGTAATTTTCACATAAAGACCAACTGTATTATATATTCATGACTCTAGGTCAAGTACTTTTAGAAATATACAAATAGTAACATGACAGACATGGGTAACTCTTATGCCCCCTTCAAAAGTGGGGACAAAAAACTAACCCTTTACTCCATAAATATGTAAGAAATAATGACATCATAAATATTAATAAAATGAATTTTTATAACGACATGAACACAACAGTTTTTGGCCAAGGCAAAAACTGTAGAATGGGTTCTACATGATTCCAAAAGCAAACAGAGCAGACACTGATCAGAATCTGATCTGTGTCTACTCTGTTTGCAAACTTGTAAATAGGCATGGCTATGGAGTAAAGTGTTAAAAGATGTATTGTTTCAAAGTTTAGTACAGGTGCTTGTCAAGATATGAAAACAGGCAAAATCACACATAAATAACAAACACAGATAATTCGATTATCCATATGAAAAGTGCATGGAATTGACCACCTCCCAAGCTTGTTAAACAAACCTACTGTGTAGTTAACACATTACCCCCTAGTGATGCGTTTTTGCGCATCTCTAAAATTCATATTGTGAAACCATTGTGATAAATAGAGCATTTGCTCCTATATGAGCAAATGCTCTATTTATCACAATGGTTTCAAACTACAAAATTCTAAAAAAAAATCCTTTTCTCTAGTTAATGCACCTTTTCGGTAGATTAATTAAAAGAGGTTGGGTCTAAAAATAGCCCAGGAGAGAATGAGTTAAAATGGAAATTCTCAAAAACTTTGATGATTAATATTGCAGCAGACACTGCTTCTGTAATACATGTTTAGGAGTGCCTTAACTGGTGCATCAACCATTACTTGACTGTTGATATAGAGTAAACAGTTCATTTACAAACCACATGTACATTTGTAGTTTGATTGTCTGTACAAAAAGGCTCCTTTTTGTCCCAAATTTCACATAAAAGTCCACTTTTGAGTGAAACAGTTTGTCATGTACCTTTCATTGCAAGAAACAAATTTATGTATAATATAGTATGGTATCTTCAAAATGTCAATAATTCATTTTAACCCTTTACTCCATAAATGCGCCTTTGTAAACAGAGAAGACCCAGATCAGACAGCTCCCAATTAGGGTCTACTCTATTTGCTTATGATATAATGTAGATCTGATTCTACAGTTTCTGCCATGGCAAAAACTTCCTGTGTCCATGTTCTTTTTAATCTAATTAATATTCACGATGCCATTATTTCTTACATGAGGATTCATGGAGAAAAGTGCTCAAAGTTTAGAAGAACTTAAATTGACATTTACCACTGAACTCCGGAATGGATTTTGATAAAACTTTATAGGAATGATCCTTAGGTGACTCAGCATTAACCCATTACCTCCTAGGCTATTTTTAGATCCAACCTCTTTGAATGAATCTACCGAAAAGGAGCATTAGCTAGAGACAAGGAATTTTTTTTAGAAACTTGAAAAAGTTTGAAACCATTGTGATAAATAGAGCATTTGCTCCTACAGGAGCAAATGCTCTACTTATCATAATGGTTTCACAAAGTGACTTTTACAGCGTCATCAAAAGTCGTCAAAATGAGGGAATGGGTTAAAGTTACATGTATATAAATGTAAGAATGTAATGGGTAATCTCGCCCTGAACTAATTCTTGTAAGAAGTAATGATATCATGAATCTTTATAATGGCATTATGAACATGGGGATTTTTTTGTCATGGCTGAAACAATAGAATTAGACCTATATTATTCCATACGCAAACACAGCAGACCTTGATCAGACGGCTCCTACTTTGTTTGCAAAGGAACGTCTATCAGGTAAAGCTAGGATTAACGTAATATGGAAGGTGGAACATTGTGGCCAGTTTAGAGAAGTAAAGAAACAGATCTATCAAATCCCATTAGCAAACAGAGCAGAACCTGATCAGACTTCTATAGGAGCTGTCTGATCTGGGTATACTCTGTTTGCAAATGCGTGAAAACACGTTTATATGAGGGAAAGGGATAATACAGGATTAGGATCTGGCAGTGCATAATCAACTAATAATGGTTAAATAAGGCATCAGTTTAAATTACGGGCATGTTCTCTGAACACACCGACAGAATTTGACAAAAAACTAATCTTGATGAGGACCCTATATAATAACTATACACATTCCATCTCTGATATCGATAGGACCTGCAAAGAAATGAAGGAGTTAGGGTGTAAAATGTTACAAACAATGAGTGAACGCTTTGACTTGTGTTGACTTTAATCCATTTCACCAAACTTTTTGCTACTTTAAATCCTGCAAAAAGTCACTTAGTATCTACATCCATATGCTGTACAATTACCATTTTTTCTCTGGACACTATCTTTGAACCTTTGTAATTGGCCTTTAGATAAATACATTTTTCTGCAAGTCAAAGGCACATAATTAAACATCAAATAGAAATAATGAAGCAATTAAGTGCTTAATTGACTTTATTGTACACATCCTGTCTGAATATGGAAAGGATAAATGCATTCTTCCAGTATAAATAGTGATTATTTTTTAAACGTGTGAAAATACTGACTGGATTTGGCTCATAACTGTATTTGATTGAAGTCTAATGCCTGTACACATTCACTTACATTCCTAGGATCAGCATAACTGGAAATGCATGTACACATTCTCCCACTTGCTTATGACTGTATGGCTGACACAGATTGTAACTGAGCGAATAAAATAACAATACCTCAGTTGCACAAGTTTAAATAATGATCAACCATCCCATTTATCAATTGGGCAAACACTTTTGGAGTTATGCATGACACAATAAAGTGTAAGAATTAGTGGACTGAAGAATAAAATACATGTTAATGTCCCACTTTTTCAAAGGTAGGGGGTAGAAAAATGAAGGAGCCAGATAGTACACAAGGTAAAATATAATATTTTTGATCAGTACACAAGGTAAAATATAATATTTTTGATCAATCACAGACACATAGCTCTTTACCCCATGAATATTTATAAAAGAATATGAATATTAATTATCTTAAGTTTTATAATGACACGAACACAGGAATTTTTTACCATGGCAACAAACTGTAGAATCAAATCTATATTAGTCTATAGGCAAACAGAGCAGACCGTGATCAGACAGGTCCTACAGGGGAAGTCTGATCTGAGTCTTCTCTGTTTGTAAAGGTATTAAAAGGAGTATTTATGGAGCAATAGCAGTAAGACTGCTCGATCATTGAAGCTGCAAACACCCAAAAAAATTCAATACAATTGGTATGCCTTGTTGAGGTGGTATATATAATAATATTGGAGGGGAAGAACTTTCTAACTTTATTCAACTTCATGCTTACACTTTCTAAATATGATTTGTAGAGAATAAATATGCAAGGCTTTGACTTTTATCCTGTGACTTTAACCTTGGGATGACACAGTTGAAACACAAGTTGTACTCATCTTCTTATAAATGTGTCGTGAAAATCAGCCATGGTGTTAGGAGAAATGGACTGGACACAAAATATAAGGTTCCGAATTTGATCTGACCTTGACCTTAAGATTGAACAGCTGACTGTAAGGATCTGTATATCATCCAATTTAGATGAACATTTAATCAGTCATGGTTAAGGGGATATGGACCAGACATGAAATATAAGGCTCCAATCTTTAATCTATATGACTTTGAAACAAAAAATTCTACACATCATCTTATTGAGATAAGGATTTTAGCAAAAGTTCAATAAAACTGAACAATGGAGTATTGAAGATACATGTACTGACTTAACAAGATGTGAGTGGACAGAAGCAAGGACGGCAGATGTACAAATGGGCTGGGACCATTCCTATAAACCCACAACACTTCAGCAATGGAGGTTAATAAAGAGAGATAAATTTGCAATTCTGAAATTGTTCAATGTTCTTCATTTGACAAACGGGTACACAGGAGTCAAAATAACTGCATTCAAATATTTACTAGTATGCATAAATCCTAACAAGCAACACAAATACAATATTCAAATACAATGCTCAAATACAACGCTCTTCTTCTAAACCCATAATTAACCCTTTGAATGCCGGACTCCTGTACTGTCATTTGCAAACAGTGAAGACCCAGATCGGAGGGCTCCTAAAGGAGCCTCCAATCAGGGTCTGCATTGCTTGTCATTCAAAATCCTCAAGCAAGCTCAAGCCTTTTATACTGAGTGGACACTAATGAGCTATTGAAATTTTAGTGCTTAAAGCATTAATGTGTTCAATATACTTATTCGTATCACAAACAAATCAACTAAAATACACACATACATATGTATACAAAATAATTCAAATTTCAGAACATTGCATTATACTTTTTACTTATCACATGAAACTAAACAAATGTAATACTACAATATTAGAAACAATTACATCGGGTAATGCTGGTAGAGATCAAAATTTAATTTAATTCAATAGCACATACACATAAGAATGTCTGAACGTTAACATTTTCAACTATGGGTGAATTTACGATAATCTCTGAAACCAGTCAAGATCCAGATGAAATGCAGAGTAACCTGGGTCCATGGTTATAAAACTTTTAGCCGAGTCTGAGATCGTTCTCAAGTTTTTGACCAATCAAAAGCTTGAGAACGAACTCAGACTCAACTAAAAAGCTTTATAAGCATGGACCCAAGCTTCCCATCAGGATCTAAACCACATGACACCTGACAATGTTTTTGTAAAGCTATGGAAGAATTGAAGAGGACACTTTTTGTTTGGTTTGGTTTATATCAGGTTTTACATCGCTTTAACAGTATATCAGTTACCGGTATATCACAACATCCAGCTAATTACAGGTGGAGGAAGACCACCAGAACTTATTCTGTGCATGAAACAAACATGCAATTGTTTCATATACAGAAGAACATCTAGGTAGAACCACCGACCTATCGCAAGCAAGCTGGAAGGTGAAGGTTTCCATTGCCTCAGTTTGAAATTAATTCTTGAAAGTCTTTTATAATTCATAAAGGCTTAATAAAATCATTGTGTAAAGAGAGTTGCTTTATGGTGTTACTGTATGGATCCAACAGTTATGTGTAACCTCGACCTTTTAACTCTTCATCTCATGAATATTCACATTTAACCCTTTCCCTGTTCTGTATTTAAGCCACATTTCAATACCTACTGAATATTCATTAACAAAACAGGTATAACCAAATATGGAAGGTGGAACATTGTAGACATTTTAGAAAGTAAAGATACATATCTATCAAATTCTATTAGCAAAAAGAGCAGACCCTGATCAGACACCAGTAGGAGCCATCTGATCTGGGTCTACTCTGTTTGCAAATGTGTGAAAACACGTTTTTATGAGGGAAAAGGTTAGAGAAATAATGATATCATCAATATTAACCAGGAGAGCTTTTAAAATGGCATAGGTATGAACACAGCGAATTTTGGTCATGGCAGAAACTATACAATCAGATCTATACAACTCCAAACAGAGCAGACCCATATCAGATAGCTCCTACAGGGGCCATCTTATCTGGGTCTACTGTTTGAAAAGATGTTAACAGGGGTCTCTATCAGGTAAAGGTTTAACCCTTTCCCTCATAAACCTTTTTTCATGCCTTTTCAAACAGTGTAGACCCAGATCAGATGCTCCTACTGGTGTTATCTGACAAGGGTTTCCTCTGTTAGCTTATGAAATTATAATAGACCTGACTACAGTTTCTACAAATACCTAAACCGTTGTGTTCATACCCTGTATATCACTATAGAAATTCAGCTTATATTCATGATGTCATTATTTCTTGCAAGAATACTCAACAGGGAAAGGGTTAAATGGTGGAAAAGATTGTTGTATATGGCATACTTTCCTCTGGTCTGTTAGCTGTAAAATTTGATTGAAACAAATCCAGTAGGAGCATATTTATGACCGAGAGAAGCTGACAATGGATGGCCTCATGGAAGACTGCAAGGAGCCTCTTGTAGAAGGTACAATAATAATGTACCAGTAGTGTAGAAAGACTTGCAATGATTAAGTGTGATTTGAACAAACCTAATTTTGATGACAAATAACATGTGCACAAAAACTTAACAAACACTCATACAACTACACTAGTAACTGATTTGGAGTTTTGAAAGGATGAAATTAATAGAAAAACTCCCCATACAAGATGGATCAGTTGATAAAATCACAACCATTTGAGAAGGCTTAAACTTTAATGAAAGAACCACAAGTGAATGCCGAAGTTAGTCTGGCAGAAAAAAAAATCTTTTGCTGCCATATAATGGAGTTTACACAAAATGTCTGTCTTAATTTCCACTACTGAATTTTCTTTCCTCTAGATTGCCATCACAGTATCAAACAGTTTAGATACTGATGAGGCAATGAGTTACGCATCCTATAGAAGACGCCTGATCTGGGTCTACTCTGTTTGCAAATGCGTGAAGACACGTTTATATGAGGGAAAGGGTTAACCCTTTACTTCATGAAAATTCCAGGCAGACTCCACCAATTGTGAAGAATAACTAATAATTTCATACTGCTATATAAAACAAGTGAATACATAGCTATGACAAAGAGTTAAAAATTGGATCTATGATATTCTGAAAGCAAACAATGCAGACCCTGAACAGACAGCTCCTACAGGAGCCATCTGATCTGGGTCAACTCTGTTTGCAAAGGTGTTACAAGGCATCTCTATGGAGTAAAGGGTTAAGAACATTTACAAAGCAGATTCTGAACCAGCTGCTAACATGTTCATTCTTTTGTATGCAGGTGATTAGCATGTTTGTTCCATCATAATATCCCTGTACAATTAGCATATAACACATGCTCTTCTTTCAACAGCAAAAAAAATCTTAAATTAAGCAGTAAAATCAACATTCTCTACACCTAGTCAATAATTGCACACATGGCAAGTTAAAAATCAACCCTTTCCCTGATCTATGTTTATTACAAATTTCAATACCTACTGAATATTCATGACCAAAATAGTTATAATGAAATACGGAGGTTGGAACATTATTGCCATTTTGGTAACTAAAGAATAGATTTATAAAATTCCATTAGCAAACAGAGCAGACCCTGATCAGACGGCTCCTACAGGAGCCATCTGATCTGGGTTTACTCTGTTTGCAGATGTGTGAAAACATGTTTATATTTAAGGAAATGGTTAATAAACTATTCTTAACCCTCTACCTCATCATATTCTTGTAATAAATACAACTGTATGAATATTATAATGGTATATGAACACAAAATGTTTTGGCAATGTTTTGGCCATGGCAGAAACTGTAGAATCAGATCTACATGTACATAATTCTGTAAGCAAACAGAACAGACCCTGATCAGACAGCTCCTACAGGAGACATCTGATCTAGGTCTACTCTGTTTGCAAAGGTATGAAAAGGAGTCTCTATCAGGTAAAGGGTTAATTCAAATACATATATGTATATCAATGTACAAGTAAAATCATTCTTTCAGAAATGAAACCCAATTAATGTACATTCGATTGAGTTAAGATCTAAAAACAACCTTTTCCAATTCAAAAGAAATCATTGACATGATAAACCTTCCTGAGCATTACAATAACTTGTGATGGCATGTGCTTTTTATGTAAACAAACCAATCAAAGTCCAATTATATCTAATCATCACTTTTCCATGTGAAATTCAACCTAGAAAATTGTGTCTGTAAGACACAGCTATGCCCCAATGGTGATGCTTGACAATGAAAAAACTGACAAGTGCAAAACAAAATGCCCCCCTGACTATCCCAAAGATGGTTTCAAATCACGAGCCAACAAGTCTTGATGCTCAAAAAATGTTTCATATAAATGAAATGAAATGAATGGGATTCTGTTATGAGAATTCCAACTACAAGACACCGCACACAGAGTAGACACAGATCAGCTGCCTTACAGTTACCGATGTGTCATCTGATCAGGGTCTGTACGGTTTGCAACTCAAGAGAATCTACTATACTTTGTTGACTTGTCTGATAAATAGTGTATATAATTATATATGCATGCACTGTTTTATGCCAGAGGAGGTAACTGTTGCCAACCAGTGAAATTAACCAGCATTTAGCAGTTGCATGTGATGTAATCAGTCAACATTCGTATACACTGACTGCAATGTTTTATGGATGGAAATTGGTAATAAAGATATACATGTAGTGTTGAAACTTAATATTTATGCAAAACATACAAATAGAGGCATACATGTAATTTGATATTTTTTTTAAAAGAGCCCAAAACTTTCTTAAAATAACACAGACTGTCTTATGTGACCTTCTTGCCGACTCCCATTGAAGGTCACTTAAGACAGTTTAAACTGTATGAGCTTAATTTAGAATTTTTTGCTTGTTCCAGGAATTTTTCTTGTGTAATTTTTGAACAAACAAAATGTAAAATGATGGTATATTCTATACAAAACCCCATTGTAGCCATTTGACAACTAAATAGGTGCGAGAATTTATTAACTTAAAAAATATAATAGGACTTTAAAGTGTCTGTACCATCCATCTTTCAACTATTTTGACCACAGCAAAATTTCTCTTAACCCTTTCCTTCATATAAACGTGTTTTTGCGAACAGAGTAGACCCAGATCAGACGGCTCCTAGAGGAGCAGTCTGATCAGGGTCTGCTCTGTTTGCTAATATAATTTGATAGTTATGTTTCTTTCCTTTCCAAAATGTCTACAATGGTCCACCTTCCATATGTCTTTATAACTATTTTGTTAATGAACAGTCAGTAGGTATTGAAATTTGGAATAAACATAGAACAGGGAAAGGGTTAAGTGAATACTAAAGGTAGTTTAATTGTTGGTCTTTTTAATAGGCTGTACAATGCAGGACAATAGTATATTTGTAATGCATTGAGGAGCTGCCTACTTCTAAAGACCCTACAAATGTATCACTATCTCTAAATGGTCACTTAAAAGAGATAACAAAGAACGAGTGATTGCATCTGCTGTAACACCAATAAATCACTCAATAACTGCTTGTGTTCTGTAAGTATCCTAACTATGAACCAATCTAGAACTCTGTTACATCTGTTGCTCCTGTATGAACTCCTGCAGGACATGGAGGACATCGGCTGTATCAGAGCTCGTCTCGGCCGTAATGTAGTGTAACAATATTTCACTGTTACCTGAATCTCTTAAGAATCTGTACGATCTGAAGTGAAACATATAATGATATTTTATCAAATCATCCATAACAGCATTTTTGTATCACCTGCTTTAGCATGGTGACACTTGGAGATCACTTATTCACTGTCTGTCCATCACATCTATACATCTGTATGTCCTTTGGACAAATTATTCACTCACATCTTTTATGATGTTTCTGCCATCAGGCGATGCTCATGTTCCTTCAAACACTTTTATTACTACTTTATACTTCTTTTGTGCCCGTCTTACTTGTAATCTAAATACTGTAATACCTCTCTACAACAAATATTAATAAGATGTCTAATTCTGGGTCTTTAATCATTTACTCCATTAACCCTTTCCTCCATAGGCTATTTTTAGACCCAACCTCTTTGAATGAATCTACTGAAAAGGAGCATTAACTAGAGAGAAGGATTTTCTTTTAGAATTTTGTAGTTTGAAACCATTGTGATAAATAGAACATTTGCTCCTATGGGAACAAATGCTCTATTTATCACAATGGTTTCAACAGGTGATTTTTACAGAGGCGTAGAAAGGCGTATTTATCGAGGAAAGGGTTAATTTTCATCAAAGAAATAATTATATCATGAATATCAATTTAATAGATTATTTTCCATAATGGCAGATGAACACTGAAACTTTTGCCATGGCACAAACTGTAGAATCAAATCAATGGAAATCCATAGGTAGACTGAACAGACCCTGATCAGACGGCTCCTGCAGGATCTGGGTCTACTCTGTTTGCAAAGGAGTTAAAAGGTGTATCTATGGAGTAAAGGTTTGAGACAGGTAATATCTAAATGCGGGACAAATGCTATGAGCTTTCTGCAGAACTTTTGTTCTGTGTTAAGCAGCCACCTACTTTAAATACATCAGTTTTGATCTAGCAATATCATTAACCCATAATTTGATGAATATTCATGTAAGAAATAATGACTTTATGAATATTAATTAGATAAAACTAGAATTGCATCCATAGGACACAGACTCTCCCCTGGCAATATTGTCTCTAACTCAAGCACTTTTCACCAAGTGTAATATACTGACGAAAGTTTCAAAGTCCCATAACTCTGGTAAAAATGGTAGCAGCATAAGATTCCCTTATTTATGAGCATCTTCATATGAGCGTTGTTCATCTATGAAAATTTGAAGAAAATCCTTTCACTAGTGTATGAGGAGTTGGGCACATAAGATTTGTGGGACATACATATGGATGGACGAGAGCAAGCCTCCAACATTGTGATGGCATAAAAATTATAATGGCACATGTACATGAAACAGTAATTTTAGGACATGGTCTACTCTGTTTGCAAATGTATAAATTGTTAATGAGAACCAGCATGTTGGTACCAATAAGAATCAACTTCAGTAAGTCCAGGTTTACATAGTCCATTTCTTTTCTGAACTCTTTGTTTGGTGAGTAACTGCCTTAAAAAACTGTCATCTTCTGCAATTCTAAAATAATTTCCTTTAATATATGCAGTCAGGTGTCAAACAGTTTGGACCCAATGAGGCGGGTGTGTTACTCTGGATTTAAACTGTTTGCACATGTAATCACTAATTTGCCGCAAGTGTTTAAAGAGTTACATATAATTGAATGCTTACTTGTATAAGGCATAATAGTCGTTGTCAGCTTCCCTGAGTAATCTCTTTAAGGTATTCATAGTTTGAATGAACTGAAACGGAAAACATTGAAGTACCGATATCATACCTCAGTTCATAGTAAGAATTCACAGGTGGGAGAGGTTCTCATATAATGCCTAATACCTTGCAAATATGCAACAAATGATTAATCCTTTTCCTCCTGAATATTCATAAAAAGAATGATATCATGAATATTTATCAGTTGAATTTTTAAGATGGCACATGTACACAGGATGTACAAAGGATGTTTTAGTATTGTGGAATCAGATCTATTATAATTTCATAAGCAAGCAGAACAGACCCTGATCCAACGGCTCCTACAGGAGCCATCAGATCAGGGTATTCTCTGTTTGTAAAAACATCTGTATCCCACAAATGAACGGATTTTCACGCATTTGCAAAAAGAGTAGACCCAGATCAGATGGCTCCTATAGGAGCTGTCTGATCAGGGTCTGCTCTGTTTGCTAATAGAATCTGAAAAATCTGTTTCTTTACTTTCTAAAATGGCTACAATGTTCCTCCTTCCATGTTTCATTATAACTTTTTTGTCCATGAATATTAGTAGGTATTGCAATTTGGAATAAATAAACACAGAACAGGGAAAGGGTTAAACATGACTCAAAAGGCATTAATTACTGTTTTTAAATTATTTTCCGTCACTATATACTGCATGTAAACACTGTATACTATACGTAAAAGTAACAGATGTTTTCATAATTTCTATCATTTAATTCATGCTGCATAAACTGGTTTTTTTCTTCTTGAAAACCTGAGCTTGAAAGTGATACAGTAAAAACCCTCTACAATGACCATTCAAAAGATGTCTAATTGGGAGCTTCTCAGATAGGTACATGTAGTACCTGAGAGGTTTTATTGTATAATACATACCGGTTTAACAGTCCTATCTTTCCCCCTGGCCAGTTTTTCCCCAGGGGAAAAAAAAGGCCCAGGCCTATTTTTCCCCTGGGGAAAAAAGGTCTAGTCAGTTTCTTCCCCCCCCCCCCCCGTCCAGTTTTTCCCCCCTCCCCAGCCTGGGGGAAGAATGGGCCTGGGCCTTTTTTACTCCCCTGTGAATTGATTTTATATTTTCAGATAGGGGGCAAGAAATGGCGTAGGTCTATTTTTCTCTCCCCTTTGAAATGATATTATCTTTTTGGATAGGGGAGAAGAAGTAGCCTAAGCCAGTTTTTCTCCCCTGTGAATATGTTTATATTGTTCAAAGAGTGCGGTGGAAGAAATGGCCTAAGCCTTTTTTCTCCCCTGTGAATTGATTTTATCTTTTCAGATAGGAGGAAAGAAATGGCCTAGGCCTTTTTTTCTCCCCCGTGAATTGATTTTATCTTTTTAGATAGGGGAGGAAGAAATGGCCTAGGCCCTTTTTTCTCCCCAGTGAATTGATTGTATCTTTTTGGATAGGGGATGGGGAAGAAATGGCCTGGGTCTTTTTTTCTCCCCTGTGAATTATTGTTATCTCTCAGAGAGGGGGGAAGAAATGGCGTAGGCCTTTTTTCTCCCCTGTGAATTGGTTTAATCTTCTTTTTTTCTCCCCTGTGAATTATTTTTATCTTTTCAGAGAGGGGGGGGGGGGGGGTGGATTTTTTATGGCCTATGACTTTTTTTCTCCCCTTTGAAATGATTTTATCTTTTTTTGAATAGGGGAGAAGAAATAGCCTAAGCCAGTTTTTCTCCCCTGTAGAATGATATTATCTTTTAAAGGTGAGGTGGGGAAGAAATGGCGTAGGCCTTTTTTCTCACCTCTGAAATTATTATATCATCTTGGGGAAGGGAGGGGAAGAAATAGCTTAGGCCTTTTTTTCTCCCATGCGAAATTATTTTATCTTTTTAGATAGGGGGAAGAAATGGCCTAGGGCTTTTTTTCTCCCCTGTGAATTATTTTTATCTTTTCAGATAGGGAAAAGAAATGACCTAGGCCTGTTTTTCTCCACTGTGAATTGATTGTATCTTTTCTGATAGGGGGGAAGAAATGGCCTAGGCCTTTTTTTCTCCCCTGTGAATTATTTTTATCTTTTCAGAGAGGGGGAAGAAATGGCGTAGGCCTTTTTTCTCCCCTGTGAATTGATTTAATCTTTTCAGATAGGGAGGAAGAAATGGCCTAGGCCTTTTTTTCTCCCCAGTGAATTATTTTTATCTTTTCAGAGAAGGGGGGGGGGGGAAAGAAATGGCGTAGGCCTTTTTTCTCCCCTGTGAATTGATTTAATCTTTTCAGATAGGGAGGAAGAAATGGCCTAGGCCTTTTTTTCTCCCCTGTGAATTATTTTTATCTTTTCAGAGAGGGGGGAAGAAAATTTTATGGCTTATGTCTTTTTTTCTCCCCTTTGAAATGATTTTATCTTTTCGAATAGGGGAGAATAAGTAGCCTAAGCCAGTTTTTCTCCCCTGTAGAATGATATTATCTTTTAAAGAAGAGGTGGGGAAGAAATGGCGTAGGCCTATTTTTCTCCCCTGTGAAATGATTTTATCATCTTGGGGAAGGGAGGGGAAGAAATAGCTCAGGCCTTTTTTTTCTCCCATGCAAAATGATTTTATCTTTTTAGATAGGGGGAAAAATGGCCTAAGCCTTTTTTTCTCCTCTGTTAATTGATTGTATCTTTTCTGATAGGGGGAAGAAATGGCCTAGGCCTTTCTTTCTCCCCTGTGAATTATTTTTATCTTTTCAGAGAGGGGGAAAGAAATGGCATAGGCCTTTTTTCTCCCCTGTGAATTGATTTAATCTTTTCAGTTTTGCAAATGGAATAATTGAGATTTTATTAAAAGGTTTCTGCCGTGTCCAAAATTTTCAGTGTTGACATGCTATTACAAAATTAACCCTTTCCCTCTTATAAACACCTTTTAACGCCCTTGCAAACAGAATAGACCCAGATCAGATGGCTCTTTTAAGAGCCGTGTGATCAGGGTCTACTCAGTTTACTTATCAAATAATATACATCAGATTCCGCAGTTTTTGTCAAAGCAAAACAATTCAAATGAAAAGGTTCCATACTGCGTTCAATCAGATCAGACAACTTCTGCAGCAGCTGTCTGATCAGGGTCTGCTCTTTTTGCTTATAAAATATCTTAAGCTTTATAATTCTTTACCTTTTTTCAAAGCAATATATTCACATGCTTTTTTCTTTTACTTCATAGAAACACTTTTTAATACCTTTTCAAATTGCTCCATGCATTTCAAAGTTACAGATTGAAGTGAATTTGTTAACAGATAGACAGACAGATAGAGCTGAAACAGGTATCCGAGTACCAGTGGCAGTACCTGAGTAAAAATCTATTACCTGTTACTTGCATGTGTACACTTGTGTAACTTTCAGAAAAACTGTCAATTACCATAATAAGGTTATAATACCTACTGTAACCTACTGGTAGGTGTCCGAATCGAACATCTGCAAAATCCTCCGAGTGAAAGTTTCCCCACTTTATTCTAATATCTTTTATCTACTTTTAAGAAAATATATGATTCAGGGATGTATCCTGAAAGTTGATGCAAAGGATTTATCACCCCTGTGTTTGTGTTGTAGTGGCCAATGTGACGTCATGCTTAGTATGGTTCAGACCAGCAGTTCAAAGTGGTCGGCCAATTTGTATATGTTTCTTTTTGCAAGTCATTTCATTGAAATTTTCAAAAGCATTATTGAAAATAATGCCATTTGTAGTAATAATACCGAAAGGTGTGACATACCATCCTGAGTTTAAAATGTTGATCCAGTTGACTAAGTTTGTAGGGATGTTTAAATTCATAGCTTTTTTCATTGAAGTTGTCTGTGGTAGCTTAACTCTATGAAACATAAATTGCATTTTGTGTGTTGCTTGTTTGGAAGAAACGTGAAAAACTTCCAAACTTCGCTCATTTTTTAAGCATCTGCATCCATGTTTTAATCCCATGAAGCAGCACTTTCTTATGACAGACAGACATATGCCCTACGTAGTAACATAATACCGCAGGTGTATTAAAACTGTACTTTAAGAATTTAAGCTGACAACAACATTTTGCATTTAAACTTTACTTCAATAATAAACTAAGACTTATAACAGTCAGTACATGTATTAATAAATTATACGCATAACGCACCTTTAACTTGAATACTTCTATGACATGTTTCAACCTGGCTGGGCTGTCTTTGAATTCTGGCCTATTCAAAGTATTGGCCCACTCCTCACAAAATTTATTGCAACCTGTAAATGTTAAATACCTTGGTAAACAGTACAATCCATCTACAGCAACCACTCACGAGAAAAAAATATGCATAATTTTTTTTAACCCATTCCCTGATAGGCTATTTTTAGATACAACCTCTTTGAATAAATCTACCGAAAAGGAGAAAAGGAAACTTTTAGAATTTTGTAGTTCGAAACCATTGTGATAAATAGAGCATTTGCTCCTATAGGAGCAAATGCTCTATTTATCACAATGGTTTCGCAAAGTGACTTTTACCGAGTCGTCAAAAGTCGTCAATATGAGGAAACAGGTTAACCATTTATATGATGAATAATCATGTAAGACTATAAATATTAATTTACTGATTTTTCATAATGACATTATTAACAAAACATTTTTTTAATATTGTAGAATTCCAAAAGCACACAGAGCTGACCCCCATCAGACCATTCCTACAGGAGCCATCTGATTTGAGTCTACTCCATTCGCAAAGGTGTCAATTGAGTAAAGGGTTAAGACACTAAATACTAAACAAAAGTAATGGAAGCTTCTGCATAGCTTTCATCCTGCACAAAACTACCACCTGCCTTCACCATTTACTCAATGACTATTCATGTAAGAAATAATGACATCATGAATATAAATCAGATTAATTATTATAATAGCACATGGGCAAATGAAATGTAGGCCATGGCAGAAACTGTGGAATCATATCTATATCATAAGCAAACAGAGTAGACCAGGATCAGATGGCTCCTAAAGGAGCCATCTGATCTAAATCTACATTGTTTTCAAAAGCATAGAAAGGCATATTTATGGAGTAAAGGGTTTGAGTGGCCTTTGTAGAAAGGTCTGCCTATAGACTGTTGTAAAAGCATTTTGTTATAGTACTATATAATTCTGAAAAATTCTTGCTTGAAAGAACCGTTTTAAAGAATCATTGGAATACTTAAAAACAAGAGCACCAGAAAACAAAGTGAAGTTTAGTCAAATTCCATTCTGACAGTGGTTAAAGAGGGATGTTGTTTAATAAAATGGTTCATTTAAATCTATTATTAGCTCCTGTGACCTAGTTTAGCATTGGATCAGAAGTTTTATTTTAAATAATTTGAAAGATGTCCTCCAGAGGATCATTTCTGTGAAGATTGTTCAAATCCAAATATTTACATTCGCCCTGCAACGTCCTTATATAACCTTATTCTAAAAAGAAAGTTGCATAACCTCATGAACACCGGAAACACGTCATTCATTTCTTAAATATAAGAAATACAATGGAATATAAATATAAGAAATAAATGACGTGCTTCCGGTGTTCATGGGTTATGCAACGCATAGCTTTACGAGCAAAGATTCACGTGAAGCCCTTCGGGCTTCACTAACTTTGCTCGTAAAGCTATGCGTTGCATAACCCCATGAACACCGGAAGCACGTCATTCATTTCTTAATTGAGTGGTTTAGGAGATGTCATTTGCAGTAATTGCTCTTTAAAATCTATTTTTAGCTCCTGTGACCTATTAATGCAATAAACTGGGACCAATAATACAGCTTGATAGAGGACATCCTAAGTTTTGTCAGGCTCCATTCAGCAAATTAAGATCATCTCAAAGAAATTGTTTATAAAAGATGATGCAAAGCACATGAAAGGTGACCCAATAGCTCACATCTGCACTTTGTGAGCAGAAACCAACTTAGATAGTGATCCAGCATGTTCATGCAATTACCTTTTAAGTATGTATTAGACTACATGTACTGATAAAATTGTCTTATGAGAGTACATTGTATTGTCTTTACCATTTCTCAATATAGCACTACATGTATTTATATTCCTTTTCAATATACCATCTGAATATTCTAGTCTTATCAGGTTCCAAACTGTTTGCAAAATTGGTCATATTAACCATTCGCTTGCTATTCAAGTCAATATACCTATCTGTATATAGTGAAGACCCAGATGAGACGGCTCCTGCAGGAGCTGTCTCATCTGGGTCGGCACTATTTACAAGTTGATTGTGCAACCAGTGCACTCCACAGCAGTGATTTCACAGCAAAACACTTGTACACAGTGAAGATATATGTAATTATACAACAGGGCATGGGTAAAGAATGAGAAATGTATTTTAAAATTCAGCAAGAGAAGGGTTAACATTAAATATTGCTCACACAGTACCATTAGAATCCAGTTTTAATGAATCTTCTGTAATGCTGATAGTGAGTGTTGTTTGTGTGTCTGGTTGAGCATTGTTCACATCCACAAGCATGTCTATACTGCCAGACAGTGAGCCCGCCTCCTGATGGGCTCTCACCTCCTTAAGCTGGGACAGGATGTCTGACAGGCTGCAGGCTGCATAAAATCTGCACAAAATCATAAAATAAAGATTGGTGCCTAATGTGACAGCAAAACAACCAACACAATATCAAGAAAAAGCCCATGTTGATGAAATAGCAAAATACAACATTGTAGCAGGCTGCTACATCATCATTGATATAAAGATAACCATGTAACAAATACTAGCTAATCAATATTGATATCAATATAGCAAAAAATTATTGTTGGACTTTCAATTGTAGTAAGTGCAAAAATATGATTTTTATTCAATGTACAGTAAAATCTCTCTACTTTGACTGTCAAAAAAGAAGTCTAATTCTGGGTTTTGAAAACAGGTGGTAGCTTAAAGCAAGATGAAAGTTATGCAGGGAGCTCCCATAGGAGCTTTCTGCATTACTTTCATCCTAAATTTATACAACACCCTGCTTTTGATGACATCCATATTTGTTCATTTACTGGTCAGGGCTGTTCCATTTAAAAGTGTATTTGGGGGTAGGAAGGCACTTTAAAAAACAGCTATACATGGATGGGTTTCGCTGCTAAAATGGTACTAATTGGTTTGTGTATTAGTAAAAAAATTCTACGGGTGGGTGGCCGAATTTGAAAGTGCCTTCCTGCACCCCAATACACATTTAAATGGAACAGCCCTCAGTTTAGATAGGTGCTGCTTATTCACAATGAAAAGACTGTGAGGATCAAAGTGTTAATAGCAGAAAATACCTTTGTAAATCTGTCTGGAGTTCTGTAGTTCCTCCAGATGTCACAAGTTTGTGATTTAGAAGTGCCTTGAGAACAAATAAGTAAAATATTGATAAAACACTGACAAATACAACTCTTTCACTGCCATGTATCATTGTTTGAAAAATTTCTTTCCTTTTCTTTTAACCCTTTACTCCATAAAAACGCCTTTCTACGACTTTGCAAACAAAGTAGACCCTATAGGAGCCATCTGATCAGGGTCTGCTCTGTTTGCTTAAAGTATAATATACATGTAGATCTAATTCTACAGTTTCTGCCAGAGCCAAAATGTTATGTGTTCATATGACATTATACAAGATAATCTTGATTATCTTGTATATGTTCATGATCATTGATGACATAATTTCCTACATGAATATTCATGGAATAAAGGGTTAAACAACACCAATATTAAACAGTTTGTATGCTGATGAGACTCGGAGTTACTCATCATCTCAACTAGATCCAAATGGTTTGCAAATGTAATTTTACTTATGACTTTAGATTTGCCATTGGCAGCGAAAGTGTTCAGTATGAAAAAATATAAACACTGGAAAATTATCACTGTATGTGATTAATACCAATACACAAGCTCTTGTCAGAATATGAGATATTTTGAATAAGCAAGAGGCCATAAGTCTTTGAAGAATCTTACAAATCATTGCAAAAATACACATTATATCTTGATGATGAAGTTGCAGATCTGACTTTCTACTGCTTGACATGGCAATACATTTCTTTATTATATATAATAATTCAACTAATATTCATAATGGAGGAAGTCTTGCATAAATAGTCATCATATGAAGGAGTAATGGAATGATGACCAATGTGAAGTAGTAAAAATTACCCTAAATATTCCGACATCTAATCTTCCCTCTTCATGCGTTTGTAAATCTACACGAGTCATTTGGTACCCTTTTGATAACTTTAACCCATTCCCTCATAGGCTATTTTTAGACCCAACGTCTTTAAATAAATCTACCGAAAAGGAGCATTAACTAGAGAAAAGGAAAACTTTAGAGTTTTCTAGTTCTGAAACCATTGTGATAAATAGAGCATTTGCTCCTTAGGAAATGCTCTAATTATCACAATGGTTTCAAAAAGTGACTTTTACAGAGGCGTAAAAAGGTGTATTTATGGAGGATAGGGTTAAATTAGACTGACACAGTAGCATATAGAGTACATCCTGATTCAACTTCTCCTTCAGGAGCAGTTTGATCTGGGTTTGCACATTTACCTATTTAAAGTATGTCTGTCTGAATTCTTACGGTAATTAGATGAACTTACGGAATGTATCAAGTATTTCAGGTTGTCCTGGAGAGCTGCTTTACACCTGTACAAATATTCAACTGCATTAACATGCCAACACTCTAGTTGTTTGATCAACTCGTCGGGAATGTCTTTACCATCTGCAACAGCTTCCTGATTTAATTTTGGCAGCATAGCCACAGAATAGTTGTCAAGGTCTGCATGGAATCTAGTACATTGTCAAGGATATACATGTACATAATCATTTATACCATATATACAGTGATTCCTTGTTTACCCACTGAACATCAAATTGACTACCTTACTTACTGTAACCCTTTCCCTCATATAAATGCCTTTTCATCCAGTTGCAAACACAGAAGACCCAGATAAGACAAGATGGCTCCTATAGGAGCCGTCTGATCAGGGTCTGCTGTGTTTGCTTATGAAACTAGAAAACTGACTCAGTCAGAGAGGGTCCTGTAATCAAGGGCAGATAACTCAAGACATAGTGATCTGACTCAACCCAAAAACAATAGGCGTCTTCCTCTTATGATACTAAGCATATAAGTATGATATAACCTTAAAATGAAACCAGTATGTGAAGTACTGTTTGAGTTGTAGCGTCACATCAGAAGTGTTGACGGACGGACGGATAGAGGGACATGCCAACAAATAAGAACAAGGGGCCAATCCTTTTGTTATTTTTTTTTGTTTAACAAAGGGCCATAGCCCCTTGTTCTGTTGTTACAGAATGAACTCTATTGTTTTCTTTTGTTCTGCTGATCATGACCTGGCCCCTTGTCCACAGTTGGTAGAGCGGACGGACTGACAGACAAAAAACATTATTCCTATAGGGCCCCAAATTATAAAAGATATTTTTCTTTGGTTTCTACCAATACCGCAAAATACTGAATACATTATGCCATTATAAAAATTCAGCTAATAAATATTCATGACATCATCATTTCTTACATAACTAGAACTGTAAGCCAAAGGCTAACGAATACCCCCCACCTGTCTGCTTGTCAGAACACCTATCATCAATCTGTACATACAGAAACATGAAGAGATTTAAAAACAATACATGCCCCAACCTAATTTATGTAATAAAAATGAAGAATAATTCAGAGAAACAAGACCGTTTCATGAGGTTTTTGTCAAATCCAAAGTTCTAAAACAAGGTACCTTTTCAGAAAAACATTAAGTTCAAGGACAATAACTCTGACAAAAATTATTCAACCAGACCCATATTTGAACTTAAGCTGTACCACATCTAGATTTAGCTTTATTGCAAATATGAAGTTAATATCTCCAACCACTTCCAAAGAAAGACCAGAAAATTGAAAATTTGACAAAATATTAAAGTTCAAGGGCCGTAACTCTGGCAAAAATTATTCAACCAGACTGAGATTGGGAATTAAGCTGTAATTCATCTAGAGTTAGCTTTATGCCAAATATAAAGTTAATATCTCCAACCACTTCAAAAAAAAGTCTGGAAAATCCCAAATTTGAAGAAAAAAATTAAAGTTCAAGGGCAATAACTCTGGAAATAATTATTCAACCGGGCTGAGATTGTAACATAAGCTGTAACTTATCTAGATTTAGCTTTGTACTAAATATTGAGTTGATATCTCGAGTCACTTCCATAAAAAGTCCAGAAAACCAGAAAACATTGGTAGGGGACTAAAAAGGGGAGATAACTCCTGAAGTAGTGG
Organism: Azorinus chamasolen; assembly: GCA_963576725.1. NCBI lineage: Eukaryota > Metazoa > Mollusca > Bivalvia > Cardiida > Solecurtidae > Azorinus > Azorinus chamasolen. The sequence goes on along the minus strand of OY755236.1, from coordinate 55,631,460 downwards.
TCCGATCATAACGAAAAATATGCGGTGCACAGGTTTATATGGTCATATGGCTATATATGAACTTTCAACAAAATTGAAACAAAACTGTAGAAGAAGAAGGCCGGACAAAATTGTGTCCACGGACGGACAGACGGACATCCTAACAAATGGGTAGTTGTGTGACTTTTTCCTTTGATCTTTTCTTGTGCGACTAGTCCCACAAGAAAAACTATTTTTGGCTCTAACTTTGGAAAAGAATGATCTGGAAGCTAACCCTAACCCTATGTCCCACAACTGGCCAGGTTAATGTCACAAGAAATGGCCAGGTTAATGTCACAAGAGATGGCCAGGTTAATGATTTTACTTGTGGGACTAGTTAGAAAAAGTCACACAACTACCCTTTGGTGAGTGCGGACGGACGGACAGACGGACAACCTGATTCCAGTATACCCCCCCCCCAAACTTCGTTGTGGGGGGTATAAATATATATAGAACAGGGAAAGAGTTAACAAGTCTGCGAGAATACCTTGGGTAGTAAGGTTATTTGAAAAATTAGGTTACACCAAGTGCATAAGTTTCAAGAAATAAATGGAAAACCTGGAGAAAATCTGAGCTTCAACTGCCTGCAAATATTTGGTTTAAGGCACAGTATACCTTCTGTAACAAAGCAGAAAGATTCTGTGACTGGTAAAGAAGACAATTTGAGCAAAAAAAATAATAATCATTGTAACCTCATGAATTGTCTCTTCATTCAATATCAAACAACTAGAATTGGTGTTTTATTCATACAAAAACTGATGTCTCCCCCACCCCACCCCACCCCGCACGGACAAAAATTTTCATGTAAAAATTTCAGTCCCATAATTCTGCAGAAAATCATCGAACCGGAACAGGAATAAGATATGCAGAACTAAGCATGGTGCTGATCAATCTTTTGAAGTTTCATGGAAATCCGACCAAAGCTTTTGGAGAAACCGCAAGGACAAATTAGAATTGGACAGACAGCAGACAGACGGACGTCACACACAAAAACAAAATGTCTCCCCAGTATACTTGGGGAGACATAATTAACCAAGCAATCAAGCGAACATCTTATTCTCTGTCTTATATATCATCTTAACTCTAAACTATGTTCAAGATTTTTTGTGTAAAAAATGTGGATACTGAACAGATGCAAGAGTTACTTGTCTGGCCGAAAAAGGTACCCAGATGCTGCACCACTGTATCTAGTGGATATTCATGTAAGACATAATTACTTTATGAACATAAATAAGTTTTAAATAGCATATGAACAAGGGCATTTTTGGCCTTGACTGAAACTGTAGAGTTATACATGTATCTATATTCCATATTAAAGCAAACAGAGCAGGTCCTAAGTAGGCAGCTTCTACAGAAACTGTCTGATCTGGATCTAGTCAGTTTGCAAATACACGTATATGCATTGAATTTATCTCCAACAGCTAAAGGGTTAACCCTTTCCCTGTTCTATATTTATTCCAAATTTCGATACCTACTGAATATTCATGGACAATATACATGTAGTTATAATGAAATATGGAAGGTGGAACATTGTAGCTATTTATGAAACTAAAGAAACAGACTGACCTATCAAATTCCATTAGCAAACAGAGTAGAGCCAGATCAGACAGCTACTCTGTATGCAAATTCATGAAAAGGCATTTATATAAGTGAAAGTGGTATAGGCCAGCAGAGTTTGCATTGCAGCACAGCCTATTCATGACTTATTTAGAAAAAACTGAGGATACAGATCTAATGATTCATCATGGTCTGAGATGAAGCATACTAAATACTGTAGTGGCTTGTTACTAGCATCCTCTGGTGATCCAACAGGGTTTGTATAGTAATAGTAACACGCTGCTTTGGTGGTAGGTGAAGACTCCTCCTTAGAACTGGAAACAAAATCCAAACTTTAAACATAGATCTAATACATTGAAGATTCAACACTTTGAATGCTAAATATTTAAAGTGGACTGGCCCAACAGTGTTTCCCTACAGAGTTCATTCAGTTTGATAGGCATACATTTGCGAGAGGAATTTAAATGACAAACATTGCAACCCCTGATCAGAGGTCTCTTATCTGGGTCTACTCTTCACTGCTTGCAAATGCCAGCACACTCATTCCAAACTTCAAAGTGTTTAGATTGACTGTAAAAGCTATGTGAAAGTAGAACAAGTGAGTTGTCACTTATGTCACTCAAATACCTGCTGAACCCTTTCCTTCATAGACACGCCTTTCGACGCCTCTGTCAAAATCACTTATTGAAACCATTGTGATAAATAGAGCATTTGCTCCTATAGGAGCAAATGCTCTATTTATCACAATGGTTTTAAACTACAAAATTCTAAAAAATTCCTTTTCTCTAGTTAATGCTTCATTTCGGTAGATTTAATAAAAAAGGTTGGATCTAAAAATAGCCTATGAGGGAATGGGTTAACCTTTTACTCCATGAAATATTCATGTAAGAAAATATGACACCATGAATATAATATAACAATCAGATTCACTGTTATAAAAATAATTAATAGCACATGGACTCTGTAGAATCATATCCACATATGTATATTACATCATAAACAAACAGACCAGACCCTGACCAAGGGCCATCTAATCAGTATCAATTCTGTTTGCCAAGGTTTTAGAAAGGTGTATGGTAATTTGATTGATTTACTTATTATATTAACATAACCGTAGAGTGTTGCAATGGTAAGCCAAAGGCTCTGGGTTCAAGCCCCAGTCAAGTCACCACTTTTTCACCAGGATACATTTGCACAACATTGGCCATGAAACAAAGATTATGACAATATCTCAACATTTTCCTTGGAAAAAGAGATAAGCTTAAAATACCTACACTACATTAAAAATGGCAAACTGAGCTTTTGGCATTTTCACTATTTCATTTGAAAAAGTTGGAATAAGAGATTGCCTTTTTTTATGTATGAGAAGTGTGAAGTACTACCACAAATCATTTGTCTTTCGAATGTCTGCTTCCATCTATTCTGACAGAGGAAATCATTTTTAATTCATGCATATTAGCATGGGTACCTGCCGACGTGACTTTGGTACAAAATTCGTACCCATTTCAGCTCTTTAACCTTTTCCCAGTTCAAAATCTATTCCAAATTTCAATACCTACTGAATATTCATAGAAAAAAAAGTTACAATGAAATATGGAATGTAGAGCATTGTAACCTTTTTAGAAACTACAGAAACAGAAAATTCCATTAGCAAACAGAGCAGACCCTGATCAGACAGCTCCTATAGGAGCCATCTGATCTGGATCTTCACTGTTTGCAGATGCATGAAAAGGCGTTTAAATGAAGGAAAGGATTAAACAAACTAAATGTACGCAAACAATGGACATTTAATGATCCTAAAAACTAACAGCACTCTGGTTATCTAAAAGGAGCCAATGAGTATTAAAAATTGTAAGAGTATTATAGAATGAAACTAAATTGAAAGATTGCATTTCTTACCTGGAGTCAACAAAAATTATGGCCCCTTGTCCTGAGAAAAGCAAGGCTTTTTGAAGTCTTTGGTTAAGTCCTTTTTGCAGCTCTGACTCAAGAGTTCCAGGCAAATTGGTATTTATCAGAGTGAGTTCTCTGAAATAAACAAGATGTGTTTGTGAAACACTATGCCCCGCTCAATTTGACCTTTGACCCTGAAAGATGACCTTGACCTTGACATGGGACCCCTCAAAATATGCAGCTTCATAAGATACTCATGCATGCCAAATATCAAGTCTCTATCTCTACTGGTTCAAAAGTTATAGCCAATGTTAAAGTCGGTGACCTTTGACCCTGAAGGATGACCTTGACCTTGATGTGTCACCCCTCAAAATGTGCAGTTTCATGAGATACACATACATGCCAAATATCAAGTCTCTATTTCCACGGATTCAAAGTTATGGCCAATGTTAAAAGTCGGTGATTTGACCTATATATTTGACCACTGACCTTGAAGGATGACCTTGACATGTCACCCCTTAAAATGTGCGGCTGTACGAGATACATATACATGCCAAATATCAAGTCTCTATCTGTACTGGCTCAAAAGTTATGACCAATATTAAAGTTGCTGACAAACAAACAGACAGACAGACAGGGTAAAAACAATAGGCCCCCCAGATCTGATCTGGGGGGCATAATAAAAACTAATTTAATGAGAAAAGCACTCTCCAGTAATTGCTATTAGACTATAGATGTACCACGACCTCTGAGTACGGTAATGACCTTTTGAATCATTCCATTTCAAAAGGTTGATTCGGAACGTGTGACATGTTTCGTTAGAAACAAGGGCATGTTGTATTGCTATGCAAGACATGAGTCCCCCACCGGACTGAAAAAAACCTCCACTCTCCCCACCCCACCCACCCATGGTGTGGTTGACCATGGTATATACATGACCACCTGAATGGTATTAGTACCTACTTTCATACATTGAATCAGTAAATAAAAAGTTATTGTCCCGACAAGAAAATATGAAAAAGGGGAGTAACTCCAAAAATATTGATGCTAGAGTTATTGCCCTTGTGCATGACACTACATCTCATCACGCTTGTTCCATATGAGAAGTTTCAAATCAATTGAACCAGTAAATAAAGAGTTATTAACTGGACAAGAAAATATGAAAAGGGGAATAACTCCAACAATATAGATGCTAGAGTTATGGCCCTTGTGCATGACACTACCCCTCATCATGCGTGTTCCATATGTGAAGTTTCAAATCAATTGAACCAGTAGAGAAAGAGTTATTGTCCGGACAAAAAAATATGAAAAAGGGGAATAACTCCAAAAATATTGATGCTATAATTATGGCCCTTGTGCATGATACTACTCCTGATCATGCTTCTTCAATGTGTGAAGTTATAATGAATTTGGCCTAACTTTGTAGGAGATATTGCCCGGACACGAAGTGTGACAGACGGACTGACAAGAAAATATGAAAAAGGGGAATAACTCCAAAAATATTGATGCTAGAGTTATGGCCCTTGTGTATGACACTACGCCTCATCATGATTGTTCCATATGCGAAGTTTCAAATCAATTGAACCAGTAGATAAAGAGTTATTGTCCGGACAAAAAAATATGTAAAAGGGGAATAACTCCAAAAATATTGATGCTAGAGTTATGACCCTTGTGCATGACACTAGCCCTCATCATGCTTCTTCAATGTGTGAAGTTATAATGAATTTGGCATAACTTTGTAGGAGATATGGCCCGGACAAGAAGCGTGACAGACGGACGGACAGACGGACATCCTAACAAATGGGTAGTTGTGTGACTTTTTCCTTTGATATTTTCTCGTGGGACTAGTCCCACAAGTAAAACTATTTTTGGCTCTAACTTTGGAATAGAATGATCTGGAAGCTAACCCTAACCCTAACCCTATGTCCCACAACTGGCCAGGTTAATGTCACAAGAAATGGCCAGGTTAATGTCACAAGAGATGGCCAGGTTAATGATTTTACTTGTGCGACTAGTTAGAAAAAGTCACACAACTACCCTTTGGTGAGTGCGGACGGACGGACGGACGGACGGACGGACAGACGGACAGACAGACAGACAGACGGAATCGAGCAAACCTATAGTCCCCCAACCGGTAACCGGTGGGGGACTAATTATTGTTTAAAATCTATAATTTTATCACCAATGTATGTAATCCACAGTGGTGCAATGGGTAGAGCGGAGTACTAAATATCAAAGTGGATCGCTAATCTTTACAAATAATTAATCTGATTTAAATAAGCAGAGTTCAAACCCTGCAGTATGCATATATATTTTTATATCATTTTATTTAAATTATTTCATTTCATAACAATACATGTACATGTATAACAATTCAATTCAAATCTCGTCCATGCAGAACTTACGAACATTTTCAATAATTTTTCTAACATCCTCGCTATACTTACATACGAGAGCCATTGTATTTCACAGTCATGTAACTAACAAGCTGTGTAATACTTCAAAATACTGTTTATTTCGTGCAAATGAAAATAAAGCAAGAAATGTTGAAACGACATCAAACCGGGTTTTCCTTCACTATTAACTAGCGATTTCTAAGTTCAAAGGGCCATAAATCCCAGAAAAATTGCAGAAGGAAAAATTCGTGACAATATGCACATCTACATATTGTGTCCTTCCTACACGCAAGGTTTTATGAAAATCTGTTGAGCAGTTTCAGAAGTTGCACTTACAAGGGTTGGGTCAAAAGACCTAGTGATTTCTAAGTTCAAAGGGGCATAACTCCCAGAAAAATGCAGGAGAAATCCCCAACAATATGCACATCTACATATTGTGTCCTTGCTACATACATGGTTTAATGAAATTCTGTTGAACAGTTTGAGAGCAGTTGAGCTTACAAGGATAGGGTCAAAAGACCTAGTGATTTCTAAGTTCAAAGGGGCATAACTCCCAGAAAAATTGCGGAAGGAAAAATCCCCGACAATATGCACATCTACATATCGTGCCCTTGCTACATGCAAGGTTTTATGCAAATCCCTTAAACAGTTTCAGAGGAGCTGCACTTACAAGATTGGCAGCCGCCCGCCCAACCTACCGCCCGCCCGCCCAAAAATATATATGTCACTGACGGGGCTCGAACGCATCAACTGCGACTCGTTGGGGAAAAAAAATTATGATTACTTGCCTTCGACCTAACCGACTGTTAATAGTATCTTCATGGTTATTTTATATCACACAAAACACGAGAAAACTAAATGATCAAATAAACTACAAAACCACTAGCTGTTGATGATGATTGGTCAATATATTGATCAATTGTGAAGGTAAAGGAGGTGTCAATGGTGCTATTATTTGTCTAGCAATCCTTCAAAAATTTTCACTCATATAGACATACTGGTAGATAGCTTAACCCTTTACTCCATGAATATTTATGTAACAAAATGATGGCGTCATGAATATTAATTTAGATTTTTTTTTTATATAATGGCACATCACCACAGGAATATTTGGCCATGGTAGAAACTATATACTAGAATCATATCTATATTATGTCATAAGCAAAAAGAGAAGACCCTGATCAGACATCTCCTATAGGAGTCGTCTGATCTTAGTCTACCGGTACTCTTGTAAATGCATAGAAAAGCACATTTATTGAGTAAAGGGTTTTTAAGGCAGTTACACTAGTTGAGCACTAAAACCTCGATCTAGATGTGTACAAGTGTAAAATTTAAGGTGCATGAAACACAAGGAATAGAGCACATAATTATAAACTATAGACAAACTGGTTGGTTGGCAAAACCAGTATACGGACATTTGCCACCAGGACATTTGTCCCCTATTTGGGCTTGGGCAGACATTTGCCCCCTACTTTTTTGTCTTGGGCAAACATTTTCCCCCCATGGTATATTTTTAATGGAGCAGACATTTGCCCCCTTCATTTTTGCCCCCCCCCCCCCCCCCCCCCTTTTCCCCTTCCACATACATTTGTAATGTCATGTGTCTACAATATTTGTAATGTGTAAGGGGGGCAAAAATTGAAGGGGGCAAACGTGCCCAGTCAAAAATACCCAGGGAGGGGGGGGGGGGGGGGGGGGCAAATGTCCGCCCAAACCAAAACAGTAGGTCTGCACAAGCCCAAATGATGGAGCAAAGGTCGGGGGCAAATGTCCTAGCATCGACAAAATCTACAGTATTTCAACAAGACCAAATAAAGAACGCAATAAATGACAAAAAGTGATGTCCGGATTTCATGAATATTCAATTACACCATAAACACAAAATCATTCCACATTAAGCACAAAAACACACTCTTGCCTCTGTGTTACTTGCCTCTTCATGACACAGTTTAGATAAGCAGCATCACTCTTGCCAACTAAATTTTATTGCCAGTTAAAACCAGTTATTGTTCAGCAATACCATATAAACTTTTAAAACTGAACATATCTGAAGGAATCAGAATTTTCATCGACTAAATAATTTTCGCGTAATAAATAAGTGGTCTGGAGTAGCGTCCGAAATGCAGGGGCCATCCGGATTTCATACTACTTGCCACATCGACAAAACATATACAGAAGGAATCTGACAATTTAGAGCATCGAAAAACATTGGAAATTTAGTATGCATACTCTTTTGTGGTATATAGTGCATAGAAGTGTTTCTGAGTTTTTTCTTCATGAATGTCATAACTTTCGCTTGTTTTTTCTGACTCGTCCATTTTCTGTTACATTCTGTTGTGGAATAAATCCAAGGGATTCCAATTGGAATGAAAAAGTTTTGTACCGTACCGTTGACAGTGCGGCGCTCGATAAAATATGTAATATTTTAAATTATTTGTGTATTTACTAAGTAAATAGTTTAAACAACTCATTTTTTATATTAATTATGTTTATGAATAAGTATTATCAGAACAAAATGTCTACCGAACCTTGTTCTTAACGGTCAGTTGACAGTGTAGCAGACGGAATTTTCAGTTGGGCCTGGAATAAATCTTTGGCTCAACCATTTTTTTGTGTGTCTAAGTAGGATCATGCTTCTACAACTTGTTGATGTTAATAAGCCGTGTTTACTTGTCTTCTAAGCAATCTATTAAATCGTATTTAGTCAGGAAACAACTTTTAAACTTGTGTAGATCTACCCTTAGTTTTCTAAAGCTTGATTAAAGAGTTGTTTCACAGAGCGAGTAGGAGGTTGTCGGACGTTTCGTCAAACCGCCAGTTAGTCCGGCTTATAGTTTTATATAGTGAATGAGAAGGCATTTCGTCTAATAGGCAAATATACAGGGGAAATGTTTTTCACACCTAGCACATGAGACTGCTGGTGTCATTGGAATCTTATACAAACTGTTCCTTTACCTATGCGGTTATAAAAAAACACACCAAAAAAACAAACCCAGACACGGACTACAAAATAACAAAGACCTATGATGTTATCATAGGTCTTTGAAAATAATCAGTGTCTGTGATACTGTATTATATTTTAGCCATCTACATCATTTTATATATAATTCATGCTGTGAGGCCACTGTTCGTAAAGTGTTTCGCTACTTTTAATTTTTGGAAATTTTGGAAAAGATTGTGAACTCTTATTTACAGATGAAAATGCTGTTTATCTTTTCCCTTAATACATTTTTTCACTAAACAAAATTATCTATTTCAAATCTTGAGACTATACCATCAATATTCTTCAAATGTTCAGCATGTGGCTCTATATTTGTTGTTCTTTTATTTACTGATTAATTGTTATTTTTATTTGCTCTAATTGTCGAAAAATAGCTATAAAGCTAATGTTATTATGTTTACAGAACCGACTCTAAATAAAGCTTCTGGTATCTTGTATCTTATTAAAATACATGATCGTGTTCAAAACTGTCAGATGAGTCATATTGACACACTGAATAAGTCAAGTAAAGGCTTAAGTAAAGAGCCTAAACTAGATTAAACTCTGAATTATTTGTTTCGGATTACATGCATACTTTGCTATTTTCATACAGGCCGCAAAGTATTGGAGTGTGATCATTTATTTCATCAATGAAGAAAAAACTTTTTAGTTGCATGCATTTTAAGAGGAAATGACTACTACTCAACTGTTGCGAACCTGCAGCTACATTGCCGGGCTCGAGAGCCAACACCAGCCAATGATATAATAGGACCTACATGAGGAAGACTCAGGAGATGTCATGTTGAATACCTCTGAAATTGAATGAGATGGAACTGTTGCATATATTTCTGTTGTACATAAGAATACAACGCTAATTGGGCCCTAAATCCATTTACCATTATGCATAATTTTCTGAATATCTATAATAAACAAACAACATTACAATTAAGTGTTCATTATGTCGTCATTATTCTTTCTGCTTTACCAATTAAAATTAAAAAGGAGAAGGTATTTATAATATTATTGCAAGTGCATGTAATGCATTTAAGAATTGTTTAATGAATATTGGTGAGTGACATGTGAATAGATATACCGCCCCATTACCAAAACATAATTTTAGTGGCACCTGCCTGAAATATGGAAACTGAAAGATCCTGAAACATGCACTAGCTTCCAAGAAGTCTTTAAAGCACATACATGTGACCTCCTCTGAAAGCGTGGCATTCTCTATAGCTGAGACCATCAAGCTCAAGACAAATTTGCTATAAAGATAACCGAGGAGGAGTGTAAATGGCCAGAAATGTCCCCATTGGTGGCGACATGAAATGTTGTGGTGGAACAGAGAGATGGAAGAGCTATTACATTACCAATTTAAGCTAAGGCTTTCAAGGTGTGGAAGACTGGCAAGGGCACAAGGGAGTCCTACTGCATAGCCAAACGTATTTCCAGACGTGCTGTACATCATGCATGCTTGCCATGAGGCGGACAAGGCTGACTATGAGAAAATTGACCCCAAGTCTTCAGAGGTCTTTCGCCTTGCAAACCAAATGAGGAGAGAGAATGTTGATGTTGTGGATAACAAGCCAGTCAGAAACGATAACATTGAGATGTCAATGGGCAAAGAGGAAAAGAGGAGCACTATGAAAGGCTCCTCAATGTCGAGTTTAGTGGGATCCTGAACACTTGTTGGATTTACAGATGAACCTCTGGAGATGATCAGAGCAGCAGGTGACACTGGTGCTGCCAATTGATCCGTGACCTTACTACGGCAAATTGTTTGTGATGGCAACATCCCCACTGACTGGAAGCAGAGTTTCATAGTCTGCCTCTACAAGAGAAAGGGTGATGCCCTGGACAGAGGCAATTACCAGAGACTCAAGCTGACGGAGCTGCTGCCATTAAAGTCTTAGAGAGGACGGTAGACGGCCTTATTAGGCAGGCAGTGTCGATTCAGACGAATCCCAGGTTGGTTTTGTCCCAGGCAGAGGCACTACGGATTCAATCTTTGTTGTATGACAGCTACAGAAAAAATACCTTGCGGTGAACAAGCGGCTTTATATGGCTTTTGTGGACCTAGAGAAGGCATTTGATTGTGTCCCTTGGAAAGTGTAGGGACGGAGAATCGGACCAAAATCATAATTGATTATCGAATTGAATAGAACATTTATTATCGATTAAAAATCGATAATTAATCGAAAATACTTTCAGAGATTCTGTGCATGTAAAGCTGGATGTAACAAGCTAATATCTAACTGTGACCATTCATTAGAATCATCTCGAAGAGACGATTTTAATGAATGGTCACAGAATACAGCTTGGTAGAGGCTTATTATAAAGGTAAAATATTTCATACAGTTATATTCCCATTAAAACGCCTACGAAAATTACTGATGCTGCTGTACAGATTATATACAGTCAGTAATCGATTATGGCAAAATTACTATCGATAGTAAATCGTAAATACTTTTTCAATCAATCATCGATTATAACCGATTATAGGAACAACACTAGGAAAGTGATCTGGTAGGCGTGAGAATTAAAGCTTGGTGTTGAGGAATGGATTGTGAAACTGGTCCAGCTCGATATATATAGGAGTTACGAAAATGCCTGGAGCCGTGCCCGGGTTGGTGTGGGTCTCAGTGAAGTGTTCAAGGTGAAGGTTGGTGTCCACCAAGGCTCAGTGCTCAGTCCACTGATCTTCATTATTGTGCTTGAGGCTTTGTCACATGAGTTCTGGACTGGCATACCATGAGAGGACCTTTACACAGACGACTTATCTATCGTTGCGGACTTACTGGACCAATGTGTCAGTAGGTTACTGACTTGGATGGAGGGCATGGAAAGAAAGGGATTGAGAATAAATGAGGACAAGACCAGGATCATGGTGGTGCAGACTTAGACCTGCAGAGCACAGGCGAGTTCCCATGTGCTGTCTGTCGCACCTGTGTAGGCAGCAACAGCATCTACTGCAATGGTTGCAAGCACTGGGTGCACAAGAAATGCAGTTGGCTCAGGCGTTTGTCTGAAGACTCAAACTACAGGTGCACATGATACCAAGGTACTGCGCACCCAATAGAAGGAAGACCACAGAATGACAAGCTAGAGGTGTAGCCTTCTTTTGCTACCTAGGCTACATGCTTTCTGCGACCGGTGGATGTGATCTTGCGACAACCACACATGTGAAAACTGCCTGGAAGAAATTCAAAGAGCTGCTCCTAGTCCTTTCATCCCGCCACCTCTCATACAAGACTTATGGCCGTGTGTACAGTTCCTGCATACGGAATGCAATGCTCCACATGAGTGAGACTTGGTCTTTGACAAAGCCGAACCTCCAGCATTTGCAGTGCAATGACAGAGCAATGATGAGATGGATCTTCAACATCAAGCTTGAGGATGTGACAACAGTTAAGTCAAAATAGCTGCCTCAGAGAGAAAAGGCTTAGCTGGTTTGGACACATCAGCTGCACTAGCGGTGCTGCCAAGACAGCTTTTAACATGCAGGTTTAAGGCACACATGGACTTGGGCGGCCCAAGATGACATGGAAGGCACTGACATACATAAATAGCAGACAATGGAAACTGGCCGAGGTCGACCCTCAAGATAGAATTAAGTGGAGATCTAGTCTGAGATCTGCCATGCATGTAGCCAGCCAGTTACCTGGAAAGGGGCCTGCTGATGTTGATGGTGCTCCTGCACCTGCACATTAAACAAAACACTGATGATGATGATGATGATGATGATGATGATGATGATGATGATGATGAATATAAAATGAAAGTAACAATTTATATTTTGATAGTCTTGTAAGATTTTTTATTGCTTTCACATGCATTTCTATTGTATTGTATTACATGTAATGGGTTATGTTATAATTAATCGCCTTTATTGTTATTTTGATAACTGGTGACCAATTTTACATTACTCATCTGACAGTTTTAAAACTAATCATGGTATTTAACCCTTTACTCCATAAATATGCCTTTGCAAACAGAGTAGACCCAGATCACACGGCTGATCAGGGTCTGCTTTGCTTGCTTATGATATGATATAGATATGATTCTACAGTTTCTTGGCCAAAAAATCCTGGGTCAACTAATCTAATTAATATTCATGATGTCATTATTTCTTACATTAATTTCAAGGAGGAAAGGATTAACTCTTTGCCCACAAAGTAAATTATTTCCATCTGAAAAATGGTCATCATTTTTGTAATATTGATCTTCAAAAGTTCAGTGTCAAACATTTTGGATCCAGATGAGATGTTTAGTTTTTCAGTGTCTCATCTGGATCCAAACTATTTGCATAGGTTATCATGTATTTGCTACTAGCGTGCAAAGAGTTAACAACCCAGGTAAATAATAAGTTGCTTTAACCTTTAATGACATACAGGCACATGGCCTTATTATATATACATGTATGTACAAAGGACCTTGCATGACTGTTCAATTCTATGAATAAATACAGTTAGTACAACAAAGACTAGATTGTTCTTTAAATTCTACTTCATTTTCTTTTCTTTTAATTTTTACTTAATTTATAGGTACATAATGGTAGTTTCAAGAATTATTGTAGCCTGTTCAACAACACTAAAATTAGTAGTTTCTTCATCTACTGTTTCAGATTTGCAATGGCTTGGTCTGGGCAAAGGTTTAATGATTTCAGAATAGACCATGGTACCTGTAGACCTCAGAACATATCTATTCAGAAAAATAAAGCTGTACCAAATTTACCGAATGGAGTCAGGAAATTGGAAAATCTCGACATTGGCTCTGTAGCAGTAAGTGTACCGTGTACATATATACTGTTTGTTGGAGATTTTTAAATCATATTGTTTCAGTAAAGCTGTACATGTATAGCTGTTTGTACTATTTATAAATTGTTGTGTTTTACAGTGACTGTATTTTCTATAACTATTCATGTCTATGTTTTTGTTTTTAATATGGGACACAGATGATCTAGGATCTACAACAGTGTTGATCCAGAGCAAAGGAATTTTGCATGAGCCCTCTGATCAGGGTCTGCACTGTTTGTCTTTTAAAATCCTCAAGCAAATTTAATCATTTTCTACTGAATGGACTCTCCTGTTAGAATGATGGACCATTCCACATTGAAACTTCAGCATTCAAAGGGTTAATTATTAAATATGATTAACACACAAAAGAAATTATTGAATACTCTTTATATAAACTAGACTACTCTTTTATATAAAAAAAAAAGCATTTGTTCCTAACTTCCTATCTATTTATCACAATGGTTTCAAATTACAAAATTCTACATGTTTCCTTTTCTCTATTTAATGCTCCTTTTCGGTAGATTTATTCAAAGTGGTTAGATCTAAAAATAGCCTATGAGGAAATGGGTGAAATGACTGGGTCCTGATTAGACACCAACATATTTAGAGCATCAATTTGTATTCAAACTATTTGCATTGTGAGTAACAGGTTAAGCAATATACTATTCTTAAACATTACCAGCTAATAATTTTCACTGTCTTACCAACAGATTTATAGGTAGACGAATCTATAAAATTGTAAAGGTTTTTAGATTATTATTTTTACACACATATATTACATGTATATTTGACCTTTAAGTTGTTCTATTTTACCATTCATGATGTCATATCATTTCATTTCAGAATGTTACCGGAGTTGTTATTGCCAAAGAGAGTCCCAAGTCTATTTTTTCAAAAAGAAGTAAGATAACAATATTTAACCCTTTACTCATAGATATGCCTTTAAACACCATCGGAAACAGTAAACTCAGAACTGATGGCACCTTTAGGAACCGTCTGATCAGGATCTGCTCTGTTTGCTCAGGAATATATTCCGAATAATACAGATCTGATTCTACAGTTTCTGCCATGGCCAAAGCTTCATGTGTTAATTAATCTAATTATATAATATTCATGATATTATTACTCTATTTGTGGAGATTTTCATTTGCGCACATTGGCATATCATTTGCGGATTTATTTTCCTTTGTTTGTGCACAAAAAAGGTTTCATATGCGCACAAGTTTTTACTATCAAATGCTCATGCTCATTAGAAATTGTAAAATCCATTTGAACAATTTAAAAGAATAAAGCCATAAAAAATAATTTGAAAAAGTAGCGTGTGTGTAAGCCAGTCCCGTACGCTACAGTGATTGGATTTTTAGATTCAGTTCAGGTTTGTCACACAATACAAATAAATTACACAATACAATAAATAGATTTTGTTTGGGCCACGTGAGTGACTACATTTCAGAGGTCAAAAATGCTGTGCGCTTTTGATATGCTGAACTGTTATATTTTCGTTCGAAATGATATGAGGTTTTCGTCTGCTTTTGATATGCAATTATTTTTCGGTTTGTGCGCAAATGCAATTCGCCCTCTATTTGCAAGGGCTTAAAAATTACACAAGGGGATTAATTAAAGGATTAAACAGGCCCCTGCCTAAAAAGACCTTAATTGTTCTTCATCAAAATTCTGGTTTAGAGGGGTTTTAACTTCTGTAATTTGCTATGAAGCTCACAGTCCTCATTTTGTTTTATCACCATAATTGGTTTCAGCATTAATTTGTATACATATCTGTATATTATGTTTAAATTGCAATGTCTGCAATTTTACATTCTTCAGTGTGCATTACATAATTATAGCCATTCTAGGTTTTTATATATTCGTAGTGTAAAGTAGAACATAGTATTCAAGGTGTATATATCATTAAAACTTCGGTCAAAGCTCGCTAAGAGCAAATCTGTGATTTCCTATAACAACAGTTTGGATCATGATGAGACACTGGGTAACTAGTCTAGAGCATCTCATCAGGATCCAAACTGTTTGACTCTTTGATTGTATTTGTCAACTGTTAACAATTAATTGTTGCAGGCCAGTTATTACTTAGTCTTCAAAGAGGTAAGCATTCTTTGTATATTTGTAATTATTCAATGCAAAAGGTTACCTGCTTTAAATATTATAGAAGACTCTGGTAGTGAATATTATAAGGATATCAAACAGGCATGATACTGCCCAGCATCTCACCTGGATCCAAACTTTTGGAATGGGTATCACACAACTTACATAGTACTAATTCAACCTTTTCCACACAATGGGTCAATTCACAACAACCATTAAATGACTTAATGTGGATCCAGATGAGAAGCATCTCATTAGATTTCTGAAAAGAAACGGAATAAAAAAAATGTTTCAGAATTCAAGCAGACAAGTTTTTCAGATGAAAGTCATATACTGTTGAAAGTGTTAATGATGGAGATGTGTGATGACTTATTTCCTGTAAATTTTAGATAATGGCAGTGAGAGACATCTTGTGAGCTTTGTTGTGAGGGATTCTCCTAGACATTTTGTCAACTGTACCTGCTGGGGAAAAGAGCACTACATACAAGAGACTGCGGGGATGTTTTGCATTGGAGATGTTGGTAGGCTTTTATAGTGTCTAAACCCTATTTGCAAGCAAAATAAATAAGCTTTTGGTCTCTACTGGTATGGTGTATTTCAAGTGGGGGGCAGTAAGATGATACATTACATGTCTGTTGTTCCGATTCTTTCGACAGATTGTTCAGGAGATACGTTTTTATGCCCCCAAAGGCGGGCATATAGTAATCGCATTGTCCGTCCTTCCGTCTGTCCGTCTGTCCGTCTGTCCGTCCGTCCGCACTCACCAAAGGGTAGTTGTGTGACTTTTTCTAACTAGTCGCACAAGTAAAATCATTAACCTGGCCATCTCTTGTGACATTAACCTGGCCATTTCTTGTGACATTAACCTGGCCAGTTGTGGGACATAGGGTTAGGGTAAGGGTTAGCTTCCAGATCATTCTATTCCAAAGTTAGAGCCAAAAATAGTTTTACTTGTGGGACTAGTCACACAAGAAAAGATCAAAGGAAAAAGTCACACAACTACCCATTTGTTAGTATGTCCGTCCGTCCGTCTGTCCTTCCGTCCGGAATTCGTGTCCGGTCTGTAACTTCTTCATCTATCAATGGATTTCAATATAACTTACCACAAATGTTCACCAGACAGAGACGATGTGTCGCGTTCAACTCCCAGGTCAATGGGTCAAAGGTCAAGGTCACAGGGTACAATTACTTTGTCACAAATTTCGTGTCCGGTCTGTAACTTCTTCATCTGTCAATGGATTTCAATATAACTTGGCACAAATGTTCACCACACAAAGACGATGTGTCGCGTTCAACTCCCAGGTCCATGGGTCAAAGGTCAAGGTCACAGGGTACAATTACTTTGTTACAAATTTCGTGTCCGGCCTGTAACTTCTTCATCTATCAATGGATTTCAATATAACTTGCCACAAATGTTCACCAGACAGAGACGATGTGTCGCGTTCAACTTCCAGGTCCATGGGTCAAAGGTCAAGGTCACAGGGTACAATTACTTTGTCACAAAGTTCGTGTCCGGTCTGTAACTTCTTCATCTATCAATGGATTTCAATATAACTTGCCACAAATCTTCACCACACAAAGACGATGTGTCGGGGTCAACTCCCAGGTCCATGGGTCAAAGGTCAAGGTCACAGGGTACAATTACTTTGTCACAAATTTCGTGTCCGGTCTGTAACTTCTTCATCTATCAATGGATTTCAATATAACTTGGCACAAATGTTCACCACACAAAGACGATGTGTCGCGTTCAACTCCCTGGTCCATGGGTCAAAGGTCAAGGTCACAGGGTACAATTACTTTGTCACAAATTTCGTGTCCGGTCTGTAACTTCTTCATCTATCAATGGATTTCAATATAACTTGCCACAAATGTTCACCACACAAAGACAATGTGTCGCGTTCAACTCCCAGGTCAATGGGTCAAAGGTCAAGGTCACAGGGTACAATTACTTTGTAACAAATTTTGTGTTTTGCCTGTAACTTCTTTATCTATCAATGGATTTCAATATAATTTTGCACAAATGTTAAACACACTAAGACGATGTGTCGCTTTCAACTCCCAGGTCCATAGGTCAAAGGTCAAGGTCACAGGGTACAATTACTTTGTCACAAATTTCGTGTCCGGTCTGTAACTTCTTTATGTATCAATGGATTTCAATATAATTTGGCACAAATGTTCACCACACAAAAGATGATGTGTCGCTTTCAACTCGCTGGTCCATATGTCAAAGGTCAAGATCACAGGGTACAATTACTTGTTTATCTGTGAATGGATTTCAAAGGAACCTGGCACAAATGTTCACCACACAAAGACGATGTGTCAACTCCCTGGTCCATGGGTCAAAGGTCAAGGTCACAGGGTATAATTTTGGGGGCATTTGTCACGTGACTGTGACATCTCTTGTTTAAAGCATATAATTACCAAACATGACTGTGACACTGGATGTTAACGAACCAAACTCAGTTTGTAGTTTTTCCTCTTGTTATGATTTTTAAAAATGCTTGTCACTGCCGTTACACCTACTTCTCCATCACCAATGGATACCATACATGGTACATACCTGGTATACTCATACATTCTGCATTTTACCTTGACTGCAGTAATATTATGATTTATGTTGCAGTTCTGAATACATGTACCGGTATGTAGAGGATCTTACATGAGTGTTCATAACTTACTTGGATATATTATTCTCCACCACAAAAGTGGATGGGGAATATAGGAATGGTCTTCATCTGTTTATCTGTCTGTCCTGAAGTTTGTCCATCCACTTTTCATGTCTGGTCCATATCTTTCAATTTGTCAATTTGAATAATTGACCTTGTGATATTGCTGTTCAAATGGTATCATTGAAATATGGGTTGATATCTCTGTTTAAATAGAATGAATAATTTGTCAATGTTTCATGAAAACCATCCAACATGGGTTTAGAAGATATAGACCAGACATGAAATATCAGCCTCTGACATTTAATCTTGCCTTATGACCTTTAACTTACACAAGGCCAGGTTAAAGTTCAGAGACTTATATTATGTTTTTGGTCTATATGCCCTATTTCCTTTTTATACGCCCGAAGGGACGTATTATGGTATGGCGCATGTCGTCCGTCCGTCCGTCCGTCTGTCCGTCCGTCCGCGTCCGTCCGCACTCACCAATGGGTAGTTATGTGACTTTTTCTAACTAGTCGCACAAGTAAAATCATTAACCTGGCCATCTCTTGTGACATTAACCTGGCCATTTCTTGTGACATTAACCTGGCCAGTTGTGGGACATAGGGTTAGGGTTAGGGTTAGCTTCCAGATCATTCTATTCCAAAGTTAGAGCCAAAAATAGTTTTACTTGTGGGACTAGTCCCACAAGAAAAGATCAAAGGAAAAAGTCACACAACTACCCATTTGTTAGTGTGTCCGTCCGTCCGTCCGTTAGCAATTTCTTGTGCAACTAACTCCTCCTTTATTTTTCAACATAATTTCTTCAAACTTTCAGGAATGATAGATACTGATGTGTAGTTGTGCATATCAGTGAGATAACTCTCATATCATTTTTCATTCTGGAGTTATTGCCCTTTGATAGTTTCGGGTAGCTATTTCTTGTGCAACTAACTCCTCCTTTATTTTTCAACATAATTTCTTCAAACTTTCAGGAATTATAGATATTGATGTGTAGTTGTGCATATTAGTGAGATAACTCTCATATCATTTTTCATTCTGGAGTTATTGCCCTTTGATAGTTTCGGGTAGCAATTTCTTGTGCAACTAACTCCTCCTTTATTTTTCAACATAATTTTATAGAACAGCCTTCGGGCGTATATTGCCCCGTCTTGCGGTGCTCTTGTTGTGTTTTTGTGTGTGTTGGCAATAGAATACAGAAAATAAGGTCAGTTTGGAATTATTATATTAGCTGGGTAGCTTGCCATAGTCTTGACCTTCTCTCGGCTGGAGGAATTTTATGCAGACTAGATATGTTGTTTATTAATTTGAATTATAAAATAATAAGTAAAAGGTATTCAACTCCAGCCGAAATTTGCTAAAAAATTGATGGGTTCATTTACTGCGATCGTCCTTGAAAGCTTATTTGACTACGGATTTTCATAAACTGTCTTATTTATTCAAATAATAATCTTCTAAAAATCTCTACAAGCTTAATATTGATATTGGTGAAAGTCACTACTTTTGGTTTTAAACTGAAAGTAAAGCCTTACAAAACGAAAGTAGTGACTTTCGCCGATATCAATATCAAGCTTGTAGAGATATTTGAAGAATTAGTGAATACGCAATATCCGTTCATGCTATCACACTAGGGCAATGCCTTATAGACCAGTTATATGGTATTTCGACTTGAATTATATCGTATTTCTATTTCGAACCTTGGAGTCAACCTGTGTCCTAGAGAAGTTGGTTGTCACTTTGGCCACGCGTTGTAAAAGCGTGTTAATATTCTGAGAAAAAGTAGATGACTGCTCAAAAAGAGTGATGATTTCTTTGATAAATAAGACACAGTTTATGGAATTCGGTGGTCAAATAAGCTTTCAATAACAATCGCAGTGAATGAACCCATCGATGGGTGTGGCCCTGTCCGTCTGTCCGTTCGTTCGTCCATCAACATTTTGTTTGTCTGCCATTTTCTGGGAAAACTGTTTGACAGATATTAATGAAACTTCACACAAATGTTTAATGCATCAAGATCTGAAGCTGAGTTGATTCTGAGGTTCATTTGATTTGTCTTTTCGGAGTTATGGCCCTTGTACTTAAAAAATAATGCAAATACATGCAATTAGTTTGTCCGCTGTTTTCTGGTGAAACTATTTGACAGATATTAATGAAACTTCACACAAAAGTTTAATGTGTCAAGATCTGAAGCTGAGTTGATTCTGAGAATCTTTTGATTTTTCATTTCAGAGTTATGGCCATTGTCCTTAAAAAATAATGCAAATAGTTTGTCCGCTGTTTTCTGGGAAAACTATTCGAGAGATATTTATGAAACTACACACAAATGTTTAGTGCATCAATATCTGAAGCTGAGTCTATTCTGAAGTTCATTTGATTTGTCATTTCGGAGTTATGGCCCTTTTACTTAAAAAATAATGCAAATATATGCATATAGTTTGTCCGCTGTTTTCTGGGAAAACTTTTTGACAGATATTAATGAAACTTCACACACATGTTTAATGCATCAAGACCTGAAGCTAAATCAATTCTGAGGTTCATTTGATTTGTCATTTTGGAGTTATGGACCTTGCACTTAAAAAAGATAATGCAAATCTATGCAAATATGAGGATGGCCATAACTTTTTCATTTGAAATGATATTAACTTCAATTTTTTTATATGGTTAAACCGTAATATGAATTTTTACATATATTGCGGGGGTTTTGATATGTCATTTTATTCTAAAGTTATGGTCCTTGAACTTTGTGTGTTCATTGCTTTTTTAGTTTGTCTGTTGTTTTCTGGGAAAACTATTAAAATGATATAAATGAAACTTAACACAAATGTGTTAAGCAACACAATCTTAAGCTGAGTTTATTTTGAGGTTCATTCAGTTTGTCTTTACAGAGTTATGGCCGTTGCACTTTACAAAAATCTGCAAGTATGAGGATTAGCTGTAACTTTTTTATTTAATAAGATATTCACTTCAATTTTTTTAAAAATAGTATCACCTTAATATGGAAATCAACATCAGAAGCACAGATTAGAAAATGTCAACACTTATAAGGCATATTGAATCAGAGAAAGTTTGCAAGTGGGCGTATTATGTACCGTATGCGGTACTCTTGTTATGATTTAACGAAACTTTGACAAAATGTTCATATTAGGTGATCTGCAGTAGCAATATTTCAGTAATGCCAGCTGAATGTCAAGGTGATAAGGTCAGGTCATAAATTAGATTCATGTACATGTATTTGCATCTGTCCATTCATCTGTCCATCCTTTTATTGTGTCTGGTCCATATCTCTCATACCCTTGGCTGATTTTCATGAGACATTGACTCCCAACTTTGAAATGTCTTTTCACATGGTGGGGATATATTTGCTATTTTTACCAATGTCTTGTTAAATGAATCTTTCAAAAACGACAAAACATTAGACTTAGTTAAGTTTTTTAAATGTAAGATTCTATTTATAACTCCATATATGCGTTTTACTGCATATACATTGTTTATGAACAACTTAAAGGTTGAATGTACCATGAATGAAATGTGGTATGTGGGTACTGTGATAGTTCCAACATCCCAACTTTTAAAGTTTTGTTCTAAAATGTTTCAAATAGTCTTTTTTATACTTTCATTATAAGTACATTTGTACCTTCCTTCTACAGTTTAAAATATATTTAAACTACAAAAATGACATCTTATGATATTATATACTGTAAAGGTAAACAATAATGTGTGCTTTACATCATTATCTAATGTCATCAAAGTTCTGTAGCTTTGCACTCTGTTTATGAATGGAGATACCTTTATATTTGTTTCTCATGAGTGTATGAATTGTGATTAGGTCAAATCAGTCTACTTTTCAGAGTGAATATAGAAAACTGAATACTGTCAAATGTTTATAGCTGACTATCCACATTCGGCACATGAATTATGTCATAATGTTTAACTCTTTGCACGCTAGCACTTAAACCTTGTTTACCTATGCAAACAGTTTGGAGGTTTACTGTAATTATTAAAAACAAATATTAAAAAACACAAACAGAAAATTTGATTTAAGTGGCACAGCGCAGGTCCAATTTTTCTTATATTCATTATTGTGTCTGATTTATATCCAACGATCTTCTTGTGAGCAAACATTGATATTTGACAGATTTAAATTTATTTTTTTAGCAGTGAAATTTAATGATATCTTGAAGTTTTGAACATAGATTTTGCCCAAACAGTGCATGTTTTGGTAGGATATATTGTCATACAAATGTAATTCATGTAGTACATGTATGTTGTTTCTTCTAAAACTTTTTATTCTCTTAACTTTATTAATCAGTAGCCATATAATAGGCTCATTTATTTTGAAATTTATTTCTAGTGAGTATAACTAATGCCCTAGTGCAGCCAAAGCCCACTGACGGCTCTGATGAGAAGTTTCGAGTCTCCACCCCAGTGTAAATACTCTGTAGACATTTTTCTTGATATGTAATGTTGTAATGGAAATGTATGGTATTATAACACAAAGGTAAACTGATGTTTTGGTCACCTGCTGTAGCAGTGTGACATTTAGGGATCACTTCTCCATCGTCTGTCTGTCTGTGTGTTAAGCTTTTTTCTACAAATTTTCACTGTATTTGCCATTACACTGTCATCCTGAATGTGATTGTACTTCAAACTTGAAACACATGCAGATAGCAACAAGTACACAAGTATAAGTACAATTATTATATTTTGAGTTATTCCCTCTTTTAATTAACTCTTGTATCACATATTCAAACTTTCACTTTATTTCACCTTTCTGTATGTCAGTCTATCATGCCTGTCAATCTTTTTTTTTCATCACAGAGTTTTCAGCAGGTGACATGTGTTTTTTTCTTTTAACTTTTGTCTTAATTACATGTGATTCACTATTAGATTGGCTTCAAATTTAGAACACATACAGATAGCAGCAAATATAAGTTCACAAGATAAGAGCAATAATTTTTGCATTAGTTATTTACCAATTTCTCTTCTAATACTTCTCCCAGCCAGTGACATATGTGTTCATTGGAACACTCTGGTTTTTCTATCAGTTGCTTCAGACCCTATAGTGTTTTAATTCTTCCTGAAAGTATTGAAAAGTGAGACAGTGTACTGTTTACAAGTTTGACTTGACAGGGTTAATACTATCTGGCTGCTTTAAAAGCTTATTCATTGGCGATTTTTTTAAATTTTGTGATCTTCACCGCCCAGCCTAAAAATTTCATTTTGATAGCTTTCCGTATACTCTAGATATACTTCATTGGTACAATAGCAGATAGCTTTTTCTTTTACAATTCTTGAAGCCTTTTCTCAGTAAAGCAGTTATAATTTGATAATGACAGTGAAAATATGAATTTGCTTGATTCTCACGGAAAATATTGGAACTCTATAGTTTTGTATTTGTCCATTTTCATGCATGACACAGAGGCCCAGATAAGATGCGTAAATGATAACATTTCAAGAATAGTTCCCTCATTTCTCCACCAAATCCATATTATGACCACTGTTTAGAATCGTTTCAAAAAGACAATTCTAAAGAGTGGTCACAAAATAGGGTTCGGTGCAGAAATGATGATTTTAGTATTTGAATATGCACCAATTTCTATTGCTCTGCTGATATTTCCTTTTTATCATTAGCATCTTCCTGTTTCATCTTGTCTTCACAATAGTTTCCTTTTTATATGGTCTGTTCAAAATAAGCCATTTCTGTCAATCTATAACAACTGGTTTTGCAAATGGAGCACCTTTACTTAGCAGTTAATCTGTAGCAATATGTTTTCATATTATCTTGTAGACCTTTTCAGCTGTCTCTCAGTGAGAATCACAGCACTGTAGCTATATACAATGGTCTAGACCTGGGGACATACACTCCACTTCAGTATATCCCAACCAAAGACAATAGTGACTACTACACCTTGGAGGATGTCCTTGCTAATGGTGAAGGCTTGAATGGAGAGCATATCAATTTACTGACTGCTATCAGAAAGGTATAGACCATACTATATATGTAAGTGTCTTCTGCAAAACTAATATCTCCAAAAGTGCAATTGGATATTCAAGTTGATGAAGCATTGATTTAGCAACATATTTCAAAATCAATATGGCAGACTGAAGTATGAGTAGTAAACATTTAGTTCATATGTGAGAACGTTAAGAAATTGTACAATTTACCAGTGCTTAAAGTTATATTCTGTTATTTGGTCAGTAACTGAAAGGTCAGGGTCATACTTAGAGGTCAAAGGTCAAAAACATGTATTGTTTTGCTTGTTCGGGCTTTAACGCAGAACTCCATGGATGGATTGTGAAATGACTAGGCATAAATGTTTCTCTAGTGGAAACGACATGTCACGCACAAAATCCAAGTCAGTAGCTGAAGTGTCAAGGTAGCACTTGGAGGTCAAAAGTCAGATTTCACAAACACAATGTATGCCTATAATTACCCTTTACTTGATATTCATGCCTTTTCATGCCTTTACAAAGTAGACCCAGATCAGGCATTCCTATAGGAGCTACCTGATCAGAATCAGCTCTGTCTAACTTTTGCATGTACTATTGGTGAATCATTACAATGGCCAGCGGGCTCGGCATGTTTCCCGTGGGCATTCTAGTTATATAATTAAAATGGTATCTGAATACTGCTAAATCCTTAGGAATCAGACAACGGAAAATTTTGTTGATTACATGGAAATCAAGTGACACATTTGGCCAGTATCTGATATCAGAACAACACTATGAATATTAAATGAGTTTTCACAACAATGACTGACGTGGGTCAGTAGAAAGTGTAAACATTTGAAAAGGGAATATCTACTATGTAATATTTTACCCACAAGTTTATCGAATACGTCCGCTACATTTAATGATTTTACGATAGATTCCGGTGAATGGCAGACTTGTTTCGGTTGGTTTCTGAGGTAATACAAGTTTCTCTTACAATTACAATCTTCTTACCAAGTGCTTTAGAACTCAGTTAGTTTCAAGTAACACACATTTTTATTCTGAAGTTAGTTTGTTATGCAAAATTGATGAAATTGTGCGCAGAGTTCATTTTTATGTTTAACTATATTTTTAATTTTTTAAAACCTCCATGAAATGACCACTTAATCTTTTACTCCATGAATATTCATGTAATATAATAGTAAAGACATCATGAATATTAGTTAGCCGAATTTTATGACATGCACATTAGGCATATTAGGAGCTCAGCATTACTGTTGCTCTGTATCAAATAGCCACCTTCTACAAGACACCCATGAATGCTTACTAAGTGGTCATTGTACAGGGGTTCTGCTGTATATTTTTACATTTTAATATAGAGAAATTGGTAGAATGGTTGTTTTCGTTTAATGGTGAATATATATGTATACATGTATATAGATTTGTGCAAGTAAAGATATAACAACCAAGACGGGTAAACATACCAAAAGATGTGAGGTCAGGCTGTTTGATGAAAGCTGCAGCAGCTTCTCCCTTATATTGTGAGTAAAACATTTTTTAGTTTGCATAGGAAGAAAGAAAATTTGGAAGACAAAATTACTCCATTTGAGTACAAAGATTGAAAAACAAGATGAAGTCATTCAGTATGGAGTGATATGGAATTTATGGATACATACTGCTTGCAAATTCATCCATAGTGTGTTATACATGGAATCATGTCAAGGTCAAAGTCACTATTTCGAAAACTTTGCTGTTTTTAACAAACGTTTACATTGCTATAACTTCTGAACTACAAATGCTAGGCAATTCATCTTTGGTTTACAGATAGCTTTGGTGAAGGCCTTTCACTTCATACAAGGATATATGAAATCAGGTCAAGGTCTAGGTCACTTTTCTAAAACTTTGCTGGCATTAACAAAGCTTTAACATTGCTTTTAACTTCTGAATTACTTAAGCTAGACCATTCATATTTGGTATGCAGATAGCTTGGATGAAAGTCTTTCACTTGATATAAAGAAACACATAATCAGGTCAAGGTCAAGGTCACTATTTCCAAAACTTTGCAATTTTTAACAAACTTTAACATTGCTATAACTACTGAACTACAAATGCTAGGTAATTCATCTTTGGTATACAGATAGCTTTGGTGAAGGCCTTTCACTTAATACAAGGATACATGAAATCGGGTCAAGGTCAAGGTCACTATTTCGAAAACTTTGCAATCGTTAACAAAACTTTAACATTGCTTATAACTTCTGAATTACTTAAGCTAGACCATTCATATTTGGTATGCAGATAGCTTGGGTGAAGGCATTTCACTTGATACAAGGATACATGAAATCAGGTCAAGGTCAAGGTCACTATTTCCAAAACTTTGCTGTTTTAACAAACTTTAACATTGCTATAACTTCTGAACTACAAATGCTAGTCAATTCATCTTTGGTATACAAATGGCTTTGGTAAGGGCCTTTCAGTTGATATAAAGATATTTGAAATTAGGTCAAGGTTACTATTTTGACAAATTGGCCATAATTGAAAAACTTCAACATTTTTTCTTAACTGCTGAACCTCATATGCTAGACAATTCATATATGGTATGGAGATAACTTTGGTGAAGGCCTTTCAGTTGATACAAGGATACATGAAATTGGGTTAAGGTCAAGGTCACTATTTTGAAAACTTGACTGTTTTTAACAACCTTTAACATGTTGCTATAACTTCTGATCCACGAGTGCTAGGCAATTCACCTTTGGTATTCAGATAGCTTTGGTAAGGACTTTACAGATGACATAAAGATACCTGAAATCAGGTCAAGGTCACTTTTTTGAAACATTGACTGTCATTAAAATGTTGTTATAACTTCTGAACTACATGGGCTAGACAATTTATATTTGGTATGCAGATAGCTTAGGTGAAGGCCTTTCAGTTAATACAAGGGTACATGAAATTGGGTTAAGGTCAACACAAAAAATCCGGCTTTAATGCGGTTTCCGCATTTTTTGCTTGTTTCCAGATGGGGGGAGGAGATGGTCAATTTTGCCCTGTCATGGATTCCAATCGACACAGGTAAGTACTACAGTAGAAACTCTTTACATGTACTGAATGAGCTGAAGACATTATATACATATTACAGGCCAGTGTGTGAGACATTCATATTATCAATCTGAGAAACAGAATGTCAAGCAAGACAAAGCTGATCTGTGACATTCTGTTTGCAGGAGATTTCAGGATATTGCAGATGGTTGTACATTTGATGTTTTCTTTGACAAACACAACGTTGGGTACCATAATGTCATTGGATTTAAGTTGATGCAACATTTTGTTATGTCGTCCTTGTTGAGAGTGACATCATATACAAATTTATTTTGATTTAAATTTTTCTTAATTTTTTGTGTTATTGTTTTGCTTTGTTAGTAACCGTTTGACATGGGGAAGTGCATAGTCCAGAATCACTCTTATACATACCATGTCAGAATAAAATGCAGTGCATACTCGACAATTATAATTTTTGGCTAAACTGTTCATTTCAATCCCAACATTGTGTTCAAGTTGTTCTTATGGCAATGAAATGGTGCTAACAGACTTTTAAAAATGCTTTAGGATCTACCTTTAATCAACCTTCCATATACAAAACATTAATATTTTTTTTCAGTTCTAAATATCTGATAAATATCTGAAATGGGTATAATCTGCAAAGGCATCAACAAGTGTCTCTATCAGGTAAAGGGTAAAGTGAGATTTAAATATAAATAATACATATGATATTTGTTTGTGCATTAATTTTCGTTTGCCTGTCTCCAGGTTATATTAAGTTACCTGCCCTTGAGTTTAGATGTACATGTAATGGTTTACTATTGTATCAAGGTAACTTGTGGTACAAACTACTTCATATTTCTATGAAAGTTTGTACACATGGTCTCTTTGAAGGGTAGATGTGCTTAACATAATACTTTTCAGTATTTAACAATTCAAACGGGAGTTATCTGCACCTCATCTTATTCAATATATGTTGCTAGGTAATAAAGTTTGTGGACATACAGTTTTCAACATACCGATAATTTAATGAAAGTTGATCACATACTTTCAGTATATTACATACAGAAGTTATCAGCCCTTGGAATTGCAATCAAGGCTGCCATGAGGTGTTATTCATCACCTTTAATGATAGGCTTTGCTAAAAATTGTTTTTATTCATCTAAACATGCCAAGTTACTTATCTTCTCACTTGAATTCTGTTTGTAATGGTTATTAAGAATTCAACATTAGGTGTTAATATTAAAGCATAATCCACATAAGATTCTGTGCCATTTCTACTTTTCAGTGGTGTTCGCTGCTGATGTAAGAATGACTTATGACAATTTTAAATCATCCATGGTGGCAGTGGCTGATTCGAAAACAGTGATAACTCTCAACCCTGGTAACTACTTGTAGTGTTGTTGTTTATGTGCTACATCTGAACAGTTTGTTTTTGCATGTGTTTAGGTCATAGCCATGCTGTGCATCATGCAATATCTTTGGAGTTGTGCCTTTACCTCATTTATATGTAGTGTCCTTAAAAGGAAGCATATGCAATCACCTTAGACCCAGCTCAGAGGGCTCCTTCCTTCACATTATGTTCCAAATATCTTATCAGAAAAGAATTTCTAGTAGAATACAACTTCAAATGAAATTAGCTTTTGGCAAGTGCACTTAGAAAATAATGGTTAACTCTTTTACCTCATATATATATAGACAATTTTTTCACCTTTGCAAACAGAGTAGTCCCAGATCTGGTGGCTCCTGTAGGATCTGAATCTGCTTTGTTTACATATTGAATAATATAGATCTGATTCTACAGTTTGGGACATGGTAAAAAATGCCTTTGTTCATAATCATCACAGCCATTAAAAAAATTCACCTAATTAACATTCATAGTCATTATTTTCTACCATGAATATTCATTAGGGAAAGGTTTAACCCTTTACTACATAAATACACCATTCTGTGTCTTTGCAAACAGAGTAGAGCAAGATCAGATGGAGCCGTCTAATCAGGGTCTGCTCTGTTTGCTTACGATATACATGTTGTACAAATATGATTCTACAGTATCTGCCATGACCAAAAATTCCTATGTTCATGTGCTTGTATAAGAAATTATCTAATTAATATCCATGACGTCATTATTTCTTACATGAATATTCATAGAGGAAAGGGTTCATGAACAATGATATCCTCTGTAAAATTTCATCATTGTAGGAAGTAAGGTAAGTTCTTAGTATTTCAAAACACTTTGCAAGCATTTCATGGTAAGAGAATATGACCACTTAGCCACATTAAACATTTTCTGCTGACCTTTTTTGAAAGCTCGCAAAGGACTAGAAATATGTTCATTGGACACAAATGCCTCTGCTGAAGCAATTGTATGGTCTGTGACAAGGGCTATAACACTAGTATTATTGAGTGCAAATTATTATCATACCATAGATGGATATGCTCACATAAAGGTCTACACTCCTACTGAAGTGTCTGTCACAGATAAAACTTTCCTTGTTGATGTACACTATGTCTAATTATAAAAATCAGTCCAAGAATATTCATGCAGTAATAAATTCCATAATGAATATTCATGGGGGAAAGTGTTACTCGGGCTAAACTGTAAAACCTCATACTCTTGATTAAAGTATGTACAATATTGTTGTAATATATTAGCATGTTAAAATCTTACCAACTGTCGCAAAGTTGATGGATACCTCTTTCAAATGCTGAATAAGATTAATATAACAAAGTGAAAGAGGTGAAACAATTCAAATAGGCATGAACTCTATTAGCCCAAGAAGCAGTAAATATAAAATACCATAACCGTGGCTTCATGAAAATGGAGTTATATTCTCAGCTTGTTAAACTTAAAATGACTTGATTTTTTGTGTCACCTGCTTC
Organism: Azorinus chamasolen; assembly: GCA_963576725.1. NCBI lineage: Eukaryota > Metazoa > Mollusca > Bivalvia > Cardiida > Solecurtidae > Azorinus > Azorinus chamasolen. The sequence continues at coordinate 55,601,207 of OY755236.1, read as the reverse complement.
AGTAGGATGACATTTAGGGATCACTTCTCTGTCATTTGTTTACCCCTTCATTTGTCCATCTATTTGTCAGTTACATATTTTTCAATACACTGTCACACATTTGTCATTTCACTGTAATTAGCTGTGGGAATGGGATACATAGATATTAACAAGTAAAAGTTCAGATAAGGTCCATAACTGTTGTGTTACTAAATTTTAAGTTATTCCCCCTTTTCTTCTAATACTTCTACCCGCAGATGACCTATGTTCCTTCAAATAAATTGCTTTTCCCTTCAAAATGCTTAGCTAGACTTCTACAAAATTTCATTGGCATTAACATTCAGAATTGCTGTTTCTTTTAACCCTTTCTTTGAAGGAGAAGCCCTTTCCCACCTTTTCAAACAGATAAGACGAAGAGCAGAAAGCTCCTTTATGTCTGATCAGTCAGTGTCTGCTCTGTTTGCTTATGGAATTACATGTATATAGATCTGATCTGCCAAAGTGAAAAATTCCTATGGTCTTATACCAAAATTCAGCTTATAAATATTAATGATATTATTTCTTACATGATTGTGAATGAGGTAAAGGGTTAAAATTCTTGTTTGATTATTTGTTTTAACTTTTAACCAGGGTTTTATGTCACTTTAACAGTATTTCAGTCATATCGCGACGTCCAGCTAATTACAGGTGAAGGAAGACCCCAGAGGTTTTTCTATGCATGGGACAAATTACATTGTTTTGTGCACAGAAGAACACCCAGATAAAACCACCGACCTACCGCATGCCAGCTGGAAAGTTTCCTCACATGAAAAATCTGAATGCCCAGACTGGTATTCGAACCACAGCTAAATTAATAAATAAATGAATAGACCTTGATGAAGATATCTGCGTTCTTATCTGAATCCAAACTCTTTATGAGAGTTCATCTTTAGAGTGCTGACAGTGAAACAATATTTGATATCTTCACTTTCAAAGAGTTCTATCTTAGATGAAGTTTACATAAGATTCATGGTGTTGCAGAAGTTTAAAATGTCACAATATTCTTGAAAATACTGTACTTGTTTGAATTACTTCATGAATTGACAGTATTTTATAGTTAATTTCCAAATTCTTAAATTGAAATAATGCTGTATTTTTTTAATGCAGTTTCATACCTCAATATATTCCATTGTTTCAGACACTGTAGATGCTAGATGCTTGTCTCAGTTTGCCCAGACACAACAGTTCACAGAGGAGGACAATGATGGTGTTTCTAGAGCACAGGAAGACCCTCCCTGTAGGTGACCATGTTCATATTGAAACAGCTACTAAGTGAATAAACATGTGGGTCTATAAAAGCAGGTGTCTGATTAGTGCAGAATGGAATATGGAAGATGGAACATTGTAGCCATTTTAAAAAGTATAGAAACAGATCTATCAAATTTCATTAGCAAACAGAGCAGACTCTACTCTGTTTGCAAATGCGTGAAAACATGTTTAAATGAGGAAAAGGGTTAAGTGATTGGTTTCACCTGTGCTTTACGCTCTGATCACTTCATACCAAGCAACCAAAGTTTTCACATCGATACATTAAAATCCCTCTTATCCTCATTTTCCTGTGATGGTCTTTACTTAGTGGTTTCACAGGTTAGTAATGTAGGGCCATCATGGCCCTCTTGTATTATAACATGTTATATCAAATATATTTTATGCATTTCCTTTAGTGTTATTTAACCCTTTCCCTGTTCTACCTTTATTTCAAATTTCAATACCTACTGAATATTCATGAACAAAATAGTTACAATGAAATATGGAAGCTGGAGTATTATAGCCAATTTAGAAACTAAAGAAACATATCTTATCAAATTCTAATAGCAAACAGAGCAGACCCTGATCAGGCGGCTCCTCTAGGAGCCGTCTGATCTGGGTCTACTCTGTTTGCAAATGCGTGAAAACACGTTTATATGAGGGAAAGGGTTAAAAGCTTGCATAGATGTTCTCCATAGCACAATTTCTGTTCTTTATGCAGTGGATCAGATCAATGAGGTTGCTTCTGTAGAGCAGATCTACACCAGAGGAGGTCTCACATCTGACTATGCTGTGGTGTATGCAATCCTCACTCAGTTTGATATTGATGCCGAAAATACTGATCATTTCTTTAGGAGGAAGTGGTATGATGGTTTATATTATGCCCTCTCAGATCTGTGATGGGGGAGGGGGTGGGGGCATATTTTTTTTGCTGTCTGTTGGTTGGTTGGTTTGTCTGTCTGCCACAACCATTGGTTGGTTTGTCTGTGTCACCAACTTTAACGTTGGCGATAATTGTGTCACCATTGCACATACATACTTCAAACTTGACATGCATGTGCAACTTATGGAGGCGAACATTTTAAGGGGCGACTTATTAAGGTCAAGGTCAAAGGTCATATCGGAGGCATAGTGTTTCACAACTTGTCACAGAATATTTGACATGAGTATCTTAGACCAGAATAATTTTTAGCTTGTCTGTTTCGAAGTCGAGGTATTGTGATCACTGGGTCGTAGGCGTTGTTGGCGGCGTGCAAAAACTTTAATGTAGCTCATAACTCAAAAAGCATAAGAGGTATCAACATGAAACTTCATAGGTTGGTAGATTTCATTGAGGAGAAGGCCCCTACATAAGAACTGTAACTCTTGATTTCTAAATTTTTCAGTTATTGCCCTTTATTGTTTTCAAAAAGTTTTAATTTAGCCAACAAGCACCAAATCAGACAAACGGTGCTGCACACAGCTCTTGTTATAGATTTAAATTTGCTGGTGGTCAGCTCGAGTGTATGTGTGCATGGGTGCGGGTGTGTTAGTTTCTGGGTCATAACTTTTATTTTTCATAGACAGAATTCAATATACATTTAATTTGGTATACATCTTATTCATGAGTACACAATGTGTCTTGTACAAGACTGTCACTATATAAATTTCATTTAAAGTTACCAGAAATGTGCTGATTTGATGTATAACTGCATTTGACTTTACAAACCATAAGAGCAAGGTGATATGGTGTCCTAATATTTAGGGTAAATCAATGGTATATATACCTTGTTTTGTTTATAAGCTCCAAATGTAAGCAGCTGGTATCCAAGAAAACTGGGTATCAGTGCACTAACACAGACTGTACCCAGGGGGCACTGAGCATTTTCAACATGACAGGGGAGGTAACTGCTGGAGAACCAGAACTAGACTTCAGCCTACCAATTAGCGTCACTGATCAGACTGGCACTATTCAAACAAGATTATCTCAACAGCAGTTAGAGAGTTTGACAGGCTGGAATGTAAGTTACATTAGAATGTGTTCATAGTGTAAGGAAACCATTTTTTTGCAATGACAGATCATACGTAACATTTATTTAACCCTTTCCTTCATGTAAATGTGTTTTCACGCATCTGCAGAGTAGACCCAGATCAGACGGCTCCTATAGGAGCCGTCTGATCAGGGTCTGCTCGGTTTGCTCATGGAATTTGATAGATTTCTGTTTCTATACTTTCTAAATGGCTAGGAGTGTTCCACCTTCCATTATATCTATTTTGTCCATGAATATTCAGTAGGAATTGAAATTTGTAATAAAAATAGAGCAGAAAAGGGTTAACACAATCTATAGTGTTTGATAAAATATGTACCATCTAGTTCTATGCAAAAAGCCCAGTATATAAATACATTATCATTGTTTGTAATAATTCTTTGATTACTCCCAAATTTTTATTACACTTGCAAACTGTTTTGACCAATAACAGTAACACAGGGTCTCATTAGGATCAAACTGCTGGTCACTGATATTTTTGGGAAATGAAATGAAAAAATAATCAATTTTAAGAGTGGAAACAATGGTTTTGTAGACAATGTTAGTTGGAATTAATAGTTAAAACCTTAATAGATTGTTTTCATTCTACTATTTGAAGGTCAGTGCTCTGATGGAATTGGACTCACTTCATAGAACAGAGTTGAAGTGGAACTTTCTGATGGAAAGAATTAAATTCTACATTAAGGTAACTCATTATTCTGACAACACATTTGTCACCGTCTGGCAGATAAAAGTGTGACAAAGAAATGTGGCAAACAGGTAGATAGACTGACAGAAAAGTGATCCCAAAGTGTCATCTTGCTATTGCAGGTGACACAGAAATCTGATTAACATATGTGAATAAATTTCCACTTCCATTTAGTTGTCAAATGTTTCCACTTTTTGTTGTCAAATGGCTTCACACGAGGTTTTGTATAGAAAATAAGTTAAATAACATAATTTTATATTTTGTTTGGTAAAAAACAACACTGGAAAATATTGCGGAACAAGCAGAAAAATCTAGTTTAGTGCCTATATGACTTCAGTGAATCATATGACCATGAAGTATAAAGCAATTTAGAACCTATCGACTGGTGCGACCAAACAATAAAAGAGAAACTACATGTAGAAATGAAGAAAAACAAGAGTGTGTTTGTGAAGCACTTATGCCCCCGCCATTTGACTTTGACTTTTGACCCATGGACCAGGGAGTTGAACGCCACACATCGTCTTTGTGTGGTGAACATTTGTGCCAGGTTATTTTGAAATCCATTCACAAATAAAAAAGTTATAGAAGGAACATGAAATTTGGGACAGACGGATGGATGGAAGGATAGACAGACGGACGGAAGGACAGACAATACGATTGCTATATGTCCGCCGTTGGGGGTCATAAAAATTCAAGCCACCAATTCCATTTTCCCCAACTTCTTGCTATAAGCAGACGATGTGTCTCTACTAGCACCAGTCTCTTTGGTTCTTTTCTATCCTCCTCTGATTTCAACCTTGAATATGTCACTGGTTGCTTGTTACGTCGCCATTTTTGTTTACATTCTTTGAGTGCAGAAGTCACATGAAGATCAAATTACAGTAGCTGATTTGCCTTTAGTGGAGGATGTCGCCATGGAATTCCCGTTCATTTCTTTGAAATGAAACAATTTTTTAAGCATCATGGCTTGTTTGCTAGTAATGAAACCATCTTTGGGCAAAAAAGTGATCTTTCCTTTTTTTCACATGGAAAAGTGATACTAAAAGTTTAACCATACTGAGTGTTAGTTGTGACATTTTAAACAAAAGTGATTTCTTAATTTAGCTATTGAAACAACATTAACTATGGCACTATACAATTTATAAGCAGGTATCCACAGGTAATTGTAACTTGGGTACCCATGTCCAGAATGGCTACTGGTTAATACCCTATGGATAACACACATCGCCTGCTGAAAGCTGGAACTGTTATGGAAAAAGCTTACAGCAGTTTACACAAAATTATTTAATTGATATAACATAGAACAAGAAAATGTGGATATTTTTATGCCCCGCAACGGTGGGCATATAGTAATTGCATTGTCCGTCCTTCCATCCCCAAATTTTGTGTTCCTTCTGTAACTTTTTTATCTTTGAATGGATTTCAAAATAACCTGGCCAAAATGTTCACCACACAAAGATGATGTCGCGTTCAACTCCCTGGTCCATGGGTCAAAGGTCAAGGTCATCCTTCAGGATCAAAGGTTGGGGGCATAAGTGTTTCACACTCTTGCTTTATATTTAACAATAAACCTTTATTTACCGGTACTCCATAAATACACTTTTTAATACCTTTGCAAACAGAGTAGACTGTAGACTGAGTAGATGGCTTCTGTAGGTGATGTCTGATCAGGGTTTGCTCTGTTTGCTTATGGTATAATAAAGATCTGATTCTAGTTTCTACCATGGCCAAAAATTTCCCCGTTAGTCACATGCCATTATAAAAATTCATCTAATTAGTATTCATTATGTCATTATTTCTTATATACACATTCCTGGAGTAAAGGCTTGAGCATGCTATGGACAAATATATCATAACCTTTACAATTAATTTGGTTCCAGTTGTGACACAGAAAGACTTTGAGTCTCATCAAGACCCAAACTGTCACACTTAGATTATTTATTTGTATTAAGAAACACGTTTTCGATTATGAAGCAGACCATTTTTTTTTCATAAGCGAACCTCGACTCAGCATGCTGAATGTGAAGTGTTTGATCAAATTACATTAAAACCCCTCTAAACTGGAATTCTATTAGAGAAGAATTTAGATACTTTTAGGCAGGCGACTGCTTAATGCAGGGTGAAAGTCATGCAGAAAGCTCCTAGAGGTTTAGCTTTTCTGCATTTGGCTTTAATGCAGGGTGAAAGTCATGCAGAAAGCTCCTCTAGGAGCATTAGGCACCCTGCATTAGGCAGCCACCTGCCTGCAGACAGATATTTATACTAAATATAACCTCCAGTTTAGAGAGGTTTTACTGTACTTTTATGGGTGTATTCATGTAGATATTTCTTTCTCCAAAACAGATGGTGAAGAACTTCAAAGATCCCGAAAGACACTATCTGCGTGTCCTATCCTGCAGAAAAGCTGATCCAAGTGATGTAGTCCAGCATCTGCAGTTGATGAAAAGATGATTTTTTCCATGTATATTATGAATACAATTTGTTTGTTTTTTTGCCTTCTACAACTACAAGGAGTTTTATTGAAATGATACTGAAAGGCGAGTTTGAATATTTGTACATGTCGTGGTTGGTAACAGCTACAGAATCTATTCTGGTATTGATGTACAGAACTTGGTTTCAGTTATTTATCCAGAACTTATTTTCCTCTAATACTTAGATATCAATCTGAAACACATGTACTCAACAAGAATGGAAAAGGTGCCAACATATTTTATATGAAGCTTCTAATCTTGCTACTTATTCAAAGACCAAATAAATACAGAGGGGATGTACCAGATTGACTCTTAACCCTTTCCTCCATAGTCTATTTTTATACACAACTTCTTTGAATCAATCTACCGAAAAGGAGCATTAACTAGAGAAAAGGAACATTTTAGAATTTTTTAATTTGAAACCATTCTGATAAATAAGAGCATTTGCTCCTATAGAAGCAAATGCTCTATTTATCACAATGGTTTCATTAAGTGACTTTACAGAGGCGTAGGAAGGTGTATTTATGGAGGAATGGGTTAAAAAACCTGATTTTGGACAATTTTGCCAACAACTGTGATAGTAGCCTTCTTTTTTATCTGTATGTGTACATGAACACAGAATTTATGAAGAACATTTCTTCAGTTGTCTTTCTATCTGTGATATATAAATAATGTAACCCGAACCGTAGTGAAGACTAACGTCTTTTTAACACTTTTGCAAACTAGTTGACCCAGATCAGACAGCTCATATAGGAGTTGTCCACTCAGAGTATGTTCTGTTTGCTTATGGAATTATATAGATCTGATCCTAGTTTTCGTTGTAGCCAAAAGTTAATGAATATTTATGAAGTGATTAATTCATATAAATAAATGTTTATTAGGGAAAGATATAAATCTTTAATGTATTTTTAGCTCATCGTTTTTTGAAGAAAACAATATGAGCTATTGTCGTTGTTGTTGTCCGAAAACTATTACTTCCTTCACTATTTGTGCAAATCTAGTGAAATTTCACACTTGTTTACCGTCAAAAGGGTTACAATCGAACAGACGAGCATTGGCACCCCCATGCGGTGCTGTTGTTTATTACAAGAGTACTAAAGTATGTGACCAATAATACAATAGAATTCATGAAGCAATAGATCTTGATATAGATCCTGCTTTCTGAATATCATGTTGTGTATTCTGTATTAAGTACTTTCAAAACGAAAACGTATAAATAACAGATCTGCTGTGATACTTCAACTTGTGATATTGTTTACAATTTTGTTATATTGTTATACCCATAACCCCTGGGGGTTATATAGGAATTAGCTTGTTGTCTTGATCATCCAAACTATGAAGCAAACTACAGAATGTACTTCAACAGTTTTCCCTGCATTTTATTGAAATTTCACAGAAATGATCAACACAAGGAGTTGCATTGCCTAAAGGGTATTGCAACTTCCTTTTTGGTTGAACTTATTTATCAATGTTTGCTGCATTTTCTTAAAAATCACAATAGTGTTCAACAGTTTTAGGTCCAGTGTATGACATATTTTATTTTCCTATTATATACAAGATGGCTAACTGATGAGAGATAGTAAAGGCTGGGTTGCTGGGGTATATTAGTAAATTTCAGTGATTGCTTTTATTTGTATTTTGTTTTTCGCAATAAATATCACTAAATAGAACAACGGGTTCTGGTTTTATTAAATCACTATAGATATGGTCAAAATATTTTATATCGAAGCTTCAACAATTCTTTCTTGATCACTGAAGATTTAACCATTTACTCCATAGAAGACTTATCTCACCTTTGCAAACACAGTAGACTCAGGTCAGATGGCTCCAGTGGGAACTGTCTAATCAGGGTATTCTCTCCTTGCTTACAGAAACGTACAGTAGAACCTCTCTATAACGGCCACTAAATTGTGTTAATTAGTTGGTATTTAGGATAGGTGGCTGCTTAAAGCAAGGTGAAAGTAAAACAGAATGCTCCTATAGGAGCGTTCTGTTTTACTTTCACCTTGCTTTAAGCAGCCATCTGCCTTTAACACAAAATACTTGATGTAATTTAGTGGCCATTATACAGAGGTTTTACTGTAGATCTATTTCTGGTTTCTGCCATGGTGAAAATTCTCCTGATCATGATGCATTTAAAAATCCAGAATTAATATTCAGTTGTTATTCTGACATGAATATTCATGCTATTTGCTTATGATATAAAATAGATTCTACAGTTTTTTACCATGATAAAAACTTCTTTAGTTCAAGTTCCTATTATAAACCAGCTTATGATGATGCTTATTCATGATGTCATTATTTCTTACACGAATATTCATGGAGTAAAGGGTTATGTGACCAAGGGTTAATTTCATGTTGGCAAGAATATCACAATCATATCGAGAAAATCAATTTAAGGTGGGACAGATATTACAGAATCTGATCTACTATCCATTTATCTATTACTGACAGTTTGCAAATAACATTTTGTAAATCATGAAATACAAAGAATTAACAAGAACATGTAGAGCAGTTACAAAATAATTAAAAATCAGTCTGTATCATGCATACATATAATGTGAAATGCAATGGGTATGTCTAGAAATTAGTGATGACTGATGAACATGGACTTTCTAAATGTAAACACAAATCTTGATTCCAGAAATGGAATTACAAGTAAATACACAACAGAAAAAAAAAAAATTTAGTGAGCAAGCTCACATACCCCATGCCGCTATTGTCAGACAAAAAAAGTGGTTCCTCACGACAGATTCCTTTAAAAATCGATCTCATCCAAGCTTTTATTCATGACAATTCCTAAGCAAATTTGAGAAAAATTGGTCAATGAATGAAAGTGCTAGATGAGCGACAATGTATAAGAATACATGGATGGACTGGCAGACTGATAGATGGACCGGTAAAAAACTTTGTTGCATGGGGTATTATAATAATTGCAATATATATAGTAAAACCTCTCTATAACGGCCACTAAACTGTGTTAATTAGTTGATATATTAGGGCAGGTGGCTGCTTAAAGCAAGATGAAAGGAAAACAGAATGCTCCTGTAGGAGCGTTCTGTTTTACTTTCACCTTGCTTTAAGCAGCCACCTGCTTTTAACACAAAATACTTTATTTAATTTAGTGGCCATTATAGAGAGGTTTTACTCCAATGTGAAATTTCAATTACGTTTACAGCTATTGCTTTTTAACCTGTAATGAAACTGTTTGCTAAAACATTTACATAACATGTAACAAACCTCTCAGCTCCCTAACTCTGGTAAAATTGGTTGGAGCAAAAATTCCCTTCTTTAACCTGTTGCTCCAAAAATACACCTTTCTACGCCTTTGCAAACAGAGTAGACCCATAGGAGCCATCTGATCAGGGTCTCCTCTGTTTGCTTATGATATAATATAGATATGATTCTACACTTTCTGCCATGGCCAAACATTCCTCTGTCCACATGCTACTATAACAAATTAATCTAATTAAATTCATGACGTCATTTGTTACAAGAATATTCATGGAGGAAAGGGTTAAGTACATTTTCATATCAATATTGTTCATCAGTAAAAGTAAATCCTCCCATTGGTGTATGTGGAGTTGGACACACAAGATTTGCGTTATGTATGTGTTTATGGACTGGAGCAAGGCTATACATGTTTGAAGTAAATCCTCCAATTGGTGTATGCAAATAATTTGAGGGACATATGTACAGATTAGTGCTGAAACGATTACCCGGTTAACCGTTTCCGATTACCAAATGGCGATTAACCTGTTATAAAATCCGTAACCTGTTAACTGGATTGGTTACTTCCCTTAGTGCTAAAGCTTACAACGGTGATAAAAAGACTTTTAAATTTGTTTTCATGTTCAATAAAACTGTTGAAATATATGAAATTGTTTCAAAACTATTTTATTTGTTGGTTGTTCTATTGAGCACATAGAATCGATCAATTTTCTTGTCATCTGTAGTAATTTTTAGAAGTCGTTGGTCTGAAAGATTTCGAAAGAATTGTGATGAAAGTATCAGCTTAACTTGATTATGATAAGACGTTATAATGATAAAATATGTCATCAAAATTCAAGTTATTTTCTCAAGTTTGAGGTCATGCTCGGGTTATGCATAACCCAAGCCTGATTGCTTCCCGCAATACATGTTTAGTATTTTGAGAAGGTATCTGCAGCCAGGGCAACTGTACTGTACCCTCAGCTGATAGTTGTAAATAATGCAGAAATATGTGTGTTTGAAGTTTGAACATGTGACATTTCCTGTGCGCAGAAACGTATCAATATTACCACCCATGTGATAATTATGAGCATATATCCATAATAACAATGGTCATTTTCATTGCTCTTTCATCATATGTTGAAATATGCAGTCGCAGTTTAGTAACAAGAGGGTCGTCACGGGTGACAAATGCCCCCAAAGTGTTTGACACCGAAATGCATTTTGGTGGAAAAACAATACAATGTAATGAAGGTGTAACATGAAATTTTGATGCTGTTAAAAATGACACAGGAGTCAGTTCTTAACATTAGAAACAGAACCTTTGACGATTATGATAGCTAAGAAAAGAGCCAAGCGTCAAAACTTAGTTAAAAAGGACCCTAAGTCATTCTCAACGTTAAAAAGGACCCTGGGTTGATTGTCAACGTTTAAGGTATAGGAGATATGCTCTGGACAAGCTTTTTGTATCTGGTAAGATATAGGAGATATGCTCCGGACTGTAAAATTGAGGTCAAAGGTCAAGGTCAAGGTCAGTGATCTGAAAATGGTACATGACTCTCCCCCATCCCAAGATGAACTCACAAACCAAATTTGGATTCCGTAGCTGGTAAGGTATAGGAGAAATGCTCCAGACAAGCTTTGTGTAAAATCTAGGTCAAAGGTCAAGGTCACAGTGACCTGAAAATGGTACGCGACACACCGCCATCCCAAGATAAACTCACACATTAAATTTGGAATCCGCAGCTGGTAAGGTATAAGAGATATTCTCTGGACAACCTTTTTTGTAAAATCGAGGTCGAAGGTCAAGGTCAAGGTCACAGTGACCTGAAAATGGTACGCGACACTCCGCCATCTGAAGGTGATCTCACAAACCAAATTTGGAATCCGTATCTGGTAAGGTATAGGAGATATGCTCTGGACAAGCTTTTTGTAAAATCGGTCAAGGTCAAGGTCAAGGTCAAGGTTAAGGTCATAGTGACCTGGAAATGGTACATGACATTCCGCCATCCCAAGATGAACTCACACACCAAATTTGGAATCTGTAGCTGGTAAGGTAAAGGAGATATGCTCCGGACAAGCTTTTTGTAAAATCGGTCAAAGGTCATGGTCAAGGTCACAGTGATCTGAAAATGGTATGCGACACTCCTCCATCCAAAGATGAACTCACACACCAAATTTGGAATCCTTAGCTGGTAAGGAATAGGAGATATACTCCGGACAAGCTTTTTGTAGCTGGTAAGGTATAAGCGGTTTTTAAAATCGAGGTCAAAGGTCAAGGTCAAGGTCACAGTGACCTGGAAATGGTACGCGACACTCCGCCATCCCAAGATGAACTCACACACCAAATTTGGAATCTGTAGCTGGTAAGGTAAAGGAGATATGCTCCGGACAAGCTTTTTGTAAAATCGGTCAAAGGTCATGGTCAAGGTCACAGTGATCTGAAAATGGTACGCGACACTCCTCCATCCCAAGATGAACTAACACACCAAATTTGGAATCCTTAGCTGGTAAGGTATAGGAAATATACTCCGGACAAGCTTTTTGTAGCTGGTAAGGCATAAGCTTTTTTTAAAATCGAGGTCAAAGGTCAAGGTCAAGGTCACAGTGACCTGGAAATGGTACGCGACACTCCGCCATCCTAAGATGAACTCACACACCAAATTTGGAATCTGTAGCTGGTAAGGTAAAGGAGATATGCTCCGGACAAGCTTTTTGTAAAATCAAGGTCAAAGGTCAAGGTCAAGGTCACAGTGACATGAAAATGGTACGCGACATTCCCCCATCCCAAGATGAACTCACACACCAAATTTGGTATCCGTAGCTGATGTGACAAAGGAAATATACTCCGGACAAAAGGTACACACACCCACACACCCACCCACCCACCCACACACCCACCCACCCACCCACACACCCACACACACACACACCCACACACGCACGGTGCGATCACTATATGCCGCCAAAGCCTAGCTTTGGGGGCATAAAAATATTTACGGTAGGATATTCTGCCGAAATAACTGATTTGGTCATTTCATTGCTATTATTCTAGTGTATTACCTTGCATTCAGTTATGTAAGCAGTTTTGCTTTCGTTTCCATCCTTTTTTCCTTTGTGTTTGTACAATATTCATGCAAATAATTACAAATAAAATATATTTAAACCAAAGATTTATGGTGTACCCAGGTTTAAATGATTGTGTGACAGAGCTACGATTAACAGGTTACAAATTCCCAGTAACCGTTTCAACACAAGTACAGATGCATAAGAACAAGGCTATATGCCTCCCACTTTGTGGGGTAGCATAATGTGTATGAATAGTGTTAATAGCTCCCATCAGTCATGTGTTGTGGTACATTTAAAATATGAAATGGCTTAACCCTTTTCCCTCATATAAATGCCTTTTCACACATTTGCGAACAGAGTAGACCCAGATCAGATGGCTCCTGTAGGAGCCGTCTGATCAAGGTCTGCTCTGTTTGCAGAGGAAATTATTTTATCTGTTTTGCTTATGAAATTATAATAGATCTGACTACAGTTTCTATCAATACCAAAAATTCATATGTGCAATACCATTATAAAACAAGAGCCGCATGCAGTGCCAACGCTCGTCTGATTTGGTGTTTGGCTGAATTAAAACTTTTTGAAAACATAAAGAGCCATAACTCCAAAAGTTTGAAATCAAGAGTTATAGTTCTTATGTAGGGGCCATCTCCTCAATGAGATCTACCCACCTATGAAGTTTCATGTTGATACCTCTTATAATTTTCGAGTAATGAGCTACATTAAAGTTTTTGCACGCCGCCGTGCTGACTACGACCCAGTGATCATAATAGCTTGACTTTTCTTCGAAACAGACGAGCTAAAAATAAGCCAATAAATTGATGTCATTAGGCTTTACATGAATAGATGTATACAACAGGGAAAGGGTTAACAATGTGCTTATCGTACCTTTGTAATATAAGCACTGTAAATGATACAAACAAGAGCACAGCGAGACGGGGCAATATACGCCCGAAGGCTGTTCTATAAAATTATGTTGAAAAATAAAGGAGGAGTTAGTTGCACAAGAAATTGCTACCCGAAACTATCAAAGGGCAATAAGTGAAGCCAGAGTTATGGACCTTGTGCATGACACTTCCTCTCATTATGCTCTTTCCATATATGAAGTATCAATCAACTAGCATCAGGCATATTGAAGTTATCGTCCGGACAAAAAGTGTGACAGACAGACAGACAGACGGACAGACAGACAACTCTCACGAAAACAATATGTCTCCCCCATATAAATATGGGGGGGGGAGACATAATAAACAACTTAAACCCTATATAAAGATATATACATGTAGTTTTTCAAAATACAGGAGGTAGCTTAATGCAGACAGAAAGCAATACAGAAAGCTCCCATAAGAGGTTTCTACATTGCTTTCATTACGCATTAAGCAACCACATGTGAACAAAATGCATGACGCTCCTTTAATAAAATGTAACACCTGCGGGTCATTTATTAGCGATAATTCAATATGCCTATTTAAAGTCTGGACACACATTGTAACAGCTCTGCATACTAGGGAAAAACAAAAGCTGTGCCCACAATATACTGCATTTATGAACATCATAAAAACATTTCTTTAACAATGTGTATATTTTTAAAGGGCTAGTTGACCATAGCTTTAGATACAGTACAATTTGTCTGAAATGAATCGCTCACAAACTTTTTAATTGGTTTCAAGACAGTTGGTTGGGTGCCATATGCAAAACCAAAGTTTTGAAAAAGCTCCCATGCAGGTGGCTGCTTAACCCTTTCCTTCATATAAATGCCTTTTCAAACAGAGTAGACCCATAGGGGCCGTCTGATTAGTGTCTACTCTGTTTGCTTGTGAAATTATGATAGATACTCTACAGTTTCTACCAATACCAAAAGATTCCTTGTACATATGCCATTATAAATATTCAGCTAATAAATATCCATGATGTCATTCTTTCTGCCATGTAATGGAAAGGGTTAACACATTATCCCCTAGTGATGCATTTTTGTGCCTCTATAAAATTCACATTGTGACACCATTGTGATAAATAGAGAATTTGCTCCTATAGGAGCAAATGCTCTATTTACCACAATGGTTTCAAACTACAAAATTCTAAAATTTTCCTTTTCTCTAGTTAATGCTCCTTTTTGGTAGATTAATTAAAAAAGGTTGGATCTAAAAATGGCCAATGAGAGAATGAGTTAATGCAGAATGAAGGCAAGACAGAAGGCAATAGGAGTTTTCTTCATTACTTCCAATATGTATTAACCCATTATTCCATAAATACATCTTTTAACCCCTTTCCAAACAGAGTAAATCCACATCAGACGGTTTCATACATTAAGCTAATTAATATACATGAACATTATTTCTTTCATGAATATTCATGTAGTAAAGGGCTTAGTAACCACCTGCTTTTAAAGACACCATTTTATATCCATTAATTCTTTACCTGATGATTATTCTGAATTTTATGTAAGAAATAATGACATCAAGAATATTAACCCCGTCATGTAAACACCTTTTCATGTATTTCAAACAGAGTAGACCCATTTCAGCTGCTCCTGTAGGAGTCATCTGTTCTGTTTGCTTATGTCATGATAATAGATTTTGTCAAAGCAAAAAATAAATTTCCCTTGAAAAGTTTGCATCATAAAATTTCTGCTAATATATATTCATGATGTCATTTTTTTTTATGAATATTGCGCAGGGAAATGGTTAATTAGATTTGAGTTGTATAATGGCATATGAAAACAGTTTTTTTGTCCAAAGCAGAAACTGTAGAATTAGATCTATATCATTTCATTAGCAAACAGAGCAAACCCTGATCAGACAGCTCCTACAGGTATCTCCATCAGGGAAAGGATCAAGTGGTCACTATTGATAAATTCTACTGTATACCAAAACTATCAACATACATGTATTGAGATGCACATTTTTACATGAATGTAAGCAAACTTGCCTCAGCAAGCCCCCCCCCTTCTAAATATTCAAACAAGCAACCTAATGATGAATCTTTAACATGCTAGGTGTAAGCAAAGGACATTTGCAACAAGAGTGCCAGTGGGCACAATATACGCCAGTCATGGCCGTGTTCAACCTAAACTGAGCTTAACATATTTGCTAAATGCAAATACTAAGTCCATTTGTGCAACCTTGATCTTGGATATACATACTAGGACATACCCATGCGACTGTAGCATGTCCAGATAAACATTATGGTTTACATGTAACTTGAGAAAGAACCACCAGGCAGAATTTGAGTTAAGAGATGTTACAGACAGGCAGACAGATGAACAGACAGCACCATTCTATAATGCGTCCCTTTTTTTTTCCCAAACAGATGAAGCTTATGATGGTAGACAAGTGTTCCAAGTTTCAATGCTTTATCTCAAAGGGTTATGTAAATAGGTGGACTTTAACAAAAACCTTAACCAAAAATTCTAAATTAAAAAGGACCATAATTCAATCAAAATGCTTGACAGAGTTATTTACTCTTGCCAACAGATGAAGCTTGTGATGGTGAACAAATGTTCCAAGTTTAAAAGCTTTATCTGAAAGGGTTATAAAAATAAGTGGACTTTTACAAAAACCTTAACAAAATATTTTAAGTTAAAAAGGGTCATAATTCTGTCAAAATGTTTGACAGAGTTATGTACACTTGCCTACAGGAGAAGCTTGTGACAGTGAACAAGTGTTCCAAGTTTCAAAGCTTTATCTCAAAGGGTTATGTAAATAAGTTGACTTTTTCAACATAAATTGAGGTTAACATATTTGCAAATGTGTGAAAACACGTCTGTATGAGGGAAAGGGTTCTGCATGTCAGCTTAGCGATTAACAAGGAGCAGGTTTGCTTAGCGACCTATAATAAGCAGCCTGTCATAAGTCCAATTGTTTGACCTTGGATATACGTACCGGGACACAGTCATGCTATTGTTGTACATAATTGTAGCATGTCCAGATAAACATGTCGTGAAATTTGAGAAGGATTCACCATGCAGAATTTGAGAGATGTTACAGACAGACACATTTAACATACTTGCTAAACGCAAACGCTCCCAAGTCCAATTGTGCAACCATGACCTTGGATATACGTAATGGGAGTGGACATATAAACATCGTGGTTAAATTTGAGAAGGATCCACCACGCAGAACTTGAGTTAGAGATGTTACAGACAGACAGCGCCATTCAATAATAAGTCCATTTTTTTTAAATTGGCGTATAAAAAGGTTCAAAGGGCCCAGGCAGTTGAAAGTCTCCTGCACAATTCATGTCGTATGGCACACATTTACGAATATATAACCAACAACTGAAGATCTTCAATCCAACAACACAAGTTCTTAACTTGCCAACATGCTGAAAACTGAAATTTTCATAATTGTCTCTTGTTACTTAAATACTACTTTTGCTTCGTCCATGGCCTGAAATGACAAAAAAGAACATACATGTAATGCATTTCATTTCATATTACTTGTGCAATTTCAAGAATAAATAGTTCCTATATTAACCCTTTCCCTGTTCTGTGTTTATTCCAAATTTCGATACCTACTGAATATTCATGGACAAAATAGTCATAATGAAATATGGAAGGTTGAGCATTGTACCCATTTTAGAAACTAAAAACACAGATCGATCAAATTCTATTAGCAAACAGAGTAGACCCTGATCAGACGGCTCCTCTAGGAGCCGTCTGATCTGGGTCTACTCTGTTTGCAAATGCGTGAAAACGCGTTTATATGAGGGAAAGGGTTAACTCTTTCGCTGCTTATGTTGCATCTGAGATTACCTATGCAAACAGTTTGGATCCAGATGAGATGCAGAGTAACTAGGCATCCATACTTTACTACAGTGGTAATGTTTTGTACAGAACATTGGATAAAATTCAACAAATAAACATTGTAGCAGACAATATTTGGTGTTGAAAGTGTTTATTGCATTATCAATATCTGATGCATGAAAATCTGACACGTCATGTACATGTATTTAGTAGTCTCAGAATTATAGCGCTATATATATATTTATAATCATACATACACCTAGGACTTTGTAAACAGAGTAGACCAAGAGCAGACAGCTCCCATAGGAGCTATCTGATCAATGTTTGCCTGTTTGCTTATGGAATTATATATACAGGTAGATCTGATTCTATACTTTCTGCTGCCATGGCCAAAATATCCTTTGTTCATGTGCCATGATAAAAAAGCAATAAGTAAAATTCAATGTTCCTTCCAAGAATATTTATTAGATAACAGTTTAACCCATTTACTCCATGAATATTTATGTAAGAAATAATGACATCATGAATATTAATTAGATATTTTTTTACAATGGTACATGAACACTAGAAATTTTGGCCATGTCAGAAACGATACTATCAGATCAATGTAATTCCATAAGCAAACGGAGCAGACTCTGATCAGAGGGCTCCTATAGGAGCAGTCGGATTAGGGTCTACTCTGTTTGCAATGGTAAAGGCATATTTATGGAGTAAAGTGTTAAACAGACAACACTCCGATGAAAATTCCCGAAGGATAAATGCTAATATGTTTGGTACATACATGATATTGTTTGGCTAGTATGAGATGTTGTCGAAGGTCCATCTGTGTGGTACGGATGAACTTCAACAGGGAGTCTGGCACAGGCGGCTGCTGGTGCTTGAAGTATTCATACACTTTGGTGTACTTGTCAACATTGTCCTGGACCTTCTGTATACGTCTCTTGTTCAGGTAGCCTGTAAAAGATCTCAGTGTGGCCTGCCGCTGAGCATGCAGCTGGTCAATTAATCTCTGTGCTGATTCCTTGTCGGCTGCTGTCTGAATTTCTAAACTAAGCTCCTCCAAGTCATGCCTAATTTGGAGCAACTTGTGGTATGGTTTGGTTGAAATTGGCATCATTAGAATCAAAAATACTTCAGTCTGCTGTGATCGAAAACTTTGCTTCTCCGATTCGAGCAATAGCTCACTTGGAACTCGCCTATGTGGGTAACCATAGAAATTAGTTCTCTGTAACAGTATCTTCATTTCATTTTCAACTGAAGTTAAAGCAAATAAAAGATTGAAATCTGTTTCACCAGTTACATTACGATCTCTTGATGATTTCAGTTCTGTAATGGCTCTACTGACTATACTCAGTTCTTTTTCTGTCTGTGAGTGATCCACCTCTGCTGCATAGTTAGTGTAAAGGTCTGAGCCACTAGATGATGGCTGCTGTGGTGGCTGCTGTAATGGCTGCTGTGGAGGCTGTTGTAATGGCTGTTGAGGTGGCTGCTGTGGATATTGTTGTGGATGTTGTTGTTGCTTAGCCTCAATTTTCAACTTTTTCAAACCTTCCATTTCAATTGCATTTTTCACCTTCAATCTTATTTTCCGCCTCCTTGGTTTTGGGATAATTGTAAGATCTGTATTGAGCGAGTAAGGAATAATACTCTGCAGAGGCTGTATATTGTCTGTTTCAAGTTCCAATTTGAGCCAGTCTCCTAATGTTTTCACTTGACTCCTTGCCATGATCTTTTGCTTTGCTTTGCTGATGGATGCAGCTGACTTTGATAGAAGCATGGAAGTATCTTCTTGGTCTTTGCCAGTTGCAGACATAGTTTTAATCTTTGGTGCATTTACTACCTCAATGGCTTTTACTGCTGGATTTTGTAATATATTGGACCATTCAGCCCCTACTCTCTGGGAAATACCAACTCCTCTGTTTTGTAGTGAGGGGATGTATCTTGATTGATCAGACTTTATATTCACAATTCTTGGAGATTCTTGGGTGGCAGATCCTATCGTCTGAATTCTATGACCTTGCCCAGGATAAGGTTCAGACCGGGAACCAATGACAGGAATGGCAGAATTGCTTTCTTTTATGGCACATCTGTTGCCTGGTTGCTGCTGAACTATCAAGGGATCATCGTCACTGTCATCGGATATTTCGCCATCCTCTAGCT
Organism: Azorinus chamasolen; assembly: GCA_963576725.1. NCBI lineage: Eukaryota > Metazoa > Mollusca > Bivalvia > Cardiida > Solecurtidae > Azorinus > Azorinus chamasolen. The sequence continues at coordinate 55,581,575 of OY755236.1, read as the reverse complement.
CTGAAGATGCCCCTGTATCAGTGGTTTCCTTTGACTCAGCTGAGCTCTTTGATTCAGATGGATTTTCCAGAGTCTTTTTTGCTTCAGTAAGTGTTTGAGTAGTAGAAATACTTATGAGGTTTCCTTTATAAGGTACAGGTCTAGAAGATTTGGAATCTATTGCTATCCTAACCTGCTTCTTTGGTTCTGATCCACTTTCATCACTGAAATCAGCTGGTCGCTTTCTGTCACTACCTTTTTCCTCAACGTTGAAAGACCTGTCAATCTGTCGCAAGTTTGATTCTGGAACTGTTTTTATAACTTTATTTGCACTATTCTGACTAAACTGGTAATTTGGTTTGGTTGTAACAGGAACATTAGCTACAGAACTAAGATTTACATCAGTATTTTCAACAGGAGAAAAAGCACCTTTGTCATTTTTATCTCTCTTTTCAAACTTGTCACTGAACCAATCAAAAACATCTGATGAAGATTTCCGTTCGTTCCTAGGCCCTTTTGTGTCTGGCATACTTCCTATTGTCTGTATAGCCATGCCTGGTGGCTGTGTTTGTACTGGGCTTACCATCTGTGGGGACAGGCCAACAGGAGATACTGGACCAACAATAACAAACGGCGGTCTCTGAATGACTCCACTTTGCAGAATTGCAGGGTTTGAAACCATAGGTACTGGTGTCCTGGGTATTTCTGCTATACCCGGTCGCTGACCAATCACTGGCACCACACGTTGTGCAATACCTGGCACCTGACCAACCAATGGTACTACGTGTGAAACATTTGGTATACTTTGACCAAACTGATTCCCATATTGTAACTTCTGACCAGTCAGTGGATGGATATAAGCTTTGGTAGGTACTAGTTGTTGAGTAGTTCCAAAAGCAGGCATTTGATTAACAGGAGAAGTGGACCTAAAGCCTGTTCCTCCACTGACAATGGGTGATATTGAAGAAACTTGCATTACAGGAGAGGGACTTCTGTACTTGTGCTTGTCTGGAGTTGGTTTATTACTAACTGATAAAGGTGGTTTGGTGTTGGGATGCTTTAAAGCAGATTTTAATTGTCGTGACTGACCAACAACTTCTATTGCTGACCCTGACGGAGATTCGTTGTAGGCTTTTCCAGTTTTTGGATTCACTATTTTTGTCTCTCCCTTTAGTCTTATCACCATATTTTTTCTGCTTTTCTCAATTAAAGTTTTCATTTCATCTGATTTTGTTGGAATGACATCATCGTCCTCAAGAATTTCGCCAGCTTCTACTTCATTGTCTTCTGCAAGATCGTCATCTTTATCCAACTGTAATAAAAAAATTAAAAAAATAGAACTATTACAACAGTCTCTCGGATACGACCAAACGAAGATTAACCCTTTCCTCCATGAATATTAATGCAATAAAATAATTAAGCCATGTATATTGATTAGATTAATTTGTTATAATACCACATGGACACATTAATTTTTGGTCATGGCAGAAACAGTAGAATCTCAACTATATTATATCAAACTGTAGAATCTCATCTATATGATATAAGTAAACAGAGCAGACCCTGATCAGATGGCTCCTATAGGAGCAGTCTGATCTGGGTCTACTCTGTTTGCTAAGGCGTATTTATGGAGTAACGGGTTAACTCTGGATTTTTGATACAGGTTGTACCCTAATGCAGGACAAAAGTTATGCAGAAAGCTCCTATATTACTTTTGCCCAGCATTTAGCAACCTTTTACCCTAAAGGCTCCTATGTTAGTAAGTAAAACCTCTCTATAACAGCCACTAATTTGTATTGACTAGTTGGTGTTTAGGGCAGGTGGCTGCTTAAAGTCAGGTGAATGTAAAACAGAGCGCTCCTAAAGGAGCATTCTGTTTTCCATTCACCTTGCTATAAGCAGCCACCTGCCTTTAACACAAAATATTTCATGTAATTTAGTGGCCGTTACAGAGAGGTTTTACTATAAATTATATGGTTACTTTAACGGTCTACTATACTAAACTTGAAGAAACTAGAACTATCACTTTGCAAATCCAAGTTTGTGACACAATGACCAAATGACAAAAATACACAAAGTTCAAGTGGAGAAAATTCTGTACTGGCTGCCACTTCAAACACAGGAAAATTGTGTCTTGCACATGTACTATTCGTGTTTAGTATGTATGGCAAGTATCAATTAAATAAGTTTCAAAATGAAGGAGGAGTTTGTGACAACTACCCATGTTTCATGCAAAAATGACAACAAATATTCAAAGTTCAGGGGGAGATAATTCTGCAATGGCCCGCCATAAACACATGAAACTTCGGGGGTATAATAATGACATCATGAATATTTATTAGCAAACTTTTTATAATGGCATGTATGCATGAGTTTTTGGTATTGGTAGTCTGGTAGAAACTGTAGTCAGATCTATTATAATTCCATTAGCAACCAGAGCAGACCCTGATAAGACTCTGATTTATGACTCCTGAAATAACTGAGTTATGTCATGAAGAAAACATTCCTGTATGAGCCATCTGATCAGGGTGTGCTTTATTTGTCTATGAAATAATGTAGATATTAATCTATTGTTTGTGACATGGCAAAGCAGTTCCTGTGTTCATATGCAATTATAAAAATTAATCTAATCAATATTCATAATGTTATTATTTCTAACATAAATATTCATGAAGTAAGGGATTGAATATCATATTACAGGATCCCCTTGATAGCCTCTTGTCTGTTTGGATTCAGATAACATACCTAGTGAGCAGAAACCACTCCTCTGAACAAGAGGGCCATGAGGCCCTGAAGCGCTCACCTGAGATACCCCAGGGACGGGGCCATCATTTGTACAACCTTGGTAGAGAACCACAAGGCAATATGCCATTAATTAAAGGTCTAAGCCTTATGGTTTCAGAGAAAAATGATATAGTTTTCCCATGAAAACTGATAAGCCACTGGGCCAAGTTTCGCCCAGAGGTCATGGTCATAAGTTGAACAATCTTGGCAAAGGACCACAAGCCAAAGCTACATGCCAAATATCAAAGGTCTAGGCCTTACAGTTTCAGAGAAGAAGATGTTTAAAGATTTTCCTATGAAAAACTGATAAGCCTTTGGACGGGGCCATTTTTGGCCCGGGGGTCATAATTTGAACAATCTTTGTAGAGGACCATTAGATCATGCTACATACCAACTATCAAAGGTCTGGGCCTTACAGTTTCAGAGAAGAAGAATGTTAAAGAGTTTCCTATGAAAAACTGATAAGCCCTTGGGTGGGGCCATTTATGGACTGAAGGTCATAATTTGAAAAATATTTGTACAGGATAATTAGATCATGCTACATGCCAAATATCAAAGGTCTAGGCCTTACAGTTTCAGACAAGACTATTTTTAAAGATTTTCCTATGAAAAACTGATAAGCCATTGGGCGGGGCCATTTTTGGCCCGAGGGTCATAATTTGAACAATCTTTGTAGAAGACCACTAGATCATGCTACATGCCAAATATCAAAGGTCAAGGCCTTATAGTTTCAGAGAGGAAGATTTTTAAAGATTTTCCAATGAAAAACTGACAAGCCCTTGGGCGGGGCCATTTTGGCCCGGGGTCATAATTTGTACAATCTTTTTAGAGAACCATAAGATCATGCTACATGCCAAATATCAAAGGTCTAGGCCTTACAGTTTCAGAGAAGAAGATTTTTTAAAGATTTTCCTATGAAAAACTGATAAGCCCTTGGGCGGGGCCATTTTTGGCCCGGGGGTCATAATGTGAACTATGTTTCGTTCCCCCTAGCCACTGATGCTTCTGACAAAATTTGGTTAAAATTGGGTCAGCAGTGTCAGAGGAGATGTTGTTTGAAAATGTGGATGGACACTGGACGCTAGCCGGACGCCGGACAAATAGCAGTCACAATAGCTCATCCTGAGCCTTTGGCTCAGGTGAGCTAAAAATGAATAGATAATAGAAACTTCAGTTATTCCTCAGCTATTACAGAGTCAAAATTACGAGTAGAATATGTACAATGTAGTTTGAAAATAATTAGAGACATATTAAACAAGAGCCGCGTGCTTCGCCAACACTCATTGATTTAAATTAAAACTTTTTTTAAAAAATAACGGGCAATAACTAAAATATTTTGAAATCAAGAGTTATAGTTCTTATGTAGGGACCTTTCCCTCAATGAGATCTACCAACCTATTAAGTTTCATGTTGATACCTCTTATACTTTTTGAGTAATGAGCTACATTAAAGTTTTTGTTTTATGCATTTTCATATAAGAAATAAAGACATCATGAATATTAATTAGATTAATTTCTATAACATCATACAGACATAGGAATATTTGGGCATGGCGGAAACAGTAGAATCATGTCTGTAATATGTCGGAAGCAAACAGTGCAGACCCTGATCAGACGGCTCTAACAGAAGCCGTCTGATCTGGGTCCACTGTTTGCAAAGGTGTAGAAAATTTATGGAGTTAAGTGTAACCCTTTCCCTAAAGAACATTTATGCATGAGTTGATCACTTCATGCATTTCATTAACTGTTTTTTGTAATTTTTGTAATGTAACGTGAATTTTTGGCTTAAAAAAAGCTGTAAGATAGTATCTATATAATTTCATAAACAGAGTAGACCTGACAAGACAGCTCTTATAGGAGCCATCTGATCTAGCAACTACTCCGTTTGTAAAGGTGTGATAAAGCATTTCTGTTGAGGAATGGATTAACTAAATTTATACTACAAATCATTATGCCCTTACTTTTGCTGTATTATCTGGAACTGTTTCCGATATTGAACCTTTCCTTGTATTGGCTGTACGGTCAATAACTGGTGCAGCAACTGTTTCTAATACTGAAGTTTTCGTTGTAAGATCAGTAACTGTTTTGGCAACTGTTTCTGACACAGAATCTTTCCTTAAACTTGAGGCATCTGTGAGATCAATTACTTGCTTTGTGACTGTTTCCGATACAGAATCTTTCCTTGATTTTGTATCAGCTGTGAGGTCAATCACTAAGGCTGATTCCTCATCCGATTCAGGATCCAAATCATGTACTTGAACTTTCTGCACTTTCCTTGTATCTTCTTCTACATCTTCTGTTTTACGTTTTTTAGAGTCATGGTCTTCAGTAAATTCTTTTTTATCTGTTTCAAACAGTCTCTTGGTACATTCTGGTTCTTTTACAGGAGATTCCAGTGTGTCTGCTGTATAAGAGTCATCATGTCTCACTTTTAGCGCAGATTCTTCCATTGATTCAAGTATTGCTGTCTGCCAGCTGCTTTCATATTTTGGAGTTGAAGTTTCTCCCTTTTTGTTATGTTTACTCTTTGTTGGAGTATCACTACCTTTCTTTTTAGAGTCTCTGCTATCACTATCATGTCTCTGTTTATCACTTTTACTTGACTCGGTCTTGGACCTGTTGTACTTGTCATCATTAATTTTACTGTCTGGTTTTTGCTCCTGTTTTACACCGTAACTGTTATCATACCATTCAGAGCTAAAATCTCTGTCAGGGATTTCTTCTGAGAATTTAAATGGTTGTTTCGTTTTACCAGTCTTTTCTGGTGATTCACTGTCAGGAATGTCCGATTTTGTATCATCAAAAACATCAGTTGCACTCTCAGTTGGATCCTCAAAGCCCGGTATAATGCCTGACCTTGTAAAATTGGATGCTGAACTTTCAAACAATGGACTGTCAAACAACGACTTTTGTGATTTTGAAGGGCTATCAAACTTTGGTGGACGAGAAGGCATAGGAATGTCCAAAAGGGATTTTGGCCCTGAGTTCACCGATGGGACTATAGGCATTTGAGGTCTAACGACAGGAGGAGGGACAGGTACTGGAGGTCTGACAGGTGGCGGGCCAACATCTGATGGCACCTTGGCCACCCCTGTATACTTGGCTCTAGTGAGGTCTATCCTTGGCTGTTTTGATTTTAAGAATGACAAACCTGGAAAAAATAAAGGTACTTAGGTACATTTTATCATTTTCAAAACTAAAACTTTCACTGAAGGTAATTAATTCCCCCAGCTAACGTGACTGTCACATGAAAAGGCTTTGTACAATTCGAAGGGGCATAACTGGAAAACTATAATATCCTCTTTATGATAAAGCATCATGTCAAGTTTCATTGGATTCCAGTCAGCGTTTACTTTGATTTTTTTTTTGTTAACCTAAGATTTTTATTGATACATGTATATGTTTTTACATCACTTCAACACGGTTTCAGTTAATTCACGATGTCAAACTAATTACAGGTGGAGGAAACTTTCTGCATAACCAAACATAAATGGTCTAGCATATGTAGTTCAGAAGTTATAAATTTTTAATGACAGTCAAGTTTTCAAAATAGTGACCTTGACCTTGAACTGATTTCAGGTATCTTTATGTCATCTGTAAGGTCGTTACCAAAGCTATCTGAATACCAAAGGCGAATTGCCTAGTGTTTGTGGATCAGAAGTTATAGCAAAATGTTAAAGTTTGTTAAAAACAGACAAGTTTTTAAAATAGTGACCTTGACCTTGACCTAATTTCATGTATCCTTGTATCAACTGAAAGGCCTTCACCAAAGCTATCTCCATACCATATATGAATTGTCTAGCATATGTGGTTCAGAAGTTAAGACAAAATGTTGAAGTTTTTCAATGATGGCCAACTTGTCAAAATAGTGACCTTGACCTTGACCTAATTTCAAATATCTTTATATCAACTGAAAGGCCTTTACCAAAGCCATATGTATACCAAAGATGAATTGCCTAGTATTTGTAGTTCAGAAGTTATAGCAATGTTAAAGTTTAATAAAAACGGCAAAGTTTTCGAAATAGTGCCCTTGACATTGACCTGATTTCATGTATCCTTGTATCAAGTGAAAGCTAGGTCTTCACCCAAGCTATCTGCCTACCAAATATGAATTGTCTTGCTTAAGTAATTTAGGAGTTAGAAGCAATGTTAAAGTTTTGTTTATAAGCGAAGATTTCCGGCTAATAAAAAAGTTTTATTGATACTGAGTATAATGGGCTGACAAATGATTTATGGATAATGGATGGATGGATGGACAAAGATAAAAAAAATGAAAATGCTCCCTTTCATAAGTGGGGGCATAAAAACACAAAGCAGAGATAAAACAAAGCTGAAAGTATGCCAACAATCAACCTAATCAGAGCAATAGATAAAGATATTTATTACCAGTCAGAGTAAATCCTTGGAATTTGATTGGTCAGTTTGCCAAAAACTGCTGGGGTGTACAGAACCATATTCGGTGGCTTCCGCGGAGAATACAGAATTCAAATTTGCACGTGATGTTATTCGTTTTGTTTTTGTTTTTAGCATCAATTCGAAATTTCATATCGTCCTTACTCCATTAATTCTGGATGGATTACGACCAAATAATCGATAATAAACGTAACAAGAAATATCTTTTAAAAAAGATATTCAGCGGCATTCAAATATTGACACAATGTACAAAACAATCTCTGCAATATTTATTTCAATGTTTGGAGATTCTACTAGTACAGAGAACTAGATCTATGAATGGATGCTTGTTATTATACAAGAAGAGAAGCATGCAATGAAAATGACGTTGAGTAGAAGAAGCCGTTATTGAAATATTTCAAGTTGCTTTTATAGGAAATCACTTTTAAAATGTACGATATTAAAGTAATGTTTTAAAACTATCTCAAGTTAGTTCTTTAGTTTACCTATTATAAAATGTACATGAAAGCGCATATATTTGTATTGATATGAAGATAAGAAATTTAATACACTTTAAAGCATAAAGTTTTTGTTTGTGCAGAGTCTGTAATTCCTTAAAGAACGGTATTTATTTAGCCTAGATCAACGCTTTAATCGACTTGTGTGCATCATCATTAATGACATCATTAACTGAATCTACATGTATTTTTAAAACAATATAAAGTTAGCAACTTCAACATACGTCTATGAGCCCAAGCCCCATGTGATAGAGCCGTAGCAATAGCCTTCAGTAAGTAGCTTAATATCAAAGAGAGCCAACAACCAGAGCCTCGGTGCTCTGGTCGGGGATAGTAATTAATACTATTAATACCACTACTATAATATACTAAAAACCCCTTCTTCTTTATTTCCTATAGTACTGCCTGTGAAATATGGTGGTTTCGGCAACCTACCTGTTCGTCAAAGTGGACTTTATTATCAAATGTTGTATTAATTGATAGCAAAATGATAGTAAAAGTTTGAAAGTTTAATAGTGGTTTCGACAAACTGGTAATATTGCTCAGCAACCATTACCATGAGGTGATAAATATCAGTACATCAGTACTTTGATTTTATGGGAATTTCCAGGTCTTAAAATCTATTTTAAGAACAGAACTTTCGACAGTCTTCAGTCCCATGCTAAATATCTGCGTAAATAAGGATTTTCTGTACTATATGGCGTTTTGACTGAACTCTAAGAAGTTTATAGAACATGTCTGTGTAACATGATGCTTTACATGTGTTGTGATTATGTTAATTATTGCATTGAATTCAATTTGCGAGGCCGTTAGCAGACTGTATATCAGAATTTTACATAGTTTGGCAATGTGTAGAGGCATATAAAAAGGTTGTATGCCAGTCAAGGTATTCACTAATGAAAATACAGTTTACTACTAAATACTCGTAGGTCATATGCAAATTACAATGTAACATAGTTTCTCATTGGTGGAAAACTAGAACAAAAGTGAAAATAGACAGCTAGCCGCTGAAAAAACTGTTCCTCATATGTTCCTCAATTTGACACTACCAACTTCTCAGTACAACGTGTTATCGTTTTAACTCAAATGTTTACAAGTGAAGTTTGAATTCCTCTTTCGGAATTGCTCTGAGACGACGTCATATTTGCTCTGTGATGACGTCATGTTTTCCTTGTCATGGCGTCATATAGTTAGAGACCTAATGTCAGCAAAAATAAGAGTTGTTCGTTTCTAAATTAGGTAAATCTGATCTCTGACGGGTAATAAATTCATTACACAGTAATTTGGCAGGGTGTACGGGCTGGTATGACCGGGTTAGATCACGTATTTCCTTCGGCCAACGCCTCAGGAAATACGGGATCTAACCCGGTCATACCAGCCCGTACACCCTGCCAAATTTCCGTGTAACTAATAGTATTCAAATACATGTATTAAAATCATCATTTCATTCTCCACCAACCCTATGTTGTGGCCACACTTTAGACATGTCTTGAAGAGACAGATCTAAAGAGTGGTCACAGCATTAGAGCTCAAGCTGGAGCTCTCTTAAAAAGGGAGAAGTTATGTGTTATTATGGGAGAAAATTCGGTCTTGATTTTGCAGATCTCCCTATATGTTCTATGTATAAAAACTTCTCCCTCAGATCAAAACAGAGAAGTCAGCTGGGTTAGGGAGACTTTTTCTACAAAATTACCCTCTTGCTTTTAATAGCCCTGATCACAGAGTTAAGTGGAGAAATTAAGGTTGTTCTTGAAAACATTTTAACCCTTTACTCCATAAATATGACTTTCTATGCTTTTGCAAACAGAGTAGACTCAGAACAGATGACTCCTATAGGAGCCGTCTGATCAGGGTTTGCTCTGTTTGCTTATGATATAATATAGATATGATTCTACAGTTTCTGCCATGGTCAAAAATGTGTGTCCATATGCTTCAATAACAATTAATCAAATTAATATTCATGTCAATATTTTTTGCATGACTATATCATGGAGGGGTTAACTTAACCCACTCCCTCATATTGACACCTTTTGACACCTCTGTAAAAGTCACTTTTTGAAATCACTGTGATAAATAGAGCATTTGCTCCTATGGAGCAAATGCTCTATTTATCACAATGGTTTCAATACTACATCGTTCTAAATTTTTCCTTTTCTCTAACAAATGCTCCTTTTCGGTATGCAAAGAGGTTGGGTCTAAAAATAGCCTATTAGGGAATGGTTTAATTAACCCATCTTATCTATGTTTCTGACCTAGTACACATTCACAGTATTACCTGTGCAGAAAGCTGGTTTATTCTGAGAATCATCCTCAACATCTGCTATGTCTGAATCTGCACCACTTGGCTTCATATCTCCATCAGAGGATGTAACAGGGCTCGACTGAACATTTGCTAATATATTTTTCAAATTTGAAAAATCCACATTCTGGATGAGGTTCTGCAAATTGCCAGGCTGCATATTGTCTTGTTTAGCATCTATGGTTGACATTGACTGTGGAAAACTTCCTAGTGATGAACCCTGGTTTTGGACAGACCCACTTGTCTTATATTCACCGTAGTAAGTTGGCAAACGACCTTGTGAAGTTGTATAGGCATTATAGGCTGTCTTACTAGTGGTATAACTACTGTACACATCAGTGACTGCCTCATGATGGTACTTTCCAACATGCGTGTCCTGAGTATATGCTGAACTTTGACCAGAGCTTGTGTAGTAACTGTATTGTGTGTTTGATGTGTATCTCGGTGTTTGTTCAAGTGCAGCTCGCATATCAACATCCCCAGACATCTGTGACATACTAGAATGTGATGACCTTAAATCTACATCTCCCATTTCAGCTGCAGCACTTACTCTCCAATCCACATCACCATAGTTATTTCCAACAATTTTATCGTCACTTTTCTGTTCTGCTACAATTTTTTCAGATGTTTTCTCAACTGCATAAGCATCAAATAAAGCTCCAGAGTCTTCTGATGAGCTTTGAGAGTCTGTAACAGGATTCTCATTTTTTACAGTGGTTGTCAAGACTGTTTCCTTACTCTGACTGCCGTCAACTACACTTGGAGACTGGCTCCGAGATCTCAATCTCTCATCCTTGTCCTCCATAGTGTTTTTAAATGTTTCATTAAATGCTGTACTAGAATTACTTCTTTCATCAACATCCATAAATGCAGGATTCAAAACCTGTCCTGAACCAGTACCTAACTTACTTTGTCGTTCATCTTTATCCAGGAAAGATGGATCCAAATGTTGTACAATGGAAGATTTACCTGGGCGGTCTCTGTCTCGACATATCCTCTCATCTTTGTCCAGCATTGTTTCTTCAAACATATCAAAGGTTGATCTTGATTTGTCTACATTTTTCAATTTTGAGGAGGTGTACAGGGGTACATCTTTAGGTGGTCTTTCTGACACATTTGTAATATCTACAGTCACTGAAGTTACCATTTTTCCTCTTCTGAAATCCCTGTCCAGGGCAGCCTCAGACCTGACAATATTCCTCATATCTTTGTCCTCTGTTCCAAAGTCAGCAATTTCTGATGTCACTGTTCTGCCAGTACTGATTTTGCTTGGTATATATTTTTGTGATTTCATTTTCTTAGCCTTTCTCTCATCTTGATCACCAATTTCAGCATCACTGTCATCTTTAAAAATATTAGCTACTCTATCTGCTGACACATGCCTTTTCTTGAAGTTGAAGGAGAAGTTTGATTTGTACGCTTTTTTATGTTCTCTTTCTTTCAAGGTTGACTGTTTGGATGATGTCGGTAAGGGAATACTGGATGGATCTATATTACTTTGAGTCATATTTAATCTTCCACTAATTACCTCTGACTTTGAAACTTTCAAGTTAGGTTCTTTGCTTTCAATGGACTGGGCAGTGTTTGGCTGTTTCTCATTACTGTAAGTAAATACTTCTCCTGTAAAAGTTTCAGTTGGGGCTGATTCATATGCTTCTAAGGTTTTTTGCATTGCTTTAGACATCGGAGAAAGCAAAACATCATTGTCTTTGGTAGAACTTTCCGTATTTTCAAGAGGTATTTCAGGTACCAGTCCACTTTCACATTCCACAGATCTGTCTGAACTAATGTCCATTCCATCAGGAGATTTAATAGACTCAGTAAGTTCAACAGGTTCTTTCAATTCTTGATTCTTGACAGTATCTTCAACACCATCATTAATTTGAACAGGTTCTTCATCAACATTACCATCAGACTTTTTATTTTCTTTATCTTTAGCAAGATGGTCAATATATTCAGCAATCTTTTTAACAAGAAACACAGGATTTGTAAGGGAGTCGCCATATTCTTCTGCAGACTCTTGTAAACTTCTCAGTGCTTCAGTAAACAATGGCACATCACTCGTGTACTCAACCAATTTCTTCATGGCTTCAGCAAGGGCAGGATCATCGTCTTCATCATTGGACTCAAAATTTTCCTGTGGTGATCGACTCTCATCATCTGGATCAGAAAGTTCATTTAAAGTCCTTGCCATGTCATCTGGTTTATGTACAATTTCTTCCAGCACAGCATCTTCCTCAATGTCTTTCTGCATGTTCTCTTCCAAATATTCCGAGTCAAATGGTTGATACTCTTCTTCTCCATCTCTGAAAGTGGCTCTCTCTTGTATTAATATCAAATTCTCTGAATTTTCTGCAGTGGAATATGGCTCTCGCGAGTCACTTATTTTTAACTGATGAGAGTTATTTGCTTTTAATGAGTCGTAAATACTTGCACTTTGATCTGTAATGGCCACTGCAGGTTGATCTGCAGAGGCTATTGCAGGTTGATCTGTGGAGATCATTGTAGCAATGTCTGTATTACACTCTATTTTTCCTGCAGGTTGTATAGACACTTTCTTCTTATATTCATGGATAGACAGTTTTTTTCTTTCTCTGCTACTTGAGGATTCTGTATCTTTAAGAGACGACTTTGTGTTCCGACTTTCCCTTCTTAACCTTGGGTCTCTGTATCTAAAGTCTTCATCCTGTTGTTCTTTTTGATCCGATCTAGGATCTTTAGACTTTGTATCTTCTCTTAGTAGTCTTGGGTCCCGGTTTCTTGGATCTTCACCAGTTTTTAGCCTTGGATCTTTTCGAGCATGTGGTGGTAAAGCACTGTTTATCTGCTTGAGTAACTCCAGTCGGGTTAACTGGAGCTGTTCCTCTGATGGCCCAAAGGATGGTTGATACAGATTGTCTGGATCCTGTCCAGATGCAAGTCTTGGATCTCTGGGAACAGGTGGAGCAAGGCTTTGGACAAATGGATCATTGGGACGAAAAGGATTAGAAAATCGACTTGGATCTATAGGAGGTGGCATACCAGGCATCATCACAGGCTGGGGAACTAAGCTTGCAGATACTGGTTGATCTGTTGCTATTGGTGGTGGTAATCTGGGATCAAATACTTGTGAGTTTACTCTTGGGTCTCTTGAGCCATGAGCTGTGGGTATTCTAGGGTCAGAGGGTGGAGGCCCTGGGGTCAGTCTTGGTACACAAAGGCTCCCTGTTTGTTCTAGTTGCTGATAAGCTAGTCGAGGGTCTGCTGGATTGAAGGATTTTGGCTCAGGTAATGGCTGTCGAGTTTCTGTAGAAGTCTTTCTTGGATCTTTTCGTAGTCTTGGATCTGATTTCTGCACACTGTCAATGTCAGTGGAGTCTAACCGAGAGATTTCCTTGGTATTGCTGGGTCTTCTTGAGTAACTATCTGTAGGAGTCTTGTAGATGGGCTGTTTTGCCACCTCTGACTTCTCATACAGTAGGACTGCATATGGTAAACATTGCCGTGGAACTGGGGAAGGCTCACAGTCCTCTGTGTATTCATACAGATAAATCTGAAACATGCAAAATGTACATCTCTGAAACTTTAATTCATGATGTACGTCATTTCACAGACTATTTTAATTTCTAAGTTCTACAGATATGTCGAAGACATAAACTGTTTCACATAAAATCTTTCACACTTTCAATTCAGACAAGAATGTATCACTGTTAAAATACTAAACTTATTCATTCATTAAAATCTACGAACAAAAGTTTGCAGTACAAGGCTATTCAGACCCCTTAATCATTTACCTGATGGTGATACATGAAAGAAAAATGATACCATGATTAATAATTAGCTGATTTTTTAATAATAGCACATGAATGCAGGAATTTTAGGCCATGGCAGAAAGTAAAGAAACAGAATTATATTATTCAATATTAAGCAAACAGTGCAGATACTGATCAGATGACTCCTGTATGAAGCCATCTGTTTGTTTTTTATCTAATATGTTTTATATAATCAGAAACCAGCATTTACACCAGAGAAAACTGAAGGCATACCCCTCCTTTGACACCTTTGCAATCAGAATAGACCTAGATCAGCCAACTCCTGTAAGGGCCATCTGATCAAGGTCTGTTCTATTTGCTTATGAAATAACATATATCTATTTCAGCAATGGTAAAAATCCCCTTGTTCATGATGCCATTATAAAATATCAGCTGATTAATAATCATGGTCAATATTTCTGAATGTTCATGGTGCAAAGACTTAAACTTGCAAGAGTGTTCTAGGGAAGTTATGTGGTAATCTGGGGAACACAGAGACAAAGAAAGCAATCCCTAAGTTGTTTGATACACAAACAAGAAACCGCCAATGTCGGTATGGCCGGATTGCCGATTAAAGTGATATAGATGAACAGTCAATCATTATACATTTCTGCATCAGCAGATGCTGAAGGCATAATAAATAGTTAAACATATTCCAATTGCATGTAATGAGGTCCTCATTATGACTCCTAATGTTAAAAAGGTCAATCTAGAAATTCATTGAAGCATAAAAAACAAGAGATATTTGTAAAGCATGTATACCCCCAGACCCCCTGACCATTGATCTAGTGACCTCAACTATAGAGGTCATCTACTGGTCATGACTAATCACCACAGCAACTTTGACGATCCTAAGCCAAACCACTAATCATTTATTGATCTGAAAACATTTCACAAGTTAAGGTAATGGTGACCTTGACCTTTGACTTAGTGACCTCAACAACTATAGGGGACATCTAGTGGTTACAACCAACCACCACAGCAAGTTTGAAGATCCCCAACCAAACCATTGAGCAGTTATTAATCGGAAATCATTTCATCAGTTAAGGTCATGGTGACCTTAATCTTTGACCTAGTGACCTCAAAAACAATAGGGGTCATCTAGTTGTCATGACCAACCACCACAGTAAGTTTAAAGATCCTAAGCCAAACCCTTGAGCAGTTATTGATTGGAAACCATTTCACCTGTTAATGTCATGATGACCTTGACCTTTGACCTAGTGACCTAAAAACATTAGGGGTCATCTAGTGGTCATGACAAACCACCTCAGCAAGTTTGAAGATCCTAAGCCAAACCCTTGAGCAGTTATTGACTGGAAACCATTTCACCAGTTAAGGTCATGGTGACCTTGACCTTAGACCTAGTGACCTCAAAAACAAGAGGGCTCATCTAGTTGTTATGACCAACCACCACAGCAAATTTGAAGATCCTAAGCCAAACCCTTGAGCAGTTATTGATCAGAAACAATTTTACCAGTTACAGTCATGGTGACCTTGACCTTTGACCTAGTGACCTCAAAAACAATAGGAGTCATCCAGTGGTCATGACCAACTACCACAGCAAGTTTGAAGATTCTAAGCCAAACCCTTGAGCAGTTATTGATCGGAAACCATTTCACCAGTTAAGGTCATGGTGACCTTGGCCTTTGACCTAGTGACCTCAAAAAAATTAGGGGTCATCTAGTGGTCATGACCAACCACCACAGCAAGTTTGAAGATCCTAAGCCAAACCCTTGAGCAGTTATTGATCGGAAACCATTTCACTAGTTAAGGTCATGGTGACCTTGACCTTTGACCTAGTGACCTAAAAAACAAGAGGGTTCATCTAGTTGTCATGACCAACCACCACAGCAAATTTGAAGATCCTAAGCCAAACCCTTGAGCAGTTATTGATCAAAAACCATTTTACTAGTTAAGGCCATGGTGACCTTGACCTTTGACCTCAAAAACTATAGGGGTCATCTAGTGGTCATGACGAACCATCACAGCAAGTTTGAAGATCCCAAGCCAAACCCTTGAGCAGTTATTGATCGGAAACTATTTCACCAGTTAAGGTCATTGTGACCTTGACCTTTGACCTAGTGACCTCAAAAACAATAGAGGTCATCCAGTTGTCATGACCAACCACCACAGCAAGTTTGAAGATTCTAGGCAAAGTCGTTTATTAGTTATCGATCAGAAACAAAAAGGTCAACCTGGAAAAGTCAATGAAGCGTAAAAACTAGGTCAAAAAAGGGTCATAATAACCTAATAACCTATGACATGTAATGTGACCCTCATTATGAACCCACATGCCAAGTTTGGTTACTGTAGGTGTTATACTTTGGCTATAACTAACACAAACAAAAAGGTCAACCTGGAAATTCTCTAAGTCAATGAAGCGTAAAAACTAGGTCAAAAAGGGGTCATAGTAACCTGCTAACCTATGACATGTAATGGGACCCTCATTCTGAACCCACATGCCAAGTTTGGTTACTGTAGGTATTATACTTTGGCTATAACTAACTCGAACAAAAAGGTCAACCGGCCGGACGGCCGGACAGACGGACGGCCGGACGGCATTCGCCAATCTATAAGCCTGGATTGCGAGCAATCCGGCCAAAAAAAATGGACAACAGGAATTTTTTGTCTGAAAAATCTACAACCAATACAGGTATTAACCTTTCCCTGATATACAGTAAAACCCCGCTAATGCAGCCAGCTAAAAGAGGTATAGTTATGGATGCTAGATGCAGGTGGTAGCTTAAAGCAGGACAAAAGTAATGCAGAAAGCTCCTTTCTGCATTACTTTTGCCCTGCATTAAGCAACCACCTGCTTATTAAGACATCCATGTTTATTCATTAAGTAGTCGCAATAGAGGGGTTCTACTGTAGATGCTTTTTCACTCCTGTGCAAACAGAGTAGACCCAGATCAGATGGCTCCAGTAGGGGCCATCTGATCAGGGTCTGTCCTGTTTGCATACTACATTATTATAGCTCTGACCCTATAGTTTCTACAAATACTAAAACGTAATACGTAATAGGCCACTATAAAACTTCAGCTGAAAGTGATCGACTTCTTACATGAATAATGAAAAGGGAAGGGTTCAATTTTTTATATAATTGACTGTAGTTCCCGACCAACCTGTGATCTGGAAAGCTGTTGACTAAACGTATCACTGGGTTTGGGTTGGAGCTGGTGGATATGACAGTCATAATTGGGTGTGGGCTCAATCATCTCTTCCCCAACCTGTCCTGGAACAGCTTTGCATTTTCCTAGAGTCACCTGAATATCAAAAATATATATCAGGACCTGTCACAAGACAGCAAGCATGGCTATTCAAAAACTTTAGTTAAACCGTCTACTCCATAGTTACACCTTTTTAATGCCTTGGCAGAGTAGACCCAGATCAGACAACGTCTATATGAACTAGAGGTTTTTGTCACAAAAGCAGATGTCTAAACACACACACACACACACACACCACTTGCACCCCCACACACACACTGCAACATATTGTCACATTTCTGTACATGAGAACTCGACCGGACTAGATGTGTGACAGACAGACAAACAAATCTAACAAAAACAATATGACAAGGGAAATAACTCAAAATGTGGCTACCATAGTAATGGACTTGATGAATGATACTTCCCCTCATTAGGCGCTTTTCACACCACATTTTTCAATAAAAAAATTAATAACATTTAATAACTCCAAAAATACTGATACCAGTGTTATTGCCCTTGTGCATGACACTTCCTTTCATCATGCTCTGTCCATAAATGAAATGTCATTCCAATAGCATCAGAAGAACAGGAGTTATTGATCGGACAAAAAAATATAACAGGGCAATAACTCCAAAAGTAGAGACATAATTATACCTGATTCTACAATTTCTGTCAGGATGAAAAAACATCCTCTTCTGCTCACAGTGCCATTTTATAAATTAAGTTAATTAATATTCATGATAACTTTATTTCTTATATGAATATTCATGAAGTAACAGGTTAAGGAAAATTGTTATATAACTGGTGCTACTGATGCAAACTGTAACATAACTATGGTTGTAGAAATGTGATGATTATTTTGAATACTCTCTGCTTTGACCTTGACCTTCAAGATAGCTGCCTAAACCATATTCATAATATACCTAGATGTGTTGTATGGAAATAAGACAAAGCATGAGAAAGATAATTATATAGAGGATCTTACATTCTGTTCATTACAAATGTTGTTTTTTTAAACGAGTTTACTATAATATTATGACATAAGCTTTAGCGAGTGTCATATTCATTAAAGTAAACAAGTTTCATAAAAATCAATTTGTAATGAACATGAATGTAAGATTCTTTTAATCAAATAACCATTAAAAAGTGCCATAGAAAGTGAAACTGACTATAGGTGACAGCTGTGTTTAGGCCATTGTTTACAAACAGCATAGTAATACAACAGCCCACGCACAGAGAGTGTATCAGTCATATGTTGGTTCTGCATACTCTTTTTAAGATTCATTATCTGCCAGATTCAGACTGCTAATTTGACTAAAAACTGAACTAGTGCATTTCTGCACTTTACGGCACTCTGTTTCGGCACTCCAACAAAACAGGTTACGTGATAAAAAGCAGATACCAAATCTTATAAAACCTCTGCCATTACCTTGAAGCTATCTGCCAGCGTTATGTGCATAATACATCTTCAGATTATGGAAACTATTGAGTACAATTATATAAAAAAGTTTGGTAGTGTCGTGGACAGTGGTCCAGATAAGATATGTAAATAAAAATATTTTCAAGAATAACTTCTTAATTTCTGCACCAAAGCTTATGCTGTGACCACTCTTTAGAATGGTCTCTACAAGACGATTCTGAAGAGTGGTCACAACATAGGGTTTGGTGAAGAAATGGTAATTTTAGTATCTGAGTATGCACAGTTATCTGTAAATCTGGTCATGGAGCAGATTTGAAATTAGTCTCATCAATCTCTGCTGTAAACTTGGCCTTGAAGATACCAGCAGTAATCAGAAGATATTGATGGATTTATTATACCTTTTCTATCACCATTTTACATGTTATTTATTCACTGGCCATACCTTGAACACCATAAGGTAACAGGAACTGATGGACCAGACATCTGCCAGTTTTAACTGCACATCAGCATTCTTACACACATACACACCTAGCTTGCTGTCACCTGCCAACATAAAAATAGCAAAACTGTTTGTAATATAAATACAACAACTGTCAGCAGCATTAAACCTTTTCCCTGGTAGAGACACCTTTTCATGCCTTTGAAAACAAAGTAGACCAAGATAAGAGGACTCCTGTAGGAACCATCTGATCAGGGTCTGGCCTGTTTACTAATGGAATTATATATCAGATTCTACAATTTAAGAAATGGTAAACAAATCCCCTTGTTTTCCAGAATGCCATTATAAAACTTCAGTTAATACATGCTCATGATGTTATTTATTCCTGTCTATACATATATATGTATGTAAAAAAGTACCAACATCATGAATATCAATTAACCCTTCGCTTGCTGAATTTTAAAATACATTTCTTCTTTTTAACCATGCTCTGTTGTATATTTACATATATCTTCACTGTGTACAAGTATTTCGCTGTGCAATGACTGCTGCGGAGTGCACTGGTTGCACAATCAATTTGTAAATAGTGCAGACCCAGATGAGACAGCTTCTGCAGGAGCTGTCTCATCTGGGTCTTCACTATTTACAGGTAGGTATATTGACATGAATAGCAAGCAAAGGGTTAATAGCTGATTCTTTATAAAAGTATTATGACAAAGGGAATAGTTTACCCTTAGTAGCAGAAATTGTAGAACCAGATCTATGTAATTTCACAAGCAAACAGAGCAGACCCTGATCAGATGGCTTCTACAAAAGGGTCTGGGCCTACTCTGTTTGCAAAGGCATCAAGTGAGGTAAAAGGATTTAAATGTGGATATATCCAAACGTCTTTACAACAGTCACGGGAAAGAAGTTTAATTCTGTGTCTACATAGAGGATATTACATGTTTACCAGACAAGATGACAAAAATAATATGACATGAGGTTTGCCAGTGCCGAGATATGTAATATTCTTTTCATAACATGCCACTAACACACAAAAACACCCCCAAGTAAAACGAGCACATTTTCCTATATTGATTTCCTTACGTCATTTTAGTGTCATTACATGTGTGCAGTATAAAAAAATTGATATGTTAACTTGGATACAACCAGTGTCATGTGATAAAATGGCAGGTGGTAGCTTAATGGAGGGTGAATCATTCTGCATTAAGCAGTCACCTATTTTTAAATAAACCCATCTTTAATCATTCATGTTTCCTTCACAGTAATGATTTTGTTGCCTTTGCAAACAAAGTAGTCCCTGATCAGACATTTCCTGTAGGGTCTGCTTCGTTTGCTTATGGAATTACATAGATCTGATCCTACAGCTTTTGTCTAAGGAAAAAAATCCATTGAAAATTTTACATTATAAAGCTTAAGAACGAATATTGATGAAGTGACCAGTACACACAATAATTTTCATTATGGAAAGGGTTAAGCTCTAGAGAGTTTCTGTTGTATTCAGTGGGAAAGTAACTATAAAATATGCAATGAGGATAGAAAAAATAAAATGCACTGAAGTAAAAGAAATTAAGATTAAGTTAACTTAACCCTTTCCATGTTCTATGTTTATTCCAAATTTCAATACCTGAATATTCATGGACAAAATACTTATAATGAAATATAGAAGGTGGAACGCTGTAGCCACTTTAGAAACTAAAGAAATAGATCTATCAAATTCCATTAGCAAACAGATCAGACCCTGGGTCTACTTTGTTTGCAAATGTGTGAAAACACGTTTATATAAGGGATAGTAGGGTTTATAATAGGGTTAATATTCAGACATCATTACACTCAGACATGCATTTTGGTATTTAAACCCTTTTATTTTATGAATACTAATGCCTTTCCAAACAGAAATGACCCTGATACCATGGCTCCTGTAGGAGCCATCTGATCAGCGTCTGCTCTGTTGCTTATGGACCCTCTGAACAGGGTCTGCTCTGTTGCTTATGGACCTCTGATCAGGGTCTGCACTGTTTGCTTATGGACCTCTGATCAGGGTCTGCACTGTTTGTCAATGAAAATTATCTAACAAATTTAAATGTAAATTTTCCATTGCTGTTTGTAGCAGTCTTTGGTTTGTTTTGTCTGTATATAAGAACTACAAGCTATAATAGGTTACCGAGAGAGTTGACAGAGAGTGGTTTGCATCTGAAGCCCTGTTTTACGATGCCAACTATGGGTGAATTATCCCTACAGAGTGTAAAGGCATACTGGTCGACTACAGGAACCTTGGCATCCTTCAATGCCATCTTCTTCTGCCTGAAACAAACAAACAAGAGGGCTATGATGGCCCTGATATCGCTCACCAGACAATCAGAGGAGAAGATTTTCAAAGTTTTATCTATATGTTTCTATAGAAAACTGGCCACCCCTGGGGCATGTCAGTTTTAACCAAAGGAGAATAATTTGTATAAACTTTGTAGAAGACATGAAGCTGATGCTATGTGCCAAATATGAAAGCTGAGAACCTTCCAGTTTCAGAGGAGAAAATTTTCAAAGTTTTCACTATATGTTTCTTTAGAAAACTGGCCGTCCCAAGGGGAATAATTTGTATAAACTTTGTATAAGACATGGAGTTGATGCTATGTGCCAAATATGAAAGCTGAGAACCTTCCAGTTTCAGGAGAAGATTTTCAAAGTTTTCACCACATGTTTATATAGAAAACTGGCCATCCCTAGGGTGGGTCAATTTTGACACTGGGGCATAATTTATATAACTTTTGTAGAAGACCTACAGATGATGCTATGTGCCAAAAATGAAAGCTGAGAACCCTGTAGATTCAGAGGAGAAGCTTTTTAAAGGTTCAAATTGTTAACTCCATAGATATAATCATAGCTAGTACATAATATTCATGATGTCATCATTTGTTTCATAAATATTCATGAAGTAAAGGGTCAAGCTAAGTATCACAATCATCCATTAGGATTCTGCTCATGTTAACCCTTCGCTTGCTGAATTTTAAAATACATGTCTCCTTCTTTACCCATGCCCTGTTGTATAATTACATATGTCTTCACTGTGTACAAGTATTTCGCTGTGCAATCACTGCTGTGGAGTGCACTGGTTGCACAATCAACTTGTAAATAGTGCAGACCCTGATGAGACAGCTCCTGCAGGAGCTGTCTCATCTGGGTCTTCACTATTTACAGGTAGGTATATTGATGTGAATAGCAAGCAAAGGGTTAATGCTAACAAAATGTGCATTAGCCCTTTAATGAAATGTCTTATCCTGAAAATCACATATAAACAAATGGCCCTGCCATACGAGACCTCAAAAATGATCATGGAACAATTCATACCCTTCAAAAAACTGTTTTTCTACTTACTAGAAAAGAAAGTCAAAAGTACAGTAGAACCAGCCATAGTATGAATATACATAGGGTTCTATAAGAGCAGGTGGTTGCTTAACCCTTTCCCTGTTCTATGTTTATTACAAATTTCAATACCTGCTGAATATTCATGAACACAATAGTTATAATGAAATATGGAAGATGTAACATTGTAGCCATTTTAGAAAGTAAAGAAACAGATCTTTCAAATTCCATTAGCAAACAGAGCAGACCCTGATCAGACGGCTCCTATAAAATGTATGAAAACATGTTTATATGAGAAAAAGGGTTAATGCAGGATGAAAATTATGCAGAAAGCTCCAAGAATTAACATTCATTGTAGACATGCTCTACTGTACATCTGTTATACCTGTATCTTTCTTCTAGTTCTCTGTTCTCTATGAAGTGGACAGATTTCAACTCCCATATTGGCTGGAAATTACTCTCCAGGAACGAGTGTTTGATGATGTTTACTATCTCTAAGGCATCTCGGCTGTTCAGATCTACTTGTCTTAAATTGTCTGAAGAATAAAAAAAAAGAACAGTGTAATCAAAGAACAATAACTTTCCCTCATGAATATTTATGTAACGATGTTGTAAATAGATTAGACCCAGATCCGACTGCTCCTGTAGGTGCCTTCTGATTGGGGTTTGCTGTGTTGAAATTATGAAATAATATAGATCCAATTCTAGATGTCAAGTCCGAAAATTCCTGTTCTTATGCCATTATAAAAAATATGCTAATTAGTTTAAAAAGTAAATAATTCTTACATGATAATCTTTGAAAAAGGCCCTTATTGGTCGAAATATTAGATCAGAGCAATTCAAGTATTTATGGATTATTTATGTAGTAAATGGTTCAAACAATGGCATCAAGCTAAAAGTTTCTTTTAACCCCTTCCCTCTTGAATATTCATGAGGAAATAATTTCTGTTCAGTTGAAAATTTTATGTCTGTACCTTACTGGGGCTTACTAAAAATTGACCTACTAGGGACTACATGCATCTCTATCGAGTAAAAATCCCTCTAACCCAGATGTTATAAATATACGGGTGTTATACGGGTGGCAGATTAATGTTGGGTGAAAGTCATGCAGAAAGCTCCTAGTGGAGCTTTCTGCAGGACTTTCACCCTGCATTAAGCAGTCACCTGCCTGAAAGTATCTAAATTCTTCTCAACTAAAATTCGGGTTAAGAAGGGTCTACTGAGATTTTGTTAGTGGTAGAAATTGTAGTCAGATCTATTATAATTTCATAAGCAAACAGAGCAGGCTTTGATCAGACGACACACATATAGGCTGTCGGATTGGGGTCTTCTCCGTTTGCAAAAGCATAAAAAGGTGTCTATATGAGTTAAAGGTTTCTTGTTGTATTTTGGAGAAATGGAAGAAAAATAACTTTAATAAACTGTTACAAAGAATTCTAGCAGATGACAATTATTATTTTTCAGTTTTCTGTAATACTACAAACAAGGGTAGAACATTGCTAATGCATTTCATGGAAAAACAACGATAAGCAAGCTTAATCAACATAATTATGCAAATATTTTACTCTAAATTTCCCATTGTTTCGTACCTTTGCTTTCCTGTCTTTTAATTTTTGGCACTCTGAAATTTTTTGCAGCATTTTCTGTCATCTTCCTTCATTCTGAAAATAAACAAAAAAGAAGTTTATTATGAGTTATGTCCCTTTTAATAAGTTGTATTTTAAAACAATATGTCCCTTTGATTAAGGAGTGAGTGAGTTGGGTTTTACGGCAATGCGACACTATTATTTATTTACCTCCAATAATGAAGAGCAATACATAATATATTTACAGACATATGGATGCAACACATACAGTTAAAAGAACAGAACAGTTTTACACACCACCACCACCACCACATAACAGGACAATTAGTACAGATATTTACAAAAATGTTCACATCCACAATAGAAGGTTTATGCCTTACTGGTGAATCATGTTTAAATATAGCATGTTAAGGGGTTAACTTAATCCTTTAATTTTTATTATTTACGCAAGACACTGCAAATTATTTATTTTTTTCATTTGAAATAGAACATAACAAAATTTATTGGCCAGGCAAACAGTAGTAACATACATGTATAAACAAACAGAGCAGACCCTGATCAGATAGCTTCCACAGAAGACATCTGATTTGGGTCTACTGCATTTGCAATGGTAGCATTACCAAGTATTGGGTTAATATACCATACACATCCATAATTCAATTGATTCTAAATGTCACCAGCATGTTCAAATTTTCATTTGTTTAAAGGTTTCCTTCTCAAAAATATGATAATGAAAAATGAGATCTGATTTGCAGAGCCCTAGCTTTCATTTTAAAAATTTACTTTTATAAAGAAATACACAACATACCCTTTACTTCATGAAAATTCAAGTAAGAAATGCATGTACGAATATTAATTAGCTTAATAGTTATAATGACATGAACAAGACCAGTTTTGGTCCTGATAAAAACTGTTACAAAGAATCATATCTATATAATTTCAGAAGCAAGCAGAGCAGACCCTGATATGACAGCTCCTACTGGAGTCATCTGATCTGACTCTACTCTATTTGCAAAGGCGTTAAAAGGCATGTCTATGGAGTAAATGGTTGTACAAGTTTCATACATAAACACACTAGTGCACCTTGAGTTCAAAGGCTGGAGGAGGGAGAGAGAGAAAAATACCTTTAAAGGCTTTAACAGTTTATTACCATAACCTCATACTAACAAATCTAGCTCAACTCTTTGCATGCTAAGTAATTTTTCAACTACAACAATTGCCATCTGCTTAAATCCTTCAAATAAAATTTCTTTTCATTTCTTTGCAAAAATATGGTCAAAGTATCCAACAGTTTGGATCAAACCTGTCTGCATAGGTAGTCATGGTTACTCCACAAGCATGCAGAAAAAAGACATCACTATTACACACCATATAAACATAGTAAACATAGTAGACTCAGATAAAAAAGCTGCTGGTCTGCTTTGCTTGCATACAGAATATCTATAAAATTTGTCATAACAATATATTTATCTGTTTTATAACAATATAAGTGTTTAACTTAATTAAGAATCAAAATGGGTGGAGTCTACCATGACTATTCACAGTGTAAAGGGTTAACCCTTTCCCTGTTCTGTATTTAGGTCAAATTTCATTACCTACTGAATATTCATTAACAAAATAGTTTTAAAAAAATATGGAAGGTTGAACATTGTAGACATTTTAGACAGCAAAGGAATTTGATCTATCAAATTCTATTAGCAAACAGAGCAGACCCTGATCAGATGGCTCCTCTAGGAGCCGTCTGATCTGGGTCTACTCTGTTTGCAAATGCGTGAAAACACGTTTATATGAAAGAAAGGGTTAAACAATACCTTCAAGTGTGTAAAAAACAACACAAGTGGTCTATTGATTCCCATCCAGGCAAAATGGAAAAATTCAAAAGAAATATATTCTAGAAAAATAAAAGAGGAATATGACCTGAAAGCAAATATTAACCTAATCTACAAAGGGAAACTATGCTGAAACTTTGTATTAGAGGGACCAATTTAATTGTCTCCCTTACAACCCATACTTTTTTTTTGTTGGTTTACATTATATTTTAATTCATGGGGATATACTAGTAAGACTTCAATACAAGAGGCAATAGCTCAATAATATCCTTTCATCTGCACTTAAATTGCTCATGAAAAGTAAGAAAGGGGAATAAATCCCTCAAAAATGAATTAGAGTTACAGCCCTGGTTGACTGAACATCCTCTCATCACCCTCTATCCATATTAAAAGTTTCACAGTTGTGCCCCTACAATACTCAGGTGCGGATTAGAGGGGGGAGGGGGGTGGGGGGGGGGGGAGCCAGTGTATGCCCCTAAAATTGCCCGAACAAACTTTTTTAGTAATATTTTAGCTCCAGAGTAGATCTACTAAAAATCAATAAAACAATGATTTAATCAGAGTTTTTATTATTTCCCTCACCCAATTAAGCTCTTTATTACAAACACACTATTTAGTTATGTTATCAAACATAAAAATCTACGGCCCCCCCCCCCCACCCCCCCCCCCCCCCCCCCCCCCCCCCCCCCCCCCTTTTCCAAAAAAAAATCTAACCCCCCTCCCCCTTCCCTAATCTGAAATCCTGGATCCGCACCTGATACTTGAGAAGTTATACTCCAGACAAAAAATTGCTTCTGAAAAGTAACTAAGGAGAATAACTCCCTTAAAGTTAATTAAGAGTTACCATCCCCCACTTAAATTGCTCATGAAAAGTAACAAAGGGGAATATATCCCTCAAAAAATGAATTTATAGATACAGCACATCCTCTCATCACCCTCTATCCATATATAAAATTTCACAGTAGTGCCTACAATACTTGAGAAGTTATGCTCCTAACAAAAATTGCTTCTGAAAAGTAACTAAGGGGAATAACTCCCTAATCACCCTCTATCCATATATAAAGTTTCACAGTTGTACCTATAATACTTTAGGAGTAATGTGGATGAAAGTATGGATGGATACATGGACATGCGCGATAAGTGGGGGTATAATATGCAGTACAGTCAAACCCCTCTAAACCTGACAATTAATTTAGCTTAAACTATCGGTCTTGGAAACACCCGACAGCTTAATGCGGGTGAAAGTAAAGCAGAAAGCTCCCCTAGGAGCTTTCTAGGAGCTTTCTGTCTGATTTTCACCCTGCATTAAGCAACCACCTGCCTTAAAGTACCGGTATCTAAATTCTTCTCTAGCTAGAATTCCAGTTTTGAGGGGTTTTACTGTATCAGACTTTTCAGTAAGTAGATGCCATAAAACATGTGATGTTATCAATGCAAACAGTTTGTTATCAGATGAGACATTAAATAACTATATGTCCAACAAAGATCCAGACTGCCCGATACACTGACAAGATTTTCGGGGAATTAAAAGGTCTATAAAAGCGACCATAAAACACAGATCTGATGTCCCCACTCACGTATGACAATTGTGGCAATGTTATGGCCTATGATAGGGTTATAACACCAGTGTTGCTAAAACAGAGTCGCAAGTACACATACGATGATCAAGTACCCTACAAAGTTTCATTACCCAAGGTCGAGTACATATAACACAACAATACCAGTCAGCCTGCCAGCAAACTGGACAGATTGATGGCCAGACAAGGGTGAATCTAAATTGAAGGTATATATACTTTCATAACAAAAACAATAACATTTGTACAGAAAATGTTGCTCAGTTTTAAATCAATGAAACTACTACAGACTAATTGAAGCTTGTGACTTATTTGATGAAAATATTTCATCATACATTGCAGTACAAAACATGAATTGAAAATAAACAGATATATTTATCAAGAGTCGCCTGATCAGGGTCTGTTCTGTTTGCTTATAAAACCATAATACATGTAGATCACTCTACAGTTTCTACCAATGCCAAAATATTCTGCATACATATGCCATTATAAAAAATCAGCTAATAACTATTCATGATGTAATTATTTCTTACATGTCAATATTCAATTGAGTAGAGAGTTAACTATTTACTTCATGAATATGTATGTGAAGCATAATGACATCATGAATATTAATTAGATTAATGTTTCAAAATGGCATAAGAACACATGCAGTGTTTGCCAAAGCAGAAACAGTAGAATCAGTATAAGCCAACAGAGCAGACCCTGATCAGATGGCTCCTATAGGATACTCTGTTTGCAAATGTGTATTTATGGAGCTAAGGGTTAAGTCAATGTGCAGTCATCAAATATGCAAATACATGTAGATAAGATACAGCTGGGAGGCAATTAATGTTCCGAGGGAATACCATTTACCCTTTGGTGTAATCTATCCATAAAATAATGTATTCATATCATCAGTCTAATTTATGTTATGAAAAAACAAACAAGCTGTCTTTAAAATGTATGACATTTTGTCATCTTCTTATAAACTATAATTGATGATAACCTGTAATTTGAAATTAAACACATGGTGTAAATCAATAATCATTCCCCTTTGAGGCCCTTTCAATGCAAAACTGACTTACAGCTGCTTCAATTGAGTATATATATGATTAACATTAGCTATCAGAAAATGGTATTTAATACTAGCAAAACTCATTTTTTCTAAACCTAGTTGGTTTGTTATATTAATTTATTTGAATATTCATCAAAAACATCGACAATCCTATCGAAATTTGACATTTAAAGTCAATTTAAATGTGCCAGTTTGAAAATTTTTAAACAGCAATTACAAGACCATCTTGCAGACTAAAGTTATTACATAATTAGCCAATATGTATATACAAGATACAATGAGCTTTATTTAGAGTTGGTTATGTAAAGCATAAGAACATTAGCTTTATAGCTATTTTCAGACAAACAGAGCAAGTAACAATTAATCAGTAAATAAAAGAAACAACCTATATATTACATACATGTACTGAACATTTGAATAATATTGACAGAATATTAAGATGTCTAAGGAATCGCGTCACAGAATTTTGAAAAAAAACCCTCACGTTTAGGAGTTATGCAATATTGTAATTTTAAGACCCCTAAAATTCTGCCTCCCGCTACGTTTCTTTTGATGTTTTACCATTAAAGTAAAACATCATAAAACTGCGACACGGATCCCTCACCGAGACACTGCTTTTTGATATGCCGAAAAAAGCATGTAATTTGGACACATCTATTACAGAAGTTATGTTTGTTTGAAAAAGCTGAATCTTTTAAATTTGCATCTGTCAGAAACATGAAAAACAATTGAAGAACCCCCGTTGTGTTGCGTAAGCCGACAATTATCTATATCTTCAATCACATTTATATCCAACAGAGAGCTTATAATATGTTTGACCTTTTCCACTAAGCTCCTCCCCCTTCCTTCCATCCAATCAGCTAAAAAATGCTGATTTAATTGCCTGATTCCCATAAATCACTCATTATAAAACTAGTCTAGTCATGTGTACCTACATAGTTTGCGGCTACCGAGAGGGAAATACGATTAAATAGCCACTTATTGTTTTATCACATGTGTGCCCTAATTATAGATTTCCCCAGTAGAGACTATTCAGTCTGAAAGGATATAATCTGTTAGCGGATTTTGAATGGCAAACAGTGCAGTCCCTGATCAACAGACTCCTCTACAAATTGTCTGCAAATGACAGTACATTTGTTACCCACATTCAAAGGGTTAATTCTTCACTCCATGAATATTCATGTAAGAAATAATGACATCATGAATATTAAATTACTTTTTACAATGGCACAAGGACACAGGAATTCCTGGCAATGGTTGAAGCTGCAGAATCATATTTATATTATTTCATAAGCAAACAGAGCAGGTCCTGATCAGAAAGATCCTACAGGAGCTACCTGATCTTGGTCTACTCTGCAAAGGTGTATAACAGCGTATTTATGGAGTAAGGGGCTAAAGTACATCGTTTTGCATTGTTATGCATACATACATAATCAATTAGAACTGATCCTTGGTTATAAATTATATCGGCGAGTTTTAAAATGCCGTAATCCTAACTCCATGGGTATGCTTTTTAACGCCTTTGCAAACAGAGTAGACCCATATCAGACTGCTCCTTTTAGAGCTGTCTAATCAGGGTTTACTGTTTGCTTATATAATAATACAGTAAAACCCCGCTAATGCGACCACCTAAAAGATGTATAATTCTGGGTGCTAGATGCAGGTGGTAGCTTAATGCAGGACAAAAGTAATGCAGAAAGCTCCTAGAGGAGCTTTCTGCATTACTTTTGCCCTGCATTAAGCAACCACCTGCTTTAAACGACACCAGTGGCTGTTTATTAAGTGGTCGCATTAGCGGGGTTTCACTGTATACATCAGCTTCTAGTTTGTGTCACGGTCAAACATTCCTTTGTTCATTGTGCCATTATAAAACTTCAGCTCCTTTATATTCATACATTTTTTCTTAAACCTCTACTCCATATATTCACCTTTGCAAACAGAGTAGACCTAGCTATGACAGCCAGAAAAGCCTGTTGCAGATTTTATTCCTTATATGACTGGTGTATTATAAATTAATCCTATGAATATTAAATACCCATCCAGTATGGAAGGCTTAAATTTGCTAGAATTTATATCTTTATCCAGAGAATTGCAAAAAAATACAACATCTATGTGCAAATTTGATTCTAACTGGACCTGTCCGGAGTCGCAGACTCAATACACAGACGATGTGAAGCCTGATTTTCGCTAAAGTTATCCAAGATTTATGTGGTAGATTCAAATGTCTGCTTAAAGTATCTGTATGTAGCAAGTGTTCTAGAGCTTTCCACATCACTGCTGTTTAAAAACGTCGACAACACATCGTTTAAACGTTTGATGAAATGTATTGATATTAATAGCAAAAGGGTTGTTCCATGGATAGGAGAAGCCATAGGTATCAAGTAGGCATTCAAAATTTATTGCCCAGTAATTATTTCACTTTGATACAGTCATCTACCATCGAATTATACATTTGTGTGATCATACAGTTATCCGAATTTTAAGATTTTGATCAAATATTGTATAATGTGTGTATACTATCAATGAACAAACTGACAGAGAGGTGAGATTGGGTGTCAAAAATATTAAAGTCACTGAGGGTAGTTGCCCGTTGCAGTAACTCAATCATTTTGGCAATATGAAATACATATATATCAGTTTAACCCTTTCCCTCAAAGGCTATTTTCAGATCCAACCTATTTGAATAAATCAACCGAACAAGAGGGCCATAATGGCCCTGACATCGCTCACCAGACAATCAGATATGTTTCTATTGAAAACTGACCGTCCCTGGGGCGGTGCCAATTTTGACCCCAGGGACACAATATATAACTTTTGTAGATGACCTAAATATGAAGCTATGTGCCAATATGAAATCTGAGAACATTCCAGTTTCAAAGGAGAAGATTTTCAAAGTTTGCACTATAAAATTGTTTCTATTGAAAACTGACCAACCCTGGGGTGGGGCCTATTTTGACAACAGGGGCATAATTTATATA
The DNA here is from genome assembly GCA_963576725.1 of Azorinus chamasolen. Classification (NCBI taxonomy): domain Eukaryota; kingdom Metazoa; phylum Mollusca; class Bivalvia; order Cardiida; family Solecurtidae; genus Azorinus; species Azorinus chamasolen. Next base: position 55,550,355 of record OY755236.1, on the reverse strand, counting down.
ACTTTTGTAGAGGATCGGAAAATGGTGCTATGAGCCAAATATGAAAGCTGAGAACCCTGTAGATTCAGAAAAGAAGATTTTCAAAGTTTTCACTATACGTTTCTATAGACAAGAGGGCCATTGAAAGTGTTAATTTTTCAGACAAACAAATTACAGATGACAGAAACCCCATCACTGCTGAGCATAATTTGACTGAAATTAGCACACAGTTTGGATTCTGATCTGACACATATGTAACTTCATATGTGGTTTGTACAAGAGAGTTAATTGTAAGATTGATATGTATTAACCGGGCAATTTTAATTATGCAAGGCCATACAAAGTTCTGACTAAAAGAAAATCAACTGACCTCTCAAATAATCAACTGTTTCTCTGAAAAGGTATGTGTACCCTAGCATTCCAAACTGATTTTTTGCATTTGAATATTATTATAAATTATTAAATAATAATTTCATATTCATAAGTTGAACTTAATATTTTCAAGTAATACAATTTCATGTTAAAAATTATTTCATAATTTATTTAAAATCTTTAATTTGGCATTCTGGAGCCTTTACATGATTTACCCTTCTTCTGAACTGCAGGGCAGGTTATAATAATGTCATAATGCCAATCACTATTATTAATTAACCCTTCCCTCATATAAACGTGTTTTCACACATTTGAAAATCAGTAGACCAGATCAGATGCCTCCTATAGGAGCTATCTGATCAGGGTCTGCTCTGTTTGTTAATGGAATTTGACAGATCTGTTCCTTTAATTTCTAAAATGGCTACAATGTTCTACCTACTATATTCCATTATAACTATTTTGTCTATGAATATTCAGTAGGTTGTGAAATTTGGGAAAAAAAATGCTACAGTGTTTCACCTTCCATACTTCACTTTAACTATTTTGTTCATGAATATGCAATAGGCATTCAAATTAATAATAAACACAGAACAGACAAAGGGTTAAGATCTCTGTCTACTACTACAGCTACTACCAGCAATACAGGTGCACTAAAAATAGCCACTGGTCATCCCACTCTCTGCTGCTTGACCTGATGACCTGTTTATGAGACTGAGTAAAGATAAGATGCTTAAAAGTGCAGTCAGCTTCAAGTTTGCTAGAAAACTTGCCACCCTGGGTTGTAGCCAATTTTGACCACAGGAGCATAATTTATATAACTTTTGTAGAAGTCCTGAAGTTGAAGCTTTGTGCCAAATATGAAAGCTAGGGACCTTCTAGGTTTAGAGGAGATGATGTTCAAAGTTTTCACTATATGTTTCTATTGAAAACTGAAAACCCCTGGGGTAGGGCCAATTTTGACCCAAGGGGTATAATTTATATAACTTTTGTAGAGGACCTACAGATGATGCTATGTGCCAAAGATGGAAGCTGAGACCCCTGTAGATTCAGAGGAGAAGAACTTTAAAGGTTCAAATTGTTGACGACGAACGACGCACCACGACGGACATCAGGCGATCACAAAAGCTCACCCTGAGCACTTTGTGCTCTGGTGAGCTAAAAAGAGCATTAACTAAAAAGGATTTTTTTTAGAATTCAGTAATTTGAAACCATTGTGATAAATAGAGCATTTGCTCCTATAGGTGACTTTTTCAGAGGCGTATGGAGGAAAGGGTTAATATCATTAAGAATTTACTCCATAAACTTGCCTTTTAACACCTCTGCAAAACAGAGCAGACGCTGAACAGATGGCTCATGAACGGTCTGCTCTGCTTGCTTATGGAATTTTATAGATCCGATCCAACAAACATTTCTTGTGTTCATAATTATGCCATTATAAATAACCATACAACTAGAACTGTTTTAGATACAAAAACTGATGTCTCCCACCCCTTCCCTGTGCAGACAAATTTTCCAAAGTCCCATAACTCTGCAGAAAATCATAGAAAGAACAGGAATAAGACATGCACAACTAGGCATAGTGCTAATCAATCCTATTAAGTTAAATGAAAATCAGACCAAAGATTGTGGAGAAAGTGCACGGGAAAAAAAATCCATTTTAAAATTTAAAAGTCTCGTAACTCTGCAGAAAATCATCAAACTGGAACAGGAATAATATATGCACAACTAGGCATGATGCTGATCAATCCTATGAAATATCATGAATATCTGATTAAACGGTTTTGGAGAAATCGTGTGGACAAAATTTTCCATGTAAGCATAACAAAGTCCAATAACTCTGCAGAAAATCATTGAACTGGAACAGGAATAACTTATACACAACCAGGCATTGTGCTGATCAGTCTCATGAAAATCAGACCAAAGATTTTGGGTAAATTGCGCGGACAAAAGTGTCCATGTAAAAATTTCAAAGTCCCATTACTCTGCAGAAAATCATCAAACTGCAACAGGAATAGGATATGCACAACTAGGCATGGTGCTGATCAATCCTATGAAGATTCATGAAAATCCAACCAAAGGTTTTAAGAAATTGTGCGGACAAATTAAAATCGGACAGACGGACGGATGTCATGGCACAAAAACATCGTCTCCCTGGATATACTTGGGGAGACATAATGAATATTCATGAAGGGTTAAGATTAAGAGCTTATGCAGATTTGTAGACCCAAATCAGACATCTGTTCAGACTAACTCTCTCTGTTTGCCTATGAAGTAATTTAGGTATGACAGCGGTTTCTGCTATGGTATTACATTCCCAGTCATAATGACATTAATAAAAATCAGCTAATTAATATTCATACTTTCAGTATTTCTTACAAAATGTTCATGCAGTAATTGATTAGGCAATAAAATATTCTTAAATTTAGTGTTCTCTTATCAACTCATCGCTTATAGTTAACTCAACCTTTTATATGCTAGCAATACGGAATTGTAGGAGTGGGAAGAATCTATAATTCAGTCAAATATTACAACTTCAAGGTATGATGACAATATTAATTCTCTTAAAACCCTTTACCTGATGAATATTCATGAATAAAATAATGACATCATGAATATTTATCAACTGAATTTTACAGAGAATTTTGACAAAAACTGAAGATCTGAGTCGTCATAAGCAAACCAAACCCCAATCAGACAGCACTCCTACAGGAACTCTGTTCCAAAAGGCTTGAAAAGGTGTTTATATGAAGGAAAGGTTGAACTATCTTCCTGATAAACATCCATCATGTATGAAATAGTCAGTTGGGTTTTACAGCACTGCGACAGGTCATATAGCGCCAAATGTATGAAATAATGAGTTGGGTTTTACAGCACTGCGACAGGTCATATAGCGCCAAATGTATGAAATAGTGAGTTGGGTTTTACAGCACTGCAACACTAAACAGGTCATATAGCACCAAATGTATGAAATAGTGAGTTGGGTTTTACAGCACTGCAACACTAAACAGGTCATATAACGCCAAATGTATGAAATAGTGAGTTGGGTTTTACAGCACTGCAACACTAAACAGGTCATATAGCGCCAAATGTATGAAATAATGACATCATTAATCTTCATTACCTGAATGTTGATAAATGTACATGAACACAAAATCTTTTGTTGATGGCAAATTTTTACAAGGTACAATGATCATATTAGTTCTTTTAAGATTTGCATGACCATATCAATTCTAAGTTTGCAAATAGATCTTGATTCAGATGAGACTTCAAGAAAATCTCTATCTCATCAGGATCCAAACCAATTGATACTTGAACAAGCCAGGATTCTGAAAAGAAATAACAGAAAAATGTACTTCAAGAACTGAAGCAAGAGATTCTTTTGCTGACCAAAATTATTCATGTTAAACCCTTTAGATGTGGAAATGGATCAACTTGCATTCAATGTAGACCTGGATCAGAATGCTCCTGTTCAACATTTCAACAAAATAGATAAGACCTTATAGTTATACAATGACTGACAATTCCATTTTTAGCATTCAAACTGTCTGCCACATTAGCACTAAATTATTATACTGTATTAGAACATTTTACCTCTTATACACATATTTACATGAACTAAATGCATCTGGATTTAAGCTGTCTGTTACAATCTTGAAAGACAAACATCAATGATCATACAACTTTTAAATTATGATCAGCACAAGCATAACATTTTTGATACTTTAGTAATATCATAATAAACTTTGGAATCAAATTTCAAGGGGCCAAGATAAGCCGCATATACATATGTATTAAAACCTTTTCAAGAATAGTTATTTTCTTTTATGACCACTCTTTAGACTCGTATTATCGAGATGAATCCAAAGAGTAGTCGCAACATAGGGATGATGACTTTAGTATTTGAATATGCACCTTTGTCTATTGCTCTGTATTTCAGGATCAAACTAGTCACAGAATATTTCTGAAGTACAGTGTACTGAACCTTGTTTGTATTAATATACACTTTGCATGATTTAACCCTTTCCCTCATATAAATGCCTTTGCAAACAGAGTATACCCAGATCAGATGGCTCCTATAGGTCTGTTCCGTTTGCTTATGATATAATATAGATAAAATTTCCAGTTTCTGTCCATGTGCTATTATAACAATCTAATTAATATCCATGACATCATTATTTTTTACATGATTATTCATGGGTTAAATGAAATGACACATACTTCAATATTTAGAAAAACTAGAATATTTGTGATAGTCTTTGCAAGATTATACTCTACATAATGCTGAGCTGCATGTTCTCTGGTTATATGAACTACATGCCCGTTATGTTCACATCATCTTTCTGACATTATCATTCAACCCTTAACCTCATGAATATTAATGTTAGAAATAGTGATACGAATAATTAGATGAATAAGTATAACCTCTCTATAACGGCCACTAAATTGTGTTAATTAGTTGATATTTAGGGCAGGTGGCTGCTTAAAGCAAGGTAAAAGTAAAACAATGCTCCTATAGGAACATTCTGTTTTACGTTTACCATGCTTTAAGCAGCCACCTGCTTTTAACACAAAAGACTTCGTGTATTTTAGTGGTCGTTATAGAGAGGTTTTACTGTAGATGAATCATTATAATGGCATGATCAAAAGATTTTTGTCCGTGACAGCTGTAGAATAAAATCTGTCTTATTCAATAGGCCATGTTCAGACAACTCCTACAATGTTTGCAAAAGCATCTCTATTAGTAACAGAGTTCGGTCCTAAAAAATAAGGAAAGTGTATTAATTCTTTACTCCATGAATATTCATGTAAGAAATAATGACATGATCAATATTAAATTATGATAGCACATGGACACTGGAATATTTGGCGATGGCAGAAACTGTAGAATTATATATCTATATTAAATCTTAAGCTAACAGAGCAAATCCAGATCAGACAACTCCTGCAGGAGACATCTGATCTGGGTCTGCTCTGTTTGCAATGGTGTAAAAGTTTATGGAGTAAAGGGTTTTAACTTTGTATTAACCATAACCTCCATAAATACGCCTTTGCAAACACAGAAGGCCCAGATCAGACAGAAGAGCCATTTGCTGATGACTTAATATAGATATGATTCTACAGATTCTGCCCTGATCCAAACTTTCTGTGTTCATATGCACTTAGAGGAATGTATTAGTATTCATGGTGTCATTATTTCTTAAATATTCATGGAGAAAATAGTTAACCCTTTACCTGATAAGAGACACCTTTCTACACAACATAGATCAAATTCAAAGGACTCCTGTAGGAGCCTGGCCATCTGATTAGGGTCTGTTCGGTTCGCTGATGGAATTATGATGTACATACTAAAAATGTTTTGAGAGCAATATGAATTGTTATGCCGAATTTCCCAAAATTTTAGAACTCTTTGGCCATGTCTCCCCTGATTGCAAATTTTGTCATCTTGACAAGTTTTTCCTTCTATTTCTTTTGAAAACAGTTTCAAAAATTCTTCTGGATCCAAACTATCGTGATTACCAATGTTTTTAACCTTTTCCCTGTTCAATATTCATGCAAGAAATAATGAATCAAGAATATTTATTTGCTGAATTTTCATAATGGCATACTTTATGTACACTGGGCGTTTTGTATTGGTAGAAACTGTATAGTCAGATCTATTATAATTTTGTAAGCAGACAGAGTAAGACCCTGATTAGACAACTCCTACTGGAGCCATCTGATCTTGGTCAGCTGTTTGCAAAGGCGTGAAAACACATTTAGGGAAAGGGTTAATACAATCTCAATCTCCCTCTCCATTGGTGTGTAAAGCTGAAGAAATCTGCACCAATTTGATACTACAATGTAGAAGCTAATGAAGTAGCTAGTGTTGATCCAGATCCTGAAGGAGCAGCAAATTCATCCGAGTCTACACAATTTGCTTAGTTTGTCCGACAGAATATTAATCTTTACACAGCATATGTGTCTTTACTGACGGACTAGACCCAACTCAGATAGCAATTGCAGGAGCCGTCTCATCAAGGTATGCTCCATTTGCTCATGGAACAATATAGACCAGATTCTACAGTTTCTGCTATGACTAAAAGTTCCCTTATAAAATATCAGCTAATATTCAAAATGTCATCCTTTCTTACATGAATATTCATGGAGTAATGGGTTATGGGTATATTCATGTCAGAAATTGTACTGGTTTCTATGATAATGACCTTTGCTAAATAGCTAAGGTCATTATCATAGGAACAAGTACAATAATTGGACATTTGCAAACGTTGCCACAATGGATATATCTGCACTTATTCATACACTATAACCTCATATAGCGACTACATTACATAATGAATAATTATGGGGGTCTATAAGAGCAGGTGGTTGCTTAATGCAGGACAAAAGTAATGTAGAAAACTCCTGCAGGCGCTTTCTTCCTAACGTTTGTCCTCCATTAAGCTACAACTTGTCTTATAAACCAAGAATTACTTATTTTTGGTGGTCGTTGTGGACAGTTTCTGTTCTCATCAGTATCTTTAATATTTTGTATACAGTGCACTATGATAAAATGTTGCCAAGACAAAACTGCTTATCTGTGGCTTACAGCTTGCAAATATGTGAGTGCCCTTAAATTGTCTGTGATGCCAGTCATATGTGTGTAGCCTTACTGCATATTATCCCTTTATCAATATTCATGTCAGAAATAATGTACGAATATTAATTAGTTATAATATAGTTATAATTAGTTATATTATTATAATGGCACCATGAACAAGGCATTTTTGTACCAAAACAGAAAATTGCATGTAAATACATATTGACATTTTCAATAATGTGGGTGACTTTAATTAGAGTCTGCATAAGCAAACAGTTTCGATTTAAATGAAATGCACTGCATTACATCTGGATAAAAACTGATGGATTACGCAAAATCAACTTGAAACTAGAAATATATCCATAGGACATTGATGTTTCCACTACCACATGTCACAAACTTGTCACATTAAAATGCCTCAATTTAGTATGAAGTTTAATGATCCTTTGTCTATTATTAACCTTTTCCCTGTTCAACATTTATATAAGAAATAACATCATGAATATTACTAAGATTAATGTTTGAATGGCATTTGAACATAGGACATTTTGACTCTGGCAGAAACTGTAGAATCTGATCATTTAATTTCATAAGCAAACAGCAGATCCTGATCAGACAGCTCCTGTAGGTGCTGTCTGATCTGAGTCTACCCTGTTTGCAAAGGCGTAGTAATGGAGTAGAGTTAAAGCAGCAGTGTGCAGCACAAGAATTTTGGGATTTGCATACGGCCAGACAGACAATGGATATATACAGAGTGATTCAAAATATCTGAGCTTCCACAGGCAGGGACATAAAAAAAATATATATGTCTTCATGCATGTATACACAATAACATTTGCAGTATTGCATAAATATCATTTTAAAAAAAATGAATTATATTACATACCAGAGTTACAGATAACTTTAGGTGCATACCAAAATACTAAAATCATCATTTCTCCACCAAACCCTATACTGTGGCCATTATTTAGAATTGTCTCGAAGAGACGATTCTAAGAGTGATCACAGTATAGTACATGCATGCTTCCCTCACAGGCTTATTGTTTTGAAAATAATTCAGTACAAGAGAACAATATCTATAGTTTCTTTTCTGTTGGCCTGTCGCTTGATAGTGAATTGTTCTACATCCTCAAGTAGTTGTCGGAAAACGCTCAATACTGGCGGATATGTCACGAAACACTTCGTTCTGCACGTTTAAACTGTAAATCAAGAAGCAAAAATACATGTATGTATACAGAATATTCAAGACGAAAGAAAAACATAGTGAAAAGATACTTGTTCTACAAGAAATTTTTGTGAAACAAAAGGGCCATGATTGCCCTACATTGGGCCATGATGACCCTACATTGCTTATCTAAAGTACTATCAGTCCTGCATGTCTTTTTTATAATATATCAAACTAGCTTAAGCAATATTGGTAGACGATCACCTTAGCAACAATTCTACCAAATTGAAATCTGCCCAGTGGTTTAAGAGCAGGAAATTTTAATTTCTTCTCTTTTTATATATAGCCATATAAGGAAAATTAGTTAACTGGTGGCCATGATGATTTGACCAATTATGGTTGAGGTTCGCCTAAGGATCACTCATGCAAAAATCTAAATTATATTAATAGGCCTGGTAAGTTTGCAATTTGCTCAATAACAAATTTAGAAAGAAAATTAGCCTTGCCCCTGGTTGCCATGCTTTTTTTTTAAACAAATCGAAATAGCTGCTACGTTTGAACAAGTTTTGTAGAGGTTCACCTAAGGATCATTACTGCCAAATTACATTGAAATCGGCCCAGCAGTTCAAATCGGCCCAGCGGCTCAAGAAATGAAGATTATTATTTTTTTAGTGCCGGATAGTGTAGTGGAAGTCCAAGTCGGAAAAGGGAGGGAAATATAGCAAAGTTAATTTTAGGGTTACCTGCCCAAGGTTGTGAATGGGTTCCCCTTGTAATAATTAACATGCATACCAAATTTGAACAAAATATCTTGGACAGTTTCTGAGACAAAGACTTTAACAGAAAACTTAACCAACAATGAAAATTCTAAGTAACAAGAGGGCCAGATTGGCCCCGACATCGCTCACCAGACAATCAGAGGAGAAGATTTTTTAAACTTTTCACTATATGTTTCTATTGAAAACTTAATACCCCAGGGGCGGTGCCAATTTTGACCCCAGGGACACAATTTATATAACTTTTGTAGAGGACCTGAACATGATGCTGAAAGAATGTAGTGAAAGAATGGATAGAGCATAGACCACTGGAACTTGTATTAATTCTTTGGATGCTAAGAGGCGGATTCTCCCACCACTAATGACCTATGCAAACAGTTTGGATCCAGATCAGGCCCCACATAATGTGGGGCCTGATCTGATATCCAAATTGTTTGTAAATGAGACTAAACTTCTGAAAAACTTAGAGTGTAGTGGGATTCTCCCACCACTAATGACCTATGCAAACAGAAACCTTTAGACTGTAGTTTCTGATGTGAAGAAGTCTATACACACAGGGCAGGGCCAATTTTAACCCCAGAACTATGATACTTATAAAACTCATAAAGTTATGCTAAGTAAATCTATACACCAAATATCTAAGCTCTGGGACAGTAGTTTCTGACAAGAATATTTTTAAAGTATTTCCTATGCATAACTAGTGATCCCATGGGCTGTTTAAGCAGTCAGCTACAAAAAACTGGCAATCCCTGGGTGGGACCAATTTTGACCCTAGGGGCATAATTTATATAACTTTTGTAGACGTCCTGAAGTTGAAGCTATGTGCCAAATATGAAAGCTGAGGACCTTCTAGTTTTAGAGGAGATGATGTTCAAAGTTTTCCCTATATGTTTCTATTGAAAACTGAAAACCCCTGGGGCAGGGCCAATTTTGACCCCAGGGGTATAATTTATATAACTTTTGTAGAGGACCTAAAGATGATGCTATGTGCCAAAGATGAAAGCTGAGACCCCTGTAGATTCAGAGGAGAAGAACTTTAAAGGTTCAAATTGTTGACGACGAATGACGGACATCAGGCGATCACAAAAGCTCACCCTGAGCACTTTGTGCTCTGGTGAGCTAAAAAGAGAGGCATAACTATGGCAAAATTAATTTTAGGTTACCTGCCCTTGTGAAATTGGTTCTGCTTCTGATAGTTAACATGCATACCAAATTTTAACCAAATATCTTTGATGGTTTCTGAGACATGGACCTTAACAAAAAGGTTAACCAACACCAACACTGACAAGAGGGTCATGACAATAGCTCCACTTTTCGAAAAAGTGGCGATAAAAAGAAAGAGAACCTTACAAGGGCCAATTCTGTGAACGTTGGTCACAATTGGCCCAGGTGATTTAGAGATGTTTAAGTTATTTGTTGATGAAGCCATTACAACTGCTCCATCACAAATGCTCTGGTGAGCTAACAAAGACGTATTTTTTTTCCATGCATAATAAAGTTTCAGCTTCTGCAAAATTGTACTTTAATCTGGCACCAAGGCCAACATGTTGAGCAGACCACACAAATGGAAATGGGCTTGACAAAGGTTTTGTCCCTTGGGATAAACCTTTCTTATTCGTTTGTAGTATTGGTTCTGTTTAATACTTACTTCATACTTACTTCATGTCTACACGAGTCCATCAGTCAGTAATGGCCAACCTTTTTTCTGAACCACCACGTGTTGGTAACATCACCTGTTAACATTCTCTCTGTAACTGGAGACTTTAAACCAATTCAGTAAAACTTTCATCAAGAAATATTTTCAGAGATAAATATCTGCTTATGGAATAATATAGATCTGATTCTAGTTTCTACTACTATGGTCCAAAGTTCCTGTGTTCATCAATGCCATAATGAAATTTTATCTAACACACACTTGAATGAGAGAGAGAGAATGCACAAGGGAGATGATAAGAGTGAGACATGCTGCTTGTTTCTTTGTAGAAACTGGTTGGGGACAGATCTCGCAACCTCTTGTTCTAGAAGTGAAACACTCTGTCAAATAACTATTTCCTAAATGCTCCTCTTACCTAAAGCTCTGAACCTTGCAGATATTACCAAGACATACATAATACATTGTACATATATGCCAAATGCAATTAATTAAAAAATCTGTCCATGCAAAATAAAGTTTATATGGCAACTTCCAGAAACAGAAGGAGGATGTTGGATCCTTGTGCTATCTCGTTTATTACAAATTTACTTACTCTTAAAAATCATTGTGTACACCTGGCTGCAATCAGTGGATCCAGTTGTTTCACTTTTAATAACATGTTTTCGTTTTACATGCAATTTACCATTGACATTCTGATTGTTGTAGATTAGTCTGAGAGCCTGGTGAGAGGGGATATATGTTTATTTACACTGTCTTTTAGGGTGGGGATAATAAGTGTGTGGCTGGGTGCCCCCTAAACCGGTTAAATCCCCCCCCCCCCCCCCCCCCCCCGGTGACACTTGTCACAGATCTTCCAAGGCGGTACTTCCAGATTATTCCCCCAACTTTTTTTTTATTTTTGTATTTCTTTGTGTGTCTCGTCTCATTTGATAGGTATTATCCCATATATATACATTTGCAGTTCTTTTTGTATTCTTTGCGTAAAGATAGTGTGTTAATTTTTCCCCTTCTAGACCTGCTATTTTATGCCAAATATCAGAAATTTGATTTTCAAATTATTGTACCCATGCAAAGAATACTGCAGCGTCTGCAACACTTTGATTTGTCATAGTACTGTTGTGTTAGGAAAAATCTCATTTGTAAACACACTTATCTATAGATCTAGATGGTTTTGCAATCAACATGACTGCTATACAGTATAGTGCATATTGCAATCACGCAGTGTATCAAGTCTTAATATTTACCAAATCAGTGAAGTCATTGAACTGTTGGTGAACTGGTTTTGTGGGCCATTGTCTTTTTCTGGGAAAATACACAAAAAACCCACACCAAAAAGATCATTAAAATGGAAGAACGAAAACAATAGTCACGAACAAGTCAATGTACCTGAGTACCTGAAATGGGATAAATGCTGGCGGTTCTTCTGCACTTGTTACTCGTGCCAAATATGCGACAATGGAAGGCGAAACGCCTCGGAGTGAACGAAGCGTTCGAACTCTCCCAGGACGAATCACATATCTTAGTACTAAACGTACACTAAATTAATTATGCAATACCACTGCATTCATATACACTGCGTTTCATATAAACAACGATTTGCATTTTCTGTATACATGTAAAACATAACACAATTGTAAGAATTAGAGCGAGCATTCTCAGATAGATCAATGAACTTTGTACGAGACAAGATTTGCGACCTGCGATTTAACACGGTGCAAACGACGCGTGCCAATTCAGCATATCACAAAATCCTGACGTTCCGCCTCTCAGAATTTCAATACTTACACAGTAAATGCTCTAGTCTCAATATTCAAGCAAAATAATTGTTATAAATTGTGTGAGACAATGCGCAGTAATGGCGGGTTAGACATCGCGTTCAGACTGGTTCCCCTACATATTCACGTGAATTGTCCATGATAAATGTTATAGAAGGGGTACCAATTAAAAATGTACAGGGTTGTACTAAAGTCTTCATTATATCTATCGGGTTCCTAGATATCCCGTGAAAGAAAAAATCGGCCCATCAAATTATTTTGATCAGACCATGTTTATATAAATAACCAGACTACACTATCTAGCTGGGATTTAAACTTCTTAAATACAACATGAGAAGATGATTTTTTGTTCATGGAAAAACACTTCTTTGCCGGATTTCCGTAACCGTGCAATCGGATCTAATATATTAATGTAGGTCTAATATATTAATTAGAATTACGGTCGTTTCGTCCAGTTCTGATCCAGATCTCATCTAGATCCAAACTAAGGTTAATAGATCAATTTGCTAGTCCTTTTTGACGAAACGACAACCCCTTTTGTACTGTATAACCTTTTTGACGAACTGGC